>JACEFZ010008014.1:0-42662 GCA_014155875.1 Cepaea nemoralis | reverse complement strand
CCCGGACTTTCCCCCGGGTTTATTTCAAACCCGGGATGGTCTACAAAGGGGGTATCAGCTAAAATGTTTTTCTTTCCCCTTGATGTGTTCTTACTAAATTTATAGTTCTGAAAAAAATTAAGAAAAACCACCTGTAAAATCCGGTCGTTTGGGGTTGGCCCCCCCGGGACGGGGGATGACTGAATGGGAAAAAAATTATTTTGTCGGGGACAAGGGGAAGTGAAACCACCTGCCAAAAAAATCGATGGAGTTTTCCACCGCATGAGGGGACGCTTAGGGTTTTCTAGTTCTGATATTGAAAAATCGGGGGACTGGGGCAGGTTGATTTAGGCTCACGTAACAAATGGGGTTTTGGAAGTGCCCTCAAAAAAATGGCCTAGGATTTGAAAGCGATGGGTTTCCGGGTGGCATCTGTCCTAAGAAATAAACGAGCCCGGGATTAGGCAAGCGGGGGGAAAGGAAAACTTTACAAAAAAAAGCTTTTTTTCAATTTTGCCAATGCAAAAAATTAAAATTAATGACTTTAACATTTCATTCTCCCAAAGTTTTTTAAAACTTTGGGAATATGGGAATTAAAATTTTTTTGGAGAAATTTAAACCAAATTTCCCCAAAAGGCTTCAAACCCGTTTCTTTTTTTTAAAACAGGTTTTCAGATTCATAATTTTGGTACAAAATTTTTGGGGGCAAAATTTTGACTTTGGGGGGGTTTGACAGTGGGGGGACCGAAGAGTCGCATCGTAAAAAGGCAGTCCCCCAGTTTCAGTAGGGGGATTGCCCCAGCTTTCAGTTTTTTTGATTTTTTCATGTGTTTTCTTAAGTTCACTCCCTTTTAGGGGCCCCTCGTCGGTTTTGCCAGTCTCCAACTGGGTTGTAGTTGCCCCCTATGTAGGGTCTGTCGTCTGATCATTTGGTTTTGGGTTGAAATTAGTTGCGTCCGTCTGTATTTCGGGTCTGTTGTCTTGAAAAGTAAATTTTTTACGCAGGGTTGAAAAGGAATATCTTAAGTGTATTTTTATCGATATTTAATAGTCAACTTTTTACCATGGTTAGGTACCCCCTTTGGAATAGCGTTGCCATTTTCGCGGTAGGGGGAAGTGGGCCTAAATCTGTTTTGACAAGTTCAAGACCCGGGGGTTTTTCTTGCACCGGTTGTTGTTTGGGGTAGAACGGGCCCCTTTCCTTTTATAAAAAAGGGGTTTGGGGACCCCATTTATAAAAGGGTTTTTGAAACTTCATTTTTGTAGGAGGGCTCCCCTTAAACTTTTGTACCAATTGTTGACAAAAATTTAACGAAAAATTAACATTATAAAAAACCAAAATTTTTTTATCTTTTTTTGAAAAAAACCGGGTTGGTTTTTTGTATGCAAGATGCCCCAGTCACCGGTTTTTTATGGGGGCAAAATTTTGGCATATTTAAACCGGTTTTGTTCGGGAAACACCTGTTCATGGTTACCAGTAGCAGGACCTGTATTTGGGAAATGCCTTTTCTTACGTCTAAATAAACAAGATGCATTTTTTTTTCACTCGGGCTTTGACTTTAAAAAAATTTTAAGATGGAGAAAATTTAAAAGAGTAGATTTCTGGTGGTGAAAAAATTTTTCTTTTTGTTTGTTTTTAAATCTTTTGCTGGTTGTAGAAAGCATCAGTAGTGTTCATCTTGTAATATGTTAGGGGATTTTTTGAAGGGGTCTTTTTTGGGGTGTTTTAATAGTTCCCTTTTTAACTTTCCCCCATGCAACTTTTTCATAAAACGTACAATGTTTTATTTGGGGGGAAAGGGCACCCCAGAATTAAACCCAGTAAAAGGGGTTTTTCCAGTATTCCCACAGGAAAAGGGTTTACCAGGAAAAAAGGAGAATAAAAATCTGGGCTTTTGCCAAAGGGTAGTTTTCCCAAATGTTCCCCAAAAAAAGTACGGAAATTTGACAGAAATAAATTGTGAAAATCCCCCGGAAAAACCAGTTTTTTTTTCCAAAGGGCCCCAAATAAGGGTGCTCCCGCGCCCAGAAACACTGGCTTTCTACATCATTTTTTACCCCTCGGGATTTGGAAAAAACAAGATTTCCTTTGGAGGCTACTGCTGCGTTTACACTCTCAGATGAGCATAGTACTGTATGTCCACATTCTAGTTTCGCGTCTGTATGGAATTGGTGACATCGTTCACAGCTGTCGAAGCTCAACATATCGTATGCACCACAAACATTTTCTGCTTGGTTATTAGGTAAGTCACTTTCACTCTCAGACTCATTCTCACTACCACCATCTGAAAGAGGTGTCAATCAGAATAGCATTGCTAGCTTTCATACGTTGGCGGCCCAGGCACTTATTACTATAATGGCCATAGCTGGAACAAAAAAAACATTTAATGGCCCGCCTGTATGCAGATCTTTTGCTCTGCTGTTTCTTGATCACTTTTTCAAGATGCGCCGGATAATTTGGCGATTTGTCACACATAGCATAAGAATCATGTAGAAGTTGACAATGTATGCATTTGGACACTTTCATGTCTTTCTTATCATATTTCTGAAAAGGTTTTCTATTACTCTGATATTTTGGTTGGTCTTTCCCAAAAGAAACTATTTCAGAGTCATTTGAAGTTTTAAAGACATCTCTGTTAGAAGAAAAATATGCCGATCCTTTCTTTTCAAACTGTTCTATGTTTTCTATGTCTGACTGCTGTAAAAATTTAGCAAAAGGAGAAGGTATGGTGGATATAACCTTATCCATAGCAATTAAGTTTTTTAATCTATCAAAGTCTCTTCCTATGTTAGCCGCTTTAAGCCATCTATTTAGTACACTTAGAACATTTGAGACGTAATCAATGAAAGTCTCATTGGGTTTAGCTTTAAATTTGAAAATTGATTTTGATATCCAGGGGCATCAAGTAAAAAGTGTTGCATTATCCTATCATGGATGTATTGATAGTTAGATCTGAGGTCTGTTGGTATTGGACTCTATTACTTTGAGGGGCTCACCACTGAGATTCTTCATAAAAATTGGAGCCCACATTTCTAATGGAACCTGGTGAAATTTAAATTGGTACTCTACGTTCTCTATCCATGCTGATATGGGATCATCTTTACAGTATGGTTTGATAATATTTTTGTATTTGTTGAACTTATTTTCCTCTTGTTGACTTCTTAGTTTAGTGGCAGAGATTTCTGCGTGTGACTCTACGTCCCTTTCTTTCATCTTTAACTGTGTCTCTGATTCTACTTGTATCTGTTTTTCTTTGACTCTTGCCATTTCAGCTACTTCAAATTGCTTTAATTCTAGTTCTTTCTGTTTTATCTCCTTCTCATGTTCTAACTGTTGTTGCTTAATCTCTAATTCTTTTTGCTTAATCAGTTTATCATCTTCTAGCTGTTTCTGTTTCATCTCCTTATCATGTTCTCTATCTCGTTCTTCTTTTTCCTTTTGTTGCTGTAATTGTTGTTGCTTAATCTGTTTGTCATCTTCTAGCTGTTTCTGTTTTGTTATCTCAGCTAGTTGAGCAATCTCTTTTTCTTGTTGTAACTGTTGTTGTTTTAATTGTATTTGATGTTGTCTTTCTTCTTCTCTTTCTCGTGCGCGTTCGTCCCTTTCAGCATCTTTTGCTTCTTTAAATTTCTGATCTGCATATTGTTGTAACTCTTTTCCTGTTAATTCTAGATCTTTACCTGCTTTTATGAAGTCTGATAAAGGTTGCCATCTTAATTTAGCATTTGGTTTCGCAGTGACAGGCAATGATGACTTTTATCAGTTATTTATCTTTAATATGTTATTTTTATTCACTAATGAGCGCAAAGAATAGTACTCTTTGCTGGTGCCCTGCAAAATTTAATGCTGAAAAAACAGAGCACAAAAAATACAATAGTGTCTCAAAAGCTGAAAAAGAGATGCACTATTAATCAAATTGCATGCCAAAATATATAAGTGTACTCAGCTTTAACGTTCCCGAGGATCGGGGAACGGAACTCCGTCGACACAGGTCACCTTGATACTTTAGGGTGGAAACACGTTACGTAATTGGGACACCATAGTTGGCACACCGGCATCCGTACACAGCTGTTGTTCACTCTTCGATATGTAGGGCGGCAGTGTTACGCCCAGAGGTGCACGATATAATTACCCTGACAACTAAGGACAATGACTTAGACAATGACAGAATCACGAACAACTAGAATATGTATCACGTAAATTAAATGTCGATGTCCTGTCTTCGTTCTATCAGTATTGCCTTACGTTACTATTCTAGTTAATTTATGTAAGTGTTGTGCAAGCAAGTGCCATCTGCTCGCCCGAAAGTAGTTCCATCGTGACGGTAAACAATGAGAAAATAGACCAAAAATATTAATAACTGCTTTTCATAAATATAAATAACCTAATGATGTTTAAATAAATAAATATATTACTTTCGTAAATCAAATAAAGAAATAATAGCTGATATAATGTACCGATTCCGGCGAGCGTTGTATAGCAACTTTATAAACACTCGCTTGCTGTATGCTAATGAGCCCAGACGACTGTTTGTCAATCATCTGACGTCACAGCATAGCGCGATGAAAAATCGATATTGTTTTGCTGGCTTCGTATCGCTCCGCCGTGAATCATTTTTGGTACTCATTTCTCAACAAAAAGGTAAATATATAAATAAATATGAGAAACCAAGAATATTAATACTTACAGCTTTGATGAATACATACTTTGACTAAATAAATATTTCATAAACACAATTAAACAGTTTAATACGTCACGATAGGCATATTTCTAGCTTGCAACATTTTTCTCGTCTGCACAAATCACCGTCACTACACAAATTAAATTAAACCCTAGTCTGGAGCTCGTGGACGAGTGGATTAGCTTGAACTTTGCGTCCAAGCTTCACTTCTGACAACCACAATTACCCTGTACTGTGGGTATTAGCTTGGCGCTTTCGTCCAAGCACCACTTTCTGACACCACAATTACCCTGGCCTGTCAACAACTCACTGACAGACATCATCGGGTACTTCTCTCACACCAATACAAGAATACTTGCAAGTCGTGTGGGAGGCAAAATACATATGTGCAATTTATTGCCATTGGCTCGCTACAGCAGTGAACAGTCGCTAATGAAACACATAACACTCTACCACAGAATTCTCTATCACAAATAGCTAACCACTATGCTACTTTCTATCTATGTAGTTACAACAAAACCCTAGCTCTATTCTAAACGAGGTGTACTCGACACGTCCTGTCTCCCGTCTGCCAATCTTTTCCCCAGCCGGTACACACCACGCGGAGTCACCTTCACCTTGACGCGTGTTGCCTCACCTGGCACGCTTGATGGCAAACGTGTCATGTTGAGTGTCTACTCAACTTCTCCCGCTACCACGAGGCGTGATGCTTATCGTGGTTAGAGTGCTAACTCTCTGAACCACGCCTGCGTGTCTCATGAGGGAATGGTTAACCTGACCCTATTCCCTCATCTCCCCTGCCCTTGCCTCGGGCACAGTATCCCCTCATGGCCTCTTTAAGATTACCTGCTCTTCCTGGCTGAGGGGATGTGTTCAAGTCTTTGACACATGATATCGCGACACGCTGATAATGTCGTGAGTGAGGTCACCTATTCCTCCGTGTATATGAAATAAAACCCTATCACATTACAAACCCCTAGCAAGTTTCTGTTTTAAAACATACCTGATGGGCCCCGGAAATACACTGGCGAATCTGGACCCTAACCATGAAAAGAAGCAGAATTGTATGTTACAGCCATTGCTTGTAAGTTGCTAATCGTCTTATCATTAAACAAAATAATAATTCATGTTCCAGTTTGAGCGAAATTCCGGCTTCACGGACACCATGGGTGATAACTTGCTGAAAGCCATTCTGTCTCGGACTCTTGCTGTACGTGTACATCATGTCTTATTTTCATAAATTATGTAAATATAACTGTGTATGTTACAGAATATATTGTGTGGTTCAATATGCAGAAGGCGGCTACATGTTTAAAGGCATAAGGTTTTTTTTTCGTTGCACAGGGTTGTATCCCATAATGTTGGCCTCTCTCCGCCTGGCGGCCTGCCAAAAAAATAAAATAAAAACGTCCAACAGAGCAATAACTCCGTATCTCCAGTCACACACCCCCCCTCCCCAGCAGTCTTGGAGAAAACTACACTCGTCCGGAAAGGAAGCCCACGACCTTCGTAGCGCGAGGCAGACGGCTTACCCACATGGCCACGGAGATCCCGTTTCAATGCGCTTGTGATCAGACAGACATCGCCACAGCGCCATCCTTGACTTGTTGATGACTCATATCTACTAAGTCATTAGAATACTATGGGCGGGTGGTAGAAGTACCGGGGCCATTTATACACTCTACAACGTGCTGAGTTTACGGTGCTACACTCGAAATGTTATAGACTGATCGGCAGTAAAGGTTAATGTGGTCAATATTACGCCGGTCGCTTTTTTTCCCAAGATATTTTATTGTATCCATTTTAGGCTGGCCAATACGGGATAAGGGTCAATTTTACAATCCGCCTCTGTGGTAATTCGAACCCAAAATCAAAAGACCGCCAGGTAAGATTCTAGCCACCAGGCTACCTCAGCTCCAAGGATGACGAAGAAGACTAGTATGGAACTCCGCAAGATGTCAGTTCACAAAGGCATTTGATTACTAACATCAGAACAAGACACTGACTATTGTGTTGAAACTTGTTAAGAAAAGAGGCCGTATGGTGAACCCTTGCCACAACTCAGAATACCGAGGCTGTTAAAGTTAGAGTTAGTTAGAGACATAAAGTGATGAATGGTTCGAGAGTGTCGCGCAGAAAACAATTATTCAAACCCATTCCTGGCGGATGTTTGTGGACCAACATGTTCACCTGAGCCTCTCTGTCTGTCTGTCTGTCTGTCTGTCTGTCTGTCTGTCTGTCTGTCTGTCTGTCTGTCTGTTTGTCTGTCTGTCTGTCTGTTTGTCTGTCTGTCTCTCTGTCTGTCTGTCTGTCTGTGTGTATAATGGTGAGAGAGAGGGAGAAAGAGAAAGAGAAAGAGAGAGAGAAAGAGAGAGAGAGAGAGAGAGAGACCGATTGAAAGAGGGAGGGAGCAAATGAACATTATATTCAAAGGTTTAAGAATTCTGCATGCAGGCATTCTACCTTTCTAATCTATGCTCTCATACATCATTTCATTCATAGGTACTCTTCCGATTGACGGGTCTAAATAGTTCCGCAGTGAATAAGTCAGGGGTTAAGGGTTAGGGTTAGTGTTAAACTAACACTGACCCTAACCCTTAACCCTAACTTATTCACTGCGGAACTATTTAGACCCGTCAATCGGAAGAGTGCCCATTCATAATCACGTGTGAAGCTAAAAGAGAGAAAGAATGTGGGGGGGGGGGGGGGGGGGGGGAACCACAATCTAAGTACTTTGGGCCTCAAAAGTTATTAATCTGTCCCCGTATACATATATTTATCTTATTAGGTTGATAGTTTGGAGGCATGAGAATTCCAAAATATTACCCCAATTCATTACCATAATTTACATGTAACAAACAGGATGAAGGTCGGAACATCAAAACTGAGAGTGCCCCGGGCCAAGCTAATGACCAAACATTAGTGAAAAGGAGTTCAGTAGAAACGGAGGAAGCATCTCTACAGCCAACATCGTGCTGCGACAACCATGATGCAGACAAGGAAAACAAAAACAGCGCGTACGGGGTTGTGAATCGCCCCAATACGAGTACAGTTAATTACAAAAATTAATTGAAACTATTGATCAACATCATCCAGGCCTTGCCGGCTGGCGTGGGCGATCATGCCTCTTCACAAACCAGGATATACGACGTCATTAATAATTCGTGTCCCTTCTGTGCCTTGACACAAGAGTGTCACGAATCTTCTCACGCTGTCTTCCTCTATCTCTCTTTCCGTAAATCTTTCCGGTTGTCACAAAACGTTCCAATTTTTATCGTCTCATAAACCTGGCCAAAAACAATGACTGCCTCTTTCTAATGCGTGTGATAAGTTGTCTTTGTGACTTAGCTTCCTTTAAAACGTCCTGTTTGCTCTTTTTGGCTGTCCAATTAATTTTCAGCATTCTTCTAAAAAACCACATCTCCAAGGCGTCCAGTGATTTTGTTGCACGTTTGCTAATTGTCCAGGATTCTCAGCCGTATGTTAAAACTGTAACATGCAATCACTTATAGTGGAGTAATTAAAGAAACACCTAAGTTTTAATGTTCAAAGTCTGATAATAATTATTTAGAACTTTTAAAAAAAAATAAAAAAAATAAAATTGTTTTAAGATTGTTGAAATGTGACGATGTAGAATTATTTTCCTTTATGAATTGGTTTTATTTCGGTCAGCCTGTGTTCAGCGTCTTTATATTTCGTAATGGTTATATTGCAGACTGCTGTGGTGTAGTAGCTATCGTGCTTGCTTGCCGGTCACGTTGCCATGGGTTCGAATTCTCATTTGTGCGGCTTTTTAAATGGATCATCATTAAGAAACAAATCTAACACACAAGAGTAGTGTAGAGGCTAGTACGATTACTCAGCGGAATCCTGACCTGGTTCCATTATATGATGTTTCTCATCGAGTGTGAAGCTCCACTGTCGGTCTTGCACACTACTCACGATAATACCTCCGAGAGAGAAAGAGGAGATTTTTTCAATACAGTTCCTGTGGAGACGACTTCTGTGTCGGAAAAGGACGAAAGTTTCTACACCAACCTCACTCTGGTAATTGTCTTTTAGATTTTGGGCTCCACTGACCTGAAAGCCAATGGATCAGACTTAATTGTTAATACTCAGCCTTTCAGGGCGTTCACCAACCAACTTAGAAACCGACAAATTATTTAACCAGCCAGCCTAGAAACCACCACATTAACTAACTAATCAACCTAAAATCCAACAAATTAATTTATAAACCATCCTATACACAACAAATTATTTAGCTAACCAACCTAGATACAACAAATTAATTAACCAACCAGTCTACAATCGAGCAAATTAATAAACCAACCAACCTAGAAACCATCAAATGACTTAGCCAACTAGCCTACAAACCAACAATATAAATAACCAACCAGCCTAGCGAACAATAAATTAATCAACCAACCAACCTAGAAACCATGAAATTATTTAACCAACCATCCAAACAGCCTAGAATCCAAGAAATTCATTAACCAACCTAAAAATCAGGAGATTCATTAACCAATCAACCTAGAAAGCTGCACATTAATTAACCAACCAGCGCAGAAACCAGCAAATTAATTAACCAACAATCCTAGACACCAAATAATTAATTACCCAACTACCCTAGACACCAACAAATTCATTAACCAACCAACGTAGAAACCAACAAATTTATTAACCAACTAACGTAGAAACCGACAAAATCGTTAAGCAACCAACCTAGAAACCAACAAATTTATTAACCAACCAACCTTGAAAGCAACAAATTAATTAACCAACCAAAATTCGTATTTTATGAAAAGAAGGACAGTAAGGAGAAACAGTGTCAAATATTCAAACCGCCAGTACCAGGCAACAGAGTATATTTATGCATTACTTTATACCTGGCATACATTTCTTAAGATGTTCCTACCCATTCTTCTGAAACACGGAAGCTTTTATCTCATTAATTACTTTAACACTTTCTGTAGCATTATTACAATGTTGTAGGTCCGTATGTCAGGAAAATTAGGAAGCTATGCAAAGAGGCAAGAGAAACATGGCTTGAGGAAAATTGCAAGGACATTTAAAACCAACACAACACCCGGAATACCAAATTAATGCACAAAAGAATTAATGACATCACTAACAAAAGAACACACATCAATGGGTTGCCTAAAAACCAAAGATGGCAAAATCATAATAGTAAAAGATCAGATTTTGCATGCGTGGTCAGATTATGTGAAAGACCTTTCTGGTGATACAAGAGAAGAACAATATGATCATCGGAATAATAATACATCGAAATAATAATGAAGGAACATCAAGTTTGAAGATGGAAGTTCAGAATGCTCTTAACCATATGAAAACTGGCAAGACCCCGGGTACAGATAACAACACAATAGAAATGATCAATTCCGTAGAAGAATATGGAATAGACCAAGTCACCGGACTGCTGAACGCAATATACGATACACGAGATATACCTCTTGAATTATGTAATTATATATTTATTGCAATCCCGAAGAAATCAGGAGCCATGGAATGCGATCAACATAGAACAATTAGTATAATGAGTCACATCACAAAGATTCTGCTGAGAATTATCATGCAAAGAGTTAGGAAGAAAATAAAACCCGAAATAGGAGAAGAACAATGTGGGTTTGTAGAAGGCTAGGGCACAGTAAATGCTGTGTATATACTGAGAACAGTAATTGAACGTCCTATAGAAGTAAACACAGATCTATGTCTGTGCTTTATTGACTACACAAAGGCTTTCGATAAAGTAAGACATGTCGACATGATAAGGATGTTTGAAGATCTACAAAATGATTGAAAAGAACTTAGACTTGTAAAAAAACATTTATTGGAAACAATAAGCTGCCATCAGAATTGATAATAGTGTAGGTCAATGTCAGCCTATTATAAAAGAGGTGTGAGACAAGGATGTGTAATGTCTCCAGATCTTTTTTTCCCTGTACAGTGAAAATATTTTCAGAAATATAGAAGATATAGAAGGAATCAACATTGGGGGACGATGCATCAATAACATTAGATATGCAGATGATACAATCTTGATTGCAGACAATGAACAGGACCTGCAACATTTAGTAGATGTGGTAGTTGCACACAGTGAACAACTAGGGTTAGAACTGAATAGTAAGAAGACACAGATTATGGGCGTCACTGGGAAGAAAGAAATACTACAATGTGATATACGAGTAAATGGGTATATTCTTAAGCAAGTGAATCAATATAATTATCTGGGAACATTCATAACATCTGATGGGAGATGCCTTGAAGAGATTAGAAAAAGAATTGCCATTGCGAAGGTAGACTTTTGCAAGATGAAAAACATGCTGATCAATAAAAAGATAGCACTATACTCGAGTTTCGCTCTCAGAGCGAAACTCGAGTATAGTGCTTCCAAATTGACGTGGACAAGGCCTTAGGGTCATTATATGTTTAATTAAACCATTAATTGACATATTCAAGAATTTGGAACAGTATGTGGCTGGGTAACCACGAGTGGACAGCGTTGCCAGTTGTGGGTTGTGCTCAATCTTTCAATCTTAAATCCCGAAACAATCAAATAAATCAAAAAGATATCAATTAAAACGAGAAAAAGAGTGTTGAAGTGCTACATAGAACCTGTGCTTTTGTATAGATGTGAAGCGTGGACAATGAACAGTCAAGCTGAAAAACATCTGATGGCTATTGAAATATGGTTTCTGAGGAAAATTCAAAGATACCATGGACAGGCAGAAAAAAACAACAACAATGAACAAGTTCTTCAAGAAACAAATGGAAGATCGTAAACTGATTAGAGTCATAGGGGGGGGGGGGGGGGGGGGGGGGGGGGGGGGGGGGGAGGGGGGGGGGGGGGGGGTGTGCGATGTTATGAGAAGAAATGACTTGGAGAACTTGGTGACAACTGGCAAGATCGAAGGGAAGAGACCAAGGGAAGACCGAGAATTAAATACCTGGATGGCTTTGTCATGAGGCATGGTCGAGGCAGGAACACGAAGCTGATCCACGACCCTAGTGATCGAGTAGGATGGCAAAGCATGACCGGCCACGCTTATCGGCATGACAAATGATGGATGGATGGATGTCCGTTGTAGGACGTTGTGTTGATCCCCAGGCTGATTTTCTAGGCAGTGTTAATTTAAGTAGATTGTCATTGATTTCTGAATGAGAAGTCAATGTTACAGTCAAAATGACCAGGATAGCGAATGATTATGTTCGCTCATCAAGACTCGACGATTGTTACTCTTGAGGGAGACACAACTTGAAATATCAAGTATTTAAATGACTACTACATAGGGCTAATAGAGTTGAATTCGTAACGCAAGTAAACCGATGAGAAAATACATTGTTGCTGAACCTCATCTCAACTCATCACGTTCTTCTTGTACCTTGCAGTGTCGAGGCGAAGCATAAACAGTGGGAGAGTGCTCTTGTATGGGGCTTCATATATCGAGATTTTCATGGCCATTGTAATCGGATCCATCCATCGTTTACGTGGCCGAATTCTTACTCTGCTTCTATCTGGTCTGTACATCGTTGCTTCTTGGGGTATACTGTTAGTTTGTGATCTAGTTTATATGGCCAAACCATTTAATCTGCTGTTTTTTGATAACATCTAGCTCCTAAACAAGGTTCATTTAATTGTTTTACATTTAGATGAAATATCTTCGATGGGGAGAATATATACCAAATAGAGAGAGAGAGAGAGAGAGAGAGAGAGAGAGAGAGAGAGAGAGAGAGAGAAAGAAAGATAGAGAGAGAGAGAGAGAGAGAGAGAGAGAGAGAGAGAGAGAGAGAGAGAGAGAGAGAGAGAGAAAGAGAGAGAATCTCCATAACATTTTTTGTGGTTTTTAAAAAGGCTTATGATAGTGTCCATAGGAATAGTCTATGGAATGCTATGCAGTAAGTTTGGAATACCAAGGAAGTTAATCAACATGACCAGACTATGCATGGAAGATACTTGTAATATAATAAAATAAAAAGGCAGGAAATCAAACCCTTTCCAAATAACATCTGGCTTGAAACAGGTTGATGCACTATCGCCGTTCCTTTTCAATCTGACTCTAGAGAAAGTTGTAAGAAAGGTAAAGGAGGAATGTGCTATTGGAGGAACATCCAGACTGCTTGGTTATGCAGATGATATAGATATTATAGGGGGAAATGAACAAAAGATATTGGAAATATTGACTCACTTAAAGGAAAAAGCTCAACAAATGGGGCTGGTTATCAACCAAGATAAGACAGAATATATATATATATATATATATATATATATATATATATATATATATATATATATATATAAAATATGACTGAGCTACCGTATAACAGTAGACGGTACTACCTGGTGTCTGTTAGCGCTGAACGTTGGGCGGCGCTTACCATACCCGACACCCCACATTGTGCCAACGGCTTCGGGCGGAAGAGCGCAATTGGGAGGGTACAAGCCTTACCCTGGTGCGAGGAAATGCAAGCTAAAGACAAAATGTCATGGCAGGGCAGACCAGGCCCTAAGCCTTGGTTGGTGACTGGTCTAGGATCGAAGCTCCGACAGGCGGATAGTTAGAGCATTGCTTTGCTGATCCGGCAGCTTCTGCAGCTTGTCTTGTTCGAGATGTAGAGGTGTTACCTTTCCTCTGGAGTAAACTAGGCAGGCCGAGAGATGGATCATGCTGAATGGGCAACACATGATCTCTATATTTTAGCCCAGGCTTTGTGCTATGGAGAGGCAATAACTCCATCCCTGGTCTTAACTGGTCTCGGAATCAAAGCGAGAGGCAACTGTTACGGGATATAAGTCCTTGTCAGTTGGCGTAGACATGGGGCGCCACGCGTTGCCTCTGACGGTGGGAGACACCTATAGGTGTCACTGATCAGCTACCGCCCGCCTCAAGCTGGGCAGCCCCCAGCCAATTGGGTGCTGATCCGCCACAGCCTGCCTGCTTCAATGGGTGCTTGGGGCTAGGACAAAATCTGAATCGCAGGCTGTAAAATCAATGCACCAGGTACAAACAAAATGCCAATGATGATGATGATGATGATATATATATATATAAAAGAACATTATGAATAGAACTGATCTAGAACATGAGACACCGCGATGGCATAAACGCTAACACAGCGTTGCAAGGTACCCACTCACACACACACTCTCACACACACACATACACACACACACTCTCTCTCACTCCACACACACACACACACACTCTCTCTCACACAGACACACACAGACACACACACACACACGTACACACGCGCGTGCACATCGAATAAACATGTATTGAGATTAATAGCAAATTAAAAACAGTTTATTGTACATGATGCCCTTTTACCCTTTAGTGTAGGCATGGTCACAACTAAACGTATGCGTTTTAACAATTATTGTTTGTCATGTTAATTCATTTATTCGTAGCTTTTTTCTTTGTAATTTCCGTTCCCCCCCCCCGTCTTCTTCTTCTCTTCCTCCTCCTCCTACCTCCTCCTCCTGCTCTTCATTCCCTACTTCTTCGTCTTTGCGTCGCTTTGGCCACAACGTCCATTTTATTACTTGTATTTGTGTTCTAGTAAAGCTCACAATCAACTTCTCGTTTTCTGGTGATGCATTGGTGTTCAATATGGCACATTCTTAGCAATTGCTCACATTTTAGGGAAAATCCGCTGTAGCTGAGGAATGTATCGCCCATTCATCGTGTGCCATGTCGATAAGGGTGGCGATCATGTTTCGCCATCTCACACGATCATCAGAGTCGTGGATCCGCTCTGTGTTTTGCCTCAATTATGCCGTTTGGTCAAAAACAGTTAGTTGCATATACAATACAGGTCGTAACAGTCACTCCAACTGTTTTGTTATATGGCTGTTTGTGATTCCTGAGAAAGTTTACGTGCAGTAGCTTGCCATTGCTTTCTGAACTACCGGCACTCATACCATTGTATGGCAACCAACGCAAGACGGACTGCTTCCAAATGGTCCGCAGTTGTGTTTCGAACGTAGTATGCGGGATTACGAATTGCATTTGTAGCCTTTTGTCAGAGAGCCGGCTAGATATTTCAAGCCATCTAGATATAACATCTATTTCTCTTCCTTCCCTTTATTCTTTGCCCCCTGAATCGTGCCTACTGTAACCAAGTTCTCCAGTTTATTTCTTCTCATAACTTGCCCCTAAAATATCCACTGTTTACGTCAAATTTCTCTAACCAGTTTACGGTTGTCATTGTTTTGTTGAGGGAAACGTTGTGTGGTTTAATATGACAACCATGCCCACGAGACTATCTATTGTCCTTCCATCACCGTTATGAATAAATATGATTAAACTGCGGAAACGCTGTGGAAGTATAAACAATATTTTAAAAAAACATGAAGTGTAGAGTAGCTTTACAAAACACAATTATAGACAAGGATGGAAATGTAGTTATTGTAGTGTCATCTGCGTTGTTTACACGTGCTGTGCTCTCTTGTCTTTGCCGATAAAGGCTTGTCCTCGAAGCATGCTTTGTTGTCCTTCTCCGAAAATACTATTTTTACGACCAATGGTCACGGATTCACACGTTGTCTTTGATCAAGACAAAGAGGTGACATTGGGAGTACATTGTGGGTGGTGATTACTAACAGTAATGTGTAGCTCATTGCTCATAATCTCCTTATAACTGTAAATCCAACTACATGTCAACACACATAACACCAGGTGTAACACGTAGAAATACTGCAATGGAATGTGAGCATGTGTTTTACTTGCTCTAAACTGCTATAGACTTGAAACAATGCATTCCCTTAGTGAACTTAAACACAGACGTCATAAACAAACCATTGCCCGATTTCTTGCCTGGCATTTCGCTGTATCTCGTCAGAAGCATACTTCAGAGTTATATATAGTTAGTTGCATATCATTATACAGGACGTTGTCGCCAACCTCAGCATTTCGTATTTTTGTGATTTCTTGGCAAGCTCACGCTCAGTAGTTTGTCATCGCTTTCTGAACGATCGGTATTCATAGCAAAATGTGAAAACTAACTCAAAGCTGTCTCCTGCCATATCTCTCGCAGCTGTGTTTTGAACGCGGGGTGTGGGATTACTAATTGCGTCCGTAACCCCTTCGACACAGAGCCGGTGTTTTATATATATAGGGTTTCAGAAATTGAAAACAATGTATTCACTCAGTTGAATTTAAACAGTTGAGCTGAGTTGAGTCAAGAACCGACATCACTGCACTCAGGACATTCCCAAAGGTGCTCCGTCCCCTCGTTCAACAGTCATACTACTAATCGTTCCCACCGCTATCTGAATAGAAGTTCTCCTGGTCTTCCCTCTCAGTGTTGAGATTCTTCCAGAACCCCTGGCGATCGCCCGCAATCTCATTCTTTAATTTAAACACTGACGCCATATGTAATGGCACCTGACGAGATATGCCAGGCAAGAAATCGTGCAATATTGTGTGTATGGCGTCTGTGTTAAAGGATATAGTCTTATCTACTGGAATTTGGTAAATTTGGGACGAAGTTTAGCCACCCCAGGTGACTTATAAATGTATATCTTTCTCTTCCACTTTTTTTTCCACTTCTTTCACTATTTTCCCGTCACATTTTCAAGCTTTTTTTTCCCTTCTAAATAATCAGGTAAATCACACATACCTAATTCGAGACTCAGGTGACATTGTGAGGTTGAGAGTTATAATCGCCTACGCCTATTGGCATGTCACATGATAACAATGATGATGTTGAAAAATTACGGAAACTCACTAATATAAGTCACATGCTTGCATATGTTACTTTGTGCAGACAATATTCAAATGTATAACCTGCATGTCAATTGAATAGCATACGCTATGTCGAACTGCATGCCGTTTCAAGTTGTGCACTGGTATGTGAAGAATTGCAACAAGTGCAGGATTCATCTATTCACAACGCCAGTCTCAATGAAGACATCATTGCCATGTAGAACGTCCCATAGAGCTTGTGGTTTTCATCAGGTCAGCCATGAAGTGTCTCGATAGTTTACCAGCTTGTCAGCACAGCGCTTTTGATTCTATGTTCTTTCAGTCTGGGCAAGGTTGCAGATTCGCAACCGTGATTTAATTCGTGTTATCACATGCGACTTTGTCCAGTGGATGTGAATACAATTACGCGCTGGCCTCTACCTGTATCTAGCCGTCGTCCGGCCCTGCCCGGGTACACGTTTTCTATCGACTTGACAACCGTTGTGCTTCCTGTAACCAGGGTGTTGTTGACAGTACTTGGTGAGTGTGAAGCTGGTGCTGGGGACAGATTATCAACACACAAGTGTTATATAACATATACCATACATAATAGTATAGTAATTACTTACTTATACACAAAACATACCAAGGCCTGGAACAAGGTTGTTACTAACATATTGGTATAAAGATTGAACTATTGTATGACAGTAGACAGTACCACCCGCTTTCTGTTAGCACCGAATGTTGGGCGGCGCTTACCAAACCCGACATCCACATTGTGCCAACGGCTTGAGGCGGAAGAGCTCAATTGGGAGGGTACAAGCCTTATCCTGGTACGAGGAAATGCACCCTAAAGACAAAATGTCATGACAGGGCAGACCAGACTCTAAGCATTGGTTGGCAACTGGCCTAGGATTGAAACTCCAACAGGCGGACAGTTAGAGAGGGATTATTCTGCATGGAAAATACATAGTCTCTATATTGCATCCCAGGCTTTGTGCTATGGAGAGGTATAACTCCATCCTTGGTCTTGTGGATGAATATTTACAGCGCGAATCGTTCTGATCAGTCACATTCGCTACCACCATGGGTTGTAGTTATTATGCCTTTTTGACGCACAATGTAACTAACTATCGTCTGTCAAGACGTCACGTAGCCAAAGTAATGGTACAAAGAGTACCAATGAATGAAACAAAATCTTTACTTACTTATATACAAAGAGTACCAAGTCGTGGAACGAGGTCCCTCACTTACTTAAACACAAGAAGTAGCAAGTCGTGGAACAGGTCTTTACTTACTTTCTAGGAGTACCAATGCCTGGATCAAGCTGTTGACTTACGCATTGGTACAAAGAGTACCAATAAGTGGAACAAGAGTAGTTATATAGGGCCCCCCAAGGAGAAGGAGCGCACCTATTTTACTAAGAATAAAGAAGGAGTTTCGGTAGGTGCCGCTAGGTGCTGTCGTTTTTTTAGTAAGCGCAAAGAAGCAGGTGCGGGACATAACTCATGAGTAAATAATCGTCTGTTTTTGTGATATTACCTCCCTTTTTTTGAGAAATATTACTTTTTTTAAGTTGAAATTTAATTATTCCTGTTATCATGGGTTGTACCGGCTCCGTGGCCGAGGGGTTAGCAGCTTTCTCCGCTAACCCCGAATACTCTCGTCACGTGACGCGACGAGAATTAGCAGTGGTTCGAATCGCAAAAAGTGACTTATGAGAGTATGGAGCCGGTCGCTCAGAAAGTCGTGGCGTGCTGATGAGCGTAATCTAGCCTAGGAATCAACATACAGCTGAAAGATGCTGGTGTTGACCGCAATATCCTGAAACAGGATGGAAACGCGGGAAAAAAAAAAAAAAATCATGGGTTGTAGTGGGCGGGGCTTAGCGGCATTCGTTGTTAAGGGATGGGTGAGTGGCGATGTAGCTAGGTAATTGCTTCCGAGCACTATCATCATATCTTTTTAGAGCTTCAAATGAAAACCTTACAAATGTCAAATGGCCAGTAGTATTGATTTTAATGGGTATGGCTTAGCGAAAGTCGGTGTTAAGGAGTGGGTAGCGGTTACTAGTGAGCCGTAGAGGGCCGTAGTGGTTTAAACAATATCATCATACAGATTAAAAATGAAAACCTTAAAAAAGTAAAGGTGACCGGTATTATTGCATTTAGTGGATATGACCTTGTGATATTCATTGTTAAGGGGTGGGGGGGGGGGGGAGTGGATGAGTAATTAGATAAACCCTTCCGAACACTATCATCGGGTTCGAATCCCAGTGGGGATGTCTAGTAGTAGAAGAAATATTGATAATGTTTTTGTTACTTAGTTGTGATGGAGAGCTCTGGTGTTATTAATCCGGCTATATTTAGAAAAGGAGCTGCGGCGTGCTGGTTGCTGAGTATGTTTAGGTGGTATCCAAGACACTGTGGAAGTGACAGGTTCGAATCTCGGTACTTTGTCGTTGGTAAAATTGCCAGTCATCAACATGTGGGTGTCTAGGTGATCATAAGGTGTAGGGTCGCTTTATCCGGCCGTGTCGCCGCAGCCACAAGTCCCACCGCTGATGAAAATCACAGGCAGCAGATTTCACCATTGTACCTATGCGTCACAAAATATAACCTAACTTAAAAATCAAAATATGATATACCCAATACCATAACAGGTGTTACAAAAAATCAATACGCATCTTCATAACGGCTAATCCATGGGATTATCATCCTCGTAATGACCAAGACAGGTTAATAATATTCCTGATATCCCCGCCATTGCAAATAGTTCGCGTTATTAATAAAGGTTCATATAAAGGTTGGTAGGGGATTAAGAGATTAACACCTATTGTCGCGATATCCAACAAAAATCAATAACACTGTGACGAAACGGCTACAGATCGACAGATTTCTGCATAATAGCCCTTTGATGGGAGTGCGAGGCGTTGGTCTCCCTTGAATTTATTGTCAATTAATAGGGGATTTCCCTAGAAAAATAGTGCGGGGGCGGAGCTATTCTAGTTATTTATAGGAGAATCTAGAATGTTCCCGCAAGTGCGTACGTGGGAAAGAGCTCTAAGTTCACGGGTGCTTCATGCAGCACGGGGTTGAGAGAACGTATCGTGACTCTGGTTGTCTTCATGAATCATGAAAGTCACGCGGCCCAGGTAGGCGATTTGAAGGCGCACTGACTTAGTCGTTGTCAGTCGCCCACCAAACCTCAGCGTAGGCAGATCGCAGCCAACAGGCTGATGTAATTTTGATGTCAATATTCGCGGCCAGTGCGGACATCTGCAGTCAAGTTTGTGATTCTTCAATCACAGGTTAGTTGAATACTTATTCTATTATTTAACTGTTGTCGTGATGCCGTGCTGAGTTCCCGGAATGAATTAATTGCCGTCGCAAAATTGAGTTGTCGCGTAGCGTTATCCGTTACAGTTGGCGGTTTGCATATTTAAGTAGGCTTTATCGATCAGCGATGTAATGTGGTACCTGACGGAACAAGCCGTATTCCACAGCGAGTGGTGTGTAAATAAACTAGGCCGAACGATGTGCTTTACAGTGTGTAGCAGTTACTGGTTGGGTTTATTAATTACGCAGGCACGGCGACAGTTTGTCAGTCATTACATCAACATGCTAGACGCTGTAAATAAGGTAGAGCTTATTATTAGAGATGTGTAATGTGCTTCGTGACATTAGAATGATAATTTAATTGTTCTATCAGTGATGGTGATTTTTCGAGGAATCAAGGTGAGATCAGCCGTGGTGTATTTACTGTGTGAAGATAGTAGTGTTATTCCGCGTAAGCCGAATGGTGTGGCATCGGTAGGATAACAGTTGATAGGAGGTATTCATGATACTATTATTACTGCTTGTTGTCATGTCCGTCCGCTAGCATGACCGTGCTTGTTCCATCATACGTTTGTCTAGGTAGCTGACTGGGAGGTAGGCCGGTACGCCCAACCTGTTAGGTTACAGGTCCGACCCAATGCAATCGTGCATATCCGATGAGTGAACATACCCGATCGAGGGTGATGCGGCACTCTGTAATTCGAGGCCGTGGTGTCTAGATAGATCGAGGTGTGAACCTAACCGTTTCTGTCTCTAATATTCTACTCTTCTGGAACCCTGACTCGGTTCATGGAGTACTTGGAGTACTGCCGTGAAGTGGTAGTATATGAGAGGAATAATCCCCCCAAAAAAGGTGGAGTCAGAGTTTGGTAGTGGAGTCTGGAGGTTTGCTACATTGGATGACGTGACTTAAGTCGTCACGGGGCAAGGTACACGGGACCCACAGTAGCTGTGGGAAAGTGTAATGGTGGATGGCCACCACAGCTGTGCTCGACCGGCACAGGTATGACTGTCCTGAAAGATAGTCAGTGAATACAAGGGCAACTCAGGATCTGGGGCAGGGATCCCAGACCTGACACTATGGCTGTGATATGATTTTGGTATTTAAGTGTAACAAGTCATGAGTTCTCCTGGGTTAATGCTATAGTAATGAATTATCAGGAGGATAATTCATTATGGTCATATAGTTATTAATGTGTGTAATTGATCAGTCCATGGGTTAAGGGATTGATGAATTGATGAGTCTGTCAGGAAGGAGATGTCCGGCTGGACACCTTCTCGATACAGTAATCCCTACACTGAAAGGAAAGTAAGTGTATATGTTGATTGATGATGGAAGATGAAACAGGATTGGACTGGCATCAGGCGAAGGATGCTTTGACAGAGTCATACAGTCGACTCTGGTGCTAGGGGTTATGAGTAGCCCAGAAGTGTTACTTGACTGAACAGGTGTGCTATTGCTGTTTCTACTATCATTATGCCTATATATTATAGTGACTAAGTAGATCTATGATGTGATGATTTCATACTCATGTTGGTAGACATGAGGAATGTCTGAGAGGCATGTGACATGGGGGAGATGCTGGTAGTCTGTTGTAGTTGAGTACTCACACCAACCTCTCCGTGTTTCAGGATCTGTTATTACTATACAGAAGAAGATTCAAGAGCTGCACCATGAGCTCTATGGGCCCACTCATTCCAGTGCCTATCCAGAAGTTGATTGAGGCCATACTGGGAGTGGTCGTCTGATTCTGCGAGATCAATGTTGGAAGGAGCTGAGTGCTGAATAAGTCGGTAGGTCTAGGTTAGGACCTCCGTCAAGAGTCCGACAAGTGTCATCCGATCCTGAGAGGATCCAACACTGAAACGTCTGGTGATTTTAGACAGTGAAGCACTGGTGACATTCAACCTCAGTGTAAACCTTGGTGATTGCAAGGTCAGGAACTTTCAAGTTGAGCAGGGTGATCATTGATACCGGTCACCATGACCTGTGTTATATGCTTCTGGCCCGGCTGGGTTATGGGACACCATGTATCAGTTGATGCTTAAATAGTGTTTCTACATTGGTTACCTTTATGAAGCCAACATGTGGTCCAGTGAACTAGGACATTGATTACAACATTGGTGGGAACACCAGAGTGACATGTTTGTTAAGGTAGGGAGCTACCTCATGCCAACGTGATGAACTGTTGACAATGTTTGTGAAGGTAGGGAGCTACCTCATGCCATCGTGGTGAACTGTTGACAGTGTATGCTAGGTTGTGATTACTACCCATTGATCAGGGTAGTTACATGATACTGTGTGAAGATCTATTTGTCCAAGGACATGGAACTAAGGTGAAGTGTTTAGTCACCTGATAGACTTTACCAGGGACATTGTGTGTTCAGGTGGAGCAACCGCTCATTGTGTAGGTGACATATCAGTGTGTGGGTCACTTATGAGATAGAAGAGTGACCTGGCTCTTGTGTATTTTGAGACGGTGCTACATGTACTTTTTCTGCAAGTGGGAGACCGCTAATGTTCTAGGGTCGGCCCAGACTTCATCAGGAGTTTTACGAGGGAAATAGTACAACAGCAACAAAGGATCCTTGTTCATCGGTGCAGTGTCAGTCAGGCAGTGGTATTGCGCTTGATCAGCCCGTGATTGGTTCTCTGTGTGAAGAGGGAACTTTGGAGAGGCAGCAGACCTTGGAGTTCCAGTCCACTGGAGGAGCCTGGGTGAGTCGCTACCACGACTGGACAACCGCACGAGCTATCGTCCGTCTCCATGATGAATACTCATCTGCATATGTGCTCATGTACATAGTTCTTCTAGTCTGGCTTTCAGCCATCCTTCTCTGTGTTGTGGTTGACGTAGTTCAGAATTAAAATTTTGTTCTCTTAGCTATGACTTTGTGCAGTGATATGACTGGTGTCTGGTCCGAGCCCCCTTGGGGTTTGGAACCCTAGGTGAGGGAGGGGAGGTTAAGCTGTCCCGGCTTGTGTGGGGCCTGGTAGATGTAGAGTGCTATTGAGGTGGTTGGAGCAAAGGCAGGGGATAGTATCTATCGTGGCAAACCAGACCAAGCCCCGGCGGTCTTGTCACAAACACTACTCTCGATTTTTCTCATATGTGGCGGTTGGGAATTATGGGTTAGGTGTATGTGTCCTCATTCATTTAAAACAGGTGGTATGAGTAGGAGATATCACAAACAGTATCAGCATATGCCACTCTGATCTTAAATATCAGTAGTTGGTTATTCTTGTGACATTGAAAACGATTGGGGTTTGAAGAAGGATGGTGTACTATGTTATTAGGAGGTTTATATAGATTGATCAATATGCGAAGTTGATAAGGTTACCTCTGTCCGCGCATCGTAGCTGTGTTGTGAGTTGTCGCCTACTACATCCGGGTGCGAGAAATAACCAAAAATATTTCACATCAACTCAATATACATGCCTCTATATAGCTGCAATGCGAAATTGGCTAGAGTCTACTTGAGGAAAGTATCGTGTATCTGTGTATACGGGTTTACCACTGCTTATAAATGTGTGTAGTATTATTGGAGAGCGGCCGTTATGTATACATTATCAGAGTATGTTGCCTTACAGAGCTGGTGTAGTGTCTTTGTGTCTGCTACGCTGTATGTATTGTTCTGTTGCCTTGTATTATTTGTAGGGAGTTTCATGTGGTTGTCAAGTTAATTTTTCCCCATTCAGAATCCACATCCCCAGTGTCATTAGATGGTTTTTAACTTGTCTGCCCATTGTCCTCGCTTCACATTCATACAATAGTATAGGTTCTATGTAGTACTTGAACACTCTTTTTCTCCTTGTAATTGACATCTTTATATTAGTCATGTTTTCCACCTTACCAAAGACTATCTTCAACATATCGAAGCTTGGTCTATCCTCTTAAAGACAACTACTTCTTGTAGTCTCTTTGCTACATTTTTCCCGTGTCAAGCTTCATGTCTCTGATCGTCTGTATTAGTGTGTTAGAAGTAAACCAACATCGCACAAGACAGCCATACACTACCACAATGTATTAAAAAAAAGCAATACACATAATCACAGTATATACATATAGTACTAAATAGGAAGTAGTTGAAAGAATTCAAGTATATTATTACAAGGTAAATTAAATACAGTGATATGTATAAAATATCACACACCCGTGTTACATTAGCAAATAAGTACAAAGCACAAGGGTATGAATACGTTGGTGTATTAGTTACATACAAATGAACCATACAACATAACGCCAAGTCCGCTACGGGACCTAACTCATGTGAAGTTATGTCTGTAACCAACAGAAATGTGTGTGTGGTAATAACTACGATGTCTGTCTTTCTCCATGTATCTGACCTGTTTGCATACCACTACAATACTTCGTTCACTTGTGGTATACAACCAATCAGGGTAATTGTCTTAGAATTGACCCACATTTTATGTTAGACAAGCATTGATTGGCTGTTCACTTCTGGTCAACAACCAATCAGGGTAATTGTCTTAGAATTGACCCACATTTTATGTTAGACAAGTATTGATTGGCTGGCAACTATGCGGTGGGCGGGGCTTACTGTATGTAATATATATCCAACTCACTACCTCTCACTCACTTTGTGATGTACACACGAACGACGAAAGATTGGATCTTCAGTTTTGTGCTTATTCAATGACTATTTGCTTCAAGTTTAGAAAGTTTGCCAGTTACCGTTTTGCCTCAGTATCCACGGACTATCAGCCATATACGGATCTACGGCTTTTGCGGCTCTTTCTTTCAATTTTTGGACATTCACAACTGCCTTGTAAGAATTATCAGCCAGATTCTTACCCAGACTCATCCGAAGTGTAAGCAACCTCATTATTCTGCCATAGTTTACAACTTTATCTGCAAAGGGGTCATCGGCGCCTGAATCAAAGACGAGGAAACAAGTATTCGGGATTGAAACGGTTTACTAGACTAGTGAATAATACATCTTGTTGTTTGAGTATTTGATCTAGCCAACATCGTGTTATCTACCTTTGGTGAAAGATAGAAACTAAATATATTCAACGCTATATTCACCACCTTGCTGTGAACGTGTGTAAAGTCGACGGTTGCTTGTCTCAGTATCAAGTCGCTAGTGAACATGCCTAAAAATACAAAGATGTCAACTAGGCATTCATCTGAGAACCACTTATGTGCAACTTGTGGGAAAGGTTTCACTGAAAGGCGCAGTCTGCTTCGCCATACTCGGACCAGTCACAGTACCAAGGAGCAAGTGTATTCGTGTCACATTTGTGGTCATAAGTTTAACAGAAAAGACAATCTACAACGCCACATTACAAAGGAACACACTTCACCAGGCGTATCACCCAGTGTAATACCAGCAGACGCTTCAACACCCGCTTCAGCAACACTACGTAAGAGACATTTGGCTACTAATAGTGATGTGGCAGTCAGCGAGAAGAAGACTAAACGAGACGAAAACTCCCATCCAGTCAGTGACACACAATCCAAGGATGAAGCGGCTTCTTTACAAACTCTTCCAGATGATATTAGACAAGTATACACCGACAACTGGAGTAGTATCAAAACACATCACAAGATAAACAGATATATGTCTGTCTATACATTTTATATTAGCCCACACACAATCCACCATAAAGATTGGGCATCTACCTTGAACAATATCGTTACCATTCAAAAGAGCATATTCAAAATCAACTTTAGTTATCATATAGTCCTTAGGCACACCGAAACAGACGCTCTTCGATTGTTTCACGCATCTTCAAATAATGCTTCTGTCTTAGAACTTCCACAACTAATAAAAAATAGACAAGACTTTGACGATTTTATCAAAATAGTACCCGAACATGACGTTCTTACCTACGCTATGCAACAACGTCCAAATACCAAATACACTACAGAGACGATCCAGCTATATGTTTTTATCTCTATCATATCCCAGAATTTCGGCTTGTTTAATAAATAACCACCCTTTTATGACCCACGTTAGGCACAACTGTGCATGATCATACTAGATATAACATTCCATATTTAACCATCCATTGTGTATACTGGTATTACGCTTGTTCCTTTTTGTGTAAAATTTGCTGGAAATAATGTAAAATAAACAGTTTTATGTATTATAAGTGCGTTCACTTGTTGGTTTTTAGTGTTAACGGTACATATGAGTGTCATGTGGTGAGCGGGTGTTACATGTTGATAGCCAAGTCAAGAAATATCTCAGCCATTCTTATAAAAATTATGAAAATATGTTAACCTAATGAGAAAAATATTGACCAAGTGAAGAAATATCTCAACCATACTTATTAAAAGGAGAAAAATGTGTTATCCAAAAGGGAAAAATATTGACCAAGTGAAGAAATATCTCAACCATACTTATGAAAAGGAGAAAAATGTGTTAACCTAATGAGAAAAATATCGCCCAAGTGAAGAAAAATTTACACAAAACTTATAAAACTTAGGAAAATGTGTTAACCTAATGAGAAAAATATCGCCCAAGTGAAGAAATATCTCAACCATACTATGAAAAGGAGAAAAATGTGTTAACCTAATGAGAAAAATATCGCCCAAGTGAAGCTTAATTTACACAAAACTTATAAAACTTAGGAAAATGTGTTAACCTAATGAGAAAAATATCGCCCAAGTGAAGAAATATCTCAACCATACTATGAAAAGGAGAAAAATGTGTTAACCTAATGAGAAAAATATCGCCCAAGTGAAGAAAAATTGACACAAAACTTATAAACTTAGGAAAATGTGTTAACCTAATGAGAAAAATATTGACCAAGTGAAGAAATATCTCAACCATACTTATAAAAAGGAGAAAAATGTGTTAACCTAATGAGAAAAATATCGCCCAAGTGAAGAAAAATTGACACAAAACTTATAAAACTTAGGAAAATGTGTTAACCTAATGAGAAAAATATCGCCCAAGTGAAGAAAAATGTACACAAAACTTATAAAACTTAGGAAAATGTGTTAACCTAATGAGAAAAATATTGACCAAGTGAAGAAATATCTCAACCATACTATGAAAAGGAGAAAAATGTGTTAACCTAATGAGAAAAATATCGCCCAAGTGAAGAAATATCTCAACCATACTATGAAAAGGAGAAAAATGTGTTAACCTAATGAGAAAAATATCGCCCAAGTGAAGCTTAATTTACACAAAACTTATAAAACTTAGGAAAATGTGTTAACCTAATGAGAAAAATATAGCCCAAGTGAAGAAATATCTCAACCATACTATGAAAAGGAGAAAAATGTGTTAACCTAATGAGAAAAATATCGCCCAAGTGAAGAAAAATTGACACAAAACTTATAAACTTAGGAAAATGTGTTAACCTAATGAGAAAAATATTGACCAAGTGAAGAAATATCTCAACCATACTTATAAAAAGGAGAAAAATGTGTTAACCTAATGAGAAAAATATCGCCCAAGTGAAGAAAAATTGACACAAAACTTATAAAACTTAGGAAAATGTGTTAACCTAATGAGAAAAATATCGCCCAAGTGAAGAAAAATGTACACAAAACTTATAAAACTTAGGAAAATGTGTTAACCTAATGAGAAAAATATTGACCAAGTGAAGAAATATCTCAACCATACTATGAAAAGGAGAAAAATGTGTTAACCTAATGAGAAAAATATCGCCCAAGTGAAGAAAAATTGACACAAAACTTATAAAACTTAGGAAAATGTGTTAACCTAATGAGAAAAATATCGCCCAAGTGAAGAAAAATGTACACAAAACTTATAAAACTTAGCAAAATGTGTTAAACTAATGAGAAAAATATCTCCCAAGTGAAGAAATATCTCAACCATACTTATGAAAATGAGAAAAATGTGTTAACCTGATGAGCAAATATCGCCCAAGTGAAGAAAAATTTACACAAAACTTATAAAACTTAGGAAAATGTGTTAACCTAATGAGAAAAATATCGCCCAAGTGAAGAAAAATTTACACACAACTTATAAAACTTAGAAAAATGTGTTAATCTAATGAGAAAAATATCGCCCGAGTGAAGAAACATTTACACAACACTTATAAAACTTAGGAAAATGTGTTAACCTAATGAGAAAAATATCGCCCAAGTGAAGAAATATCTCAACCATACTATGAAAAGGAGAAAAATGTGTTAACCTAATGAGAAAAATATCGCCCAAGTGAAGAAAAATTTACACAAAACTTATAAACTTAGGAAAATGTGTTAACCTAATGAGAAAAATATTGACCAAGTGAAGAAATATCTCAACCATACTTATGAAAAGGAGAAAATGTGTTAACCTAATGAGAAAAATATCGCCCAAGTGAAGAAAAATGTACACAAAACTTGTAAAACTTAGGAAAATGTGTTAACCTAATGAGAAAAATATCGCCCAAGTGAAGAAAAATGTACACAAAACTTATAAAACTTAGGAAAATGTGTTAACCTAATGAGAAAAATATCGCCCAAGTGAAGAAAAATTTACACAAAACTTATAAAACTTAGGAAAATGTGTTAACCTAATGAGAAAAATATTGACCAAGTGAAGAAATATCTCAACCATACTTATGAAAGGAGAAAAATGTGTTAACATAATGAGAACATATCGCCCAAGTGAAGAAAATTTTACACAAAACGTATAAAACTTAGGAAAATGTGTTAACCTAATGAGAAAAATATTGCCCAAGTGAAGAAAAAATTTACACAAAACTTATAAAACTTAGGAAAATGTGTTAACCGAATGAGAAAAATATTGACCAAGTAAAGAAAAACGTACTCCAAACTTCTGAAAAGTAAGAAAATTTGTTAACCAAAAGGGAAAAATATATGGGCTAAACTATGAAATATGTTGACCGAAGTAAGAAAATGTGTTAACCAAATAGGGAAAAATGTTGGTCAAAACATGAAACATCTCGACCAAATTTATAAATATCCCGTGTAAACTTATAACAAAGTAGGAACAAATGTTGCTTCTATAGTTATGTCAAACTTGTCTTGAACTTTTATCTGAACAGACATTTCACAAGACATAATCATCAACGTCAACACTTTCCCTCTTTTACATTACTGAAAGCTTCAACTTATCAGTCCAGAGTATCCACTAAAGAAGCACTTATGCATACTAATCACCCAGCTCTTCACACTCTTGGTTTTTTTTCTTTTCTAACACAAAGTGTCTCTGTCTTTCATAGATAGCTTCACAACTTTTCTATGTAGCACCACTAACAACTCCAAACCTTCGTTGCACATGAGCTCTAATGAAACAGTCATAACAACATTTATGGCAATGCAATCGGTGTCTCCACCTGGGATAGTTTCAATAGCATCTGAGTATTCGTCAGCAAAGATCCACTTCCCATGGCTTACATCTTCAACTTTCTATACCACAATGTCTGCTACACTAACCTTCCATTGGTCCATCTTTCAACAATACAATGAGTGTTCTCGAAGTCTAGCTAACATAACATTGCTTACTTTGTCCACCTCTATCACACTTTGTCATTTCACAGCTGCAATAGCGGCAAGTCTGCAACCAACCAACAGTGTCTGTTATGAAGTCGACCTTTCATAAAGCCACGTCTGCCTTACTGAGCCCTTGAATACCCTCTACCACATCCTCTAACCGACTTTCAACGTTTCATACCAAATAACATTAACATTCTCTTTGATTACAGAACAGCTGATTTTATGCTGACTAGGCAGATTTTCCAACCTCGCGGAGATAAATCATATGCCCCCTAACCTACTAGGCGCTATTCTAGACAACGAATATGGTAATCGACCAGCACCCCTAGGCAGAACTTGAAAAAAACAACAGAGCTTGGGTTATTGAGACGAATGAGTTGCATTCCTTGGACTACCAGAAAGACATCAAACACAACAAACTCTTTCTTACTAACCCTAACCCTAAGTATACATCATCTAATCCTAACCCTAACCCTAACCCTAACTATACATCAACTAACCCTAACCCTACCCCTAACTATACAACAAACTCTTTCTTAAGAGACATAGATACAAACCAGTGTTAGAAATGAAAAAGTTAAATCTATGTGATTAAATTTTAATTAATATTTAAAACTAATAAATCGCAATTTTATTGCGCAAGATGTAAGCTTGATATATGTCCTATACCTAACCTATACCTATACTTACCCTATATCTGTATATTAAGTGAAGCACACAACAATATTGCGATTTATTAGTTTTAAATTTTAATTAAAATTTAATCACATAGATTTAACTTTTTTATTTCTAACACTGGCTTGTATCTATGTCTCTTAAGAAAGAGTTTGTTGTATAGTTAGGGTTAGGGTTAGTGTTAGTTGATGTATAGTTAGGGTTAGGGTTAGGATTAGATGATGTATACTTAGGGTTAGGGTTAGTAAGAAAGAGTTTGTTGTGTTTGATGTCTTTCTGGTTGTCCAAGGAATGCAACTCATGCGTCTCAATAACCCAAGCTCTGTTGTTTTTTCAAGTTCTGCCTAGGGGTGCTGGTCGATTACCATATTCGTTGTTTAGAATAGCGCCTAGTAGGTTAGGGGGCATATGATTTATCTCCGCGAGGTTGGAAAATCTGCCTAGTCAGCATAAAATCAGCTGTTCTGTAATCAAAGAGAATGTTAATGTTATTTGGTATGAAACGTTGAAAGTCGGTTAGACGATGTGGTAGAGGGTATTCAAGGGCTCAGTAAGGCAGACGTGGCTTAAGAAAGGTCGAATTCATAACAGACACTGTTGGTTGGTTGCAGACTTGCAGCTACTGCAGCTGTGAAATGACAAAGCGTGATAGAGGTGGACAAAGTAAGCAATGTTATGTTAGCTAGACTTCGAGAACACTCTTTGTATTGTTGAAAGATGGACCAATGGAAGGTTAGTGTAGCAGACATTGTGGTATAGAAAGTTGAAGATGTAAGCCATGGGAAGTGGATCTTTGCTGACGAATACTCAGATGCTATTGAAACTATCCCAGGTGGAGCCACCGATTGCATTGCCATAAATGTTGTTATGACTGTTTCATTAGAGCTCATGTGCAACGAAGGTTTGGAGTTGTTAGTGGTGCTACATAGAAATGTTGTGAAGCTATCTATGAAAGACAGAGACACTTTGTGTTAGAAAAAAAAAAAAAACCAAGAGTGTGAAGAGCTGGGTGATTAGTATGCATAAGTGCTTCTTTAGTGGATACTCTGGACTGATAAGTTGAAGCTTTCAGTAATGTAAAAGAGGGAAAGTGTTGACGTTGATGATTATGTCTTGTGAAATGTCTGTTCAGATAAAAGTTCAAGACACGTTTGACATAACTACAGAAGCAATATTTGTTCCTACTTTTTTATAAGTTTACACGGGATATTTATAAGTTTGGTCGAGATGTTTCATGTTTTGACCAACATTTTTCCCTATTTGGTTAACACATTTTCTTACTTCGGTCAACATATTTCATAGTTTAGCCCATATATTTTTCCCTTTTGGTTAACAAATTTTCTTACTTTTCAGAAGTTTGGAGTACGTTTTTCTTTACATGGTCAATATTTTTCTCATTCGGTTAACACATTTTCCTAAGTTTTATAAGTTTTGTGTAAATTTTTTCTTCACTTGGGCAATATTTTTCTCATTAGGTTAACACATTTTCCTAAGTTTTATACGTTTTGTGTAAATTTTTCTTCACTTGGGCGATATTTTCTCATTATGTTAACACATTTTTCTCCTTTCATAAGTATGGTTGAGATATTTCTTCACTTGGTCAATATTTTTCTCATTAGGTTAACACATTTTCCTAAGTTTTATAAGTTTTGTGTAAATTTTTCTTCACTTGGGCGATATTTTCTCATCAGGTTAACACAATTTTCTCCTTTTCATAAGTATGGTTGAGATATTTCTTCACTTGGGCGATATTTTCTCATCAGGTTAACACATTTTTCTCCTTTTCATAGTATGGTTGAGATATTTCTTCACTTGGTCAATATTTTTCCCTTTTGGATAACACATTTTTCTCCGTTTAATAAGTATGGTTGAGATATTTCTTCACTTGGTCAATATTTTTCTCATTAGGTTAACATATTTTCCTAATTTTTATAAGAATGGCTGAGATATTTCTTGACTTGGCCATCAACATGTAACACCCGCTCACCACATGACACTCATATGTACCGTCACCACTAAAAACCAACAAGTGAACGCACTTATAATACATAAAACTGTTTATTTTACAGTATTTCCAGCAAATTTTACTCAAAATGGAACAAGCGTAATACCAGTATACAAAATGGATGGTTAAATATAGAATGTTATATCTAGTATGAGCATGCACAGTTGTGCCTAACGTGGGTCATAAAAGGGTGGTTATTTATTAAACAAGCCGGAATTCTGGGATATGATAGAGATAAAAACATATAGCGTGAGCGTCTCTGTAGTGTATTTGGTATTTGGACTTTGTTGCATAGCGTAGGTAAGAACGTCATGTTCGTGTAATATTTTGATAAAATTGTCAAAGTCTTGTCTATTTTTTATTAGCTGTGGAAGTTCTAAGACAGAAGCATTATTTAAAGATGCGTGAAACAATCGAAGAGCGTCTGTTTCGGTGTGCCTAAGGACTATATGATAACTAAAGTTCATTTTGAATATGCTCTTTTGAATGGTAAAGATCTTGTTCAAGGTAGATGCACAGTCTTTAGGGTGGATTGTGTGTGGGCTAATATAAAATGTATAGAAAGACATATATATGTTTATCTTATGATATGTTTTGATACTACTCCAGTTGTCGGTGTATGCTAGTCTAATATCATCTGGAAGAGTTTGTAAAGAAGCCGCTTCATCCTTGGATTGTGTGTCACTGACTGGATGGGAGTTTTCGTCTTGTTTAGTCTTCTTCTCGCTGACTGCCACATCACTATTAGTAGCCACATGTCTATTACGTAGTGTTGCTGAAGCGGGTGTTGAAGCGTCTGCTGGTATTACACTGGGTGATACGCCTGGTGAAGTGTGTTCCTTTGTAATGTGGCGTTGTAGATTGTCTTTTCTGTTAAACTTATGACCACAAATGTGACACGAATACACTTGCTCCTTGGTACTGTGACTGGTCCGAGTATGGCGAAGCAGACTGCGCCTTTCAGTGAAACCTTTCCCACAAGTTGCACATAAGTGGTTCTCAGATGAATGCCTAGTTGACATCTTTGTATTTTTAGGCATGTTCACTAGCGACTTGATACTGAGACAAGCAACCGTCGACTTTACACACGTTCACAGCAAGGTGGTGAATATAGCGTTGAATATATTTAGTTTCTATCTTTCACCAAAGGTAGATAACACGATGTTGGCTAGATCAAATACTCAAACAACAAGATGTATTATTCACTAGTCTAGTAAACCGTTTCAATCCCGAACACCTTTTTCCTCGTCTTTGATTCAGGCTCCGATGACCCCTTTGCAGATAACGTTGTAAACTATGGCAGAATAATGAGGTTGCTTACACTTCGGATGAGTCTGGGTAAGAATCTGGCTGATAATTCTTACAAGACAGTTGTGAATGTCCAAAAATTGGAAGTAAGAGCCGCAAAAGCCGTAGTTCCGTATATGGCTGATTGTCCGTGGATACTGAGACAAAACGGTAAATGGCAAACTTTCTAAACTTGAAGGCAAATAGTCATTGAATAAGCACAAAACTGAAGATCCAATCTTTCGTCGTTCTTGTGTAACATAAAATGTGGGTCAATTCTAAGACAATTACCCTGATTGGTTGTTGAACACAAGTGAACAGCCAATCAATGCTTGTCTAACATAAAATGTGGGTCAATTTTAAGACAATTACCCTGATTGGTTGTATACCACAAGTGAACGAAGTATTGTAGTGGTATGCAAACAGGTCAGATACATAGAGAAAGACAGACATCGTAGTTATTACCACACACACATTTCTGTTGGTTACAGGCATAACTTCACACGAGTTAGGTCCCGTAGCGGACTTGGCGTTATGTTGTGTGGTTCATTTGTATGTAACTAATACACCAACGTATTCATACCCTTGTGCTTTGTACTTATTTACTAATGTAACACGGGTGTGTGATATTTTATACATATCACTGTATTTAATTTACCTTGTAATAATGTACTTGAATTCTTTCAACTACTTCCTATTTAGTACTATATGTATATACTGTGATTATGTGTATTGCTTTTTTTTAATACATTGTGGTAGTGTATGGCTGTCTTGTGCGATGTTGGTTTACTTCTAACACACTAATACAGACGATCAGAGACATGAAGCTTGACACGGGAAAAATGTAGCAAAGAGACTACAAGAAGTAGTTGTCTTTAAGAGGATAGACCAAGCTTCGATATGTTGAAGATAGTCTTTGGTAAGGTGGAAAACATGACTAATATAAAGATGTCAATTACAAGGAGAAAAAGAGTGTTCAAGTACTACATAGAACCTATACTATTGTATGAATGTGAAGCGAGGACAATGGGCAGACAAGTTAAAAACCATCTAATGACACTGGGGATGTGGATTCTGAATGGGGAAAAATTAACTTGACAACCACATGAAACTCCCTCCAAATAATACAAGGCAACAGAACAATACATACAGCGTAGCAGACACAAAGACACTACACCAGCTCTGTAAGGCAACATACTCTGATAATGTATACATAACGGCCGCTCTCCAATAATACTACACACATTTATAAGCAGTGGTAAACCCGTATACACAGATACACGATACTTTCCTCAAGTAGACTCTAGCCAATTTCGCATTGCAGCTATATAGAGGCATGTATATTGAGTTGATGTGAAATATTTTTGGTTATTTCTCGCACCCGGATGTAGTAGGCGACAACTCACAACACAGCTACGATGCGCGGACAGAGGTAACCTTATCAACTTCGCATATTGATCAATCTATATAAACCTCCTAATAACATAGTACACCATCCTTCTTCAAACCCCAATCGTTTTCAATGTCACAAGAATAACGAACTACTGATATTTAAGATCAGAGTGGCATATGCTGATACTGTTTGTGATATCTCCTACTCATACCACCTGTTTTAACTGAATGAGGACACATACACCTAACCCATAATTCCCAACCGCCACATATGAGAACAATCGAGAGTAGTGCTATTGATTTTTGTTGGATATCGCGACAATAGGTGTTAATCTCTTAATCCCCTACCAACCTTTATATGAACCTTTATTAATAACGCGAACTATTTGCAATGGCGGGGATATCAGGAATATTATTAACCTGTCTTGGTCATTACGAGGATGATAATCCCATGGATTAGCCGTTATGAAGATGCGTATTGATTTTTTGTAACACCTGTTATGGTATTGGGTATATCATATTTTGATTTTTAAGTTAGGTTATATTTTGTGACGCATAGGTACAATGGTGAAATCTGCTGCCTGTGATTTTCATCAGCGGTGGGACTTGTGGCTGCGGCGACACGGCCGGATAAAGCGACCCTACACCTTATGATCACCTAGACACCCACATGTTGATGACTGGCAATTTTACCAACGACAAAGTACCGAGATTCGAACCTGTCACTTCCACAGTGTCTGGGATACCACCTAAACATACTCAGCAACCAGCACGCCGCAGCTCCTTTTCCAAATATAGCCGGATTAATAACACCAGAGCTCTCCATCACAACTAAGTAACAAAAACATTATCAATATTTCTTCTACTACTAGACATCCCCACTGGGATTCGAACCCGATGATAGTGTTCGGAAGGGTTTATCTAATTACTCATCCACTCCCCCCACCCCTTAACAATGAATATCACAAGGTCATATCCACTAAATGCAATAATACCGGTCACCTTTACTTTTTTAAGGTTTTCATTTTTAATCTGTATGATGATATTGTTTAAACCACTACGGCCCTCTACGGCTCACTAGTAACCGCTACCCACTCCTTAACACCGACTTTCGCTAAGCCATACCCATTAAAATCAATACTACTGGCCATTTGACATTTGTAAGGTTTTCATTTGAAGCTCTAAAAAGATATGATGATAGTGCTCGGAAGCAATTACCTAGCTACATCGCCACTCACCCATCCCTTAACAACGAATGCCGCTAAGCCCCGCCCACTACAACCCATGATAACAGGAATAATTAAATTTTAACTTAAAAAAAAAAAATTCTCAAAAAAGGGGAGGTAATATCACAAAAACAGACGATTATTTACTCATGAGTTATGTCCCGCACCTGCTTCTTTGCGCTTACTAAAAAACGACAGCACCTAGCGGCACCTACCGCACCTCCTTCTTTATTCTTAGTAAAATAGGTGCGCTCCTTCTCCTTGGGGGGGGGGGGGGGATAGAGACCCTATATAACTACTAACAAGGTATTTACTTACTTATACACAATGTGTACCAAGTCGAGGAACGGTTCTTTACTTAATTATACACAAATAGAACCAAGTGGTGGAACAATGCCTTATCTTTACTTAAACACAAAGAGTACCAAGTCGTGGAAACGGGCCCTTCATTTCATTACTTGTATCATGCCAGCTGCCATTGATTGATCAAATAAATTTAGTACCCATTTTAATTTGGACATATTAACCCTGAGCCATGTTGCCCATTAAAATACCACGCATCGATGGGTATTTGAACCTAGTACACACAGAGGCAGATAAGCGTTGTAGCTACTGTGTATCAGCGACACATCAGCTTTACTTAACTTACAGTTCCTTCTTGATGTTACAGTTGCATATCCTTTACATAACTTACCAGTCAAATCCAGCAATGTATTTATTTGGCTGTTTGTGCTCACTTGGCAAATTTACGTTGAGTAGTTTGCCATTGCTTTCTGGAAGACCGGCTTTATGAATGTCATAAAAAACCACCGCGAAACGATCTAGTTCCAAATCATTCGCAGTTGTGATTCGGATGTTAGAGTACTCACCAAAATTATTCCTTGCCTGCCCCGTTCCGAACGAGGTGTTCAGGGAAGACGAATGCGGTAACAACTCCACCATGAATGTTGTTGCCTCAGACCCTGGTCCATTTGAACTTGGACTTCTTGGTCCGGCGCTGGAGCTACGTTTCCGAAGGGATTCTATCTTTTCCTTGTTTGCAGTTGATGTAATGGCTTTCACTTGTTTCTTGTAATAACGTCTGCCAGGTTTACTGCTTTGTACTGTCTGGATATCCACACTTCTTAGGTCATAGTCTCCACTATGGTCATCTGTAGCAACACAGATAAGATAAAAGATCTCTTAAGAGGTATATAGAAGAGGAGCTATTTGTTTATGTTAAATATCACTGAATGAGATCTACTTCAGTCGGTTAAGGAACATCGAGGATGCTCGGGGGGGGGGGGGGGGGGGGGGGGGGTGAGGGTTATCTGAGGACGGACGGGCTTGCCCGGAGTGCAAGGATGATACCTCAACAGATAAAATGACACTAATGCCAGCATTCTCATCTTTGTTGGAAGTATTTTGAGAAGACCTATGTGGAATGTAGTAAAATGTTGCCGTTGCGATCCGCATAATGCCTTCTTGTGACTCGGGTCCCTTTCTACGCAACTTTTGTCCCGTGCAGCATTTACACCACTAATAAGAACATTAATAGTAATCACTGCCTTGTTAGGGAAGTGAATATGTTGCTGTTTAATTGAACGTTGAATGAAATTATCGTTAAATGGTTTTATTTTAACTTGTTCTGAAGTAAACATGTAATAGTTAGTTAGTTAGTTAATTAGTTAGTTGGTAGTTAGTTAGTTAGTTAGTTCGTTAGTTAGTTAGTTAGTTAGTTAGTCGACAGGTCATCTTCACTGCACATCGAACTATTCAGTCCATAAGTGCTCGGATCCCCTCCTCAGTAAATCTCGCAGCGTGTAGCGGCTATCGACACCAGTTCTGTGTTGGTTTATCTATCTTCTTTGGCTTCCTGCATAGTGTTCTTGTCTGGCCACACCTCTGTTAATTTGCTGTACTCGTATCCTGACCATGGTTGTAGATTCACAGTCATCGCTTGGTTCTTGCGAACTATTTACTTCGCGTAAAGCATTCAGAATGTCAGCCTGGTCCATGGCGCGTTCACCTTCTACAGTAGCCTTCCCTGCGAGCTTATCAGCCCGCTCATTTCCTTGTTCACCCGCATGCCGTGGCACGAAGATGAAACTAATCTTTGCCAGCCGAAACCGCTCCAGAGGCTTCAACCAATCTCTTCGGATCCACCCCATCTCTATCTTCTTTGAGCATGCCTATTGAGTCGCTAAAGAAACGTGCCCTAGGGAATGTCTGGGTCTCGATCCATGGTATTGCCATACTTACTGCCATGACTTCCATAGTCGGGCTACGTGTGGTCAAAGCGAAATACCAGAATCCACATTCACAATTCTCCCACCGGCCTCAGCTGCAAAGGCCCATGAACTTCTCACTCATCGAACGACCGACCCATCGGTGTAAATGACAGCATCACCGTCTAACGAATTCTCGAATATCAACGCATGTACGTCCGCCCACAGCAGCCCGATTGTCTTGTCTGCATTTTCTGTCTAGTTGAATGCAAACTGAAAAAGTACGTACATAAATCTGGTGGCACTTGTACCCACTCCTCGCCAGGTTCTAAGGCCTCAAGTGAACACACCTGTTGAAGAATGTATTCTGCTTGACCCATCCACGACCTTCCTCTTTTTAACCTGCTGCCTTTTACCTTCTTAATTTCACTATGCAGTGGATGTTGTGTGTTTGTATTGACTCTGAGGTTGGCACGTGCTCTGCAAATGTGTTTAATGTCTCAAATGGTTGGAAAATCAAGAAGATAGCGCATCGCCCTGCATGATGCATCTCTTGTACATCCAAGAATAATAGGCATAGCTTCGTTCTGTATCCTTTACATCCTTTCCATCTGTTTACGGCTGAGAGTCAGGATCTCCATGCTCAAAAACAGACATGACCTGACCATGGTATAGAAGACAAAGATAGCGCTGCTCACAGTTTGCAGCCGGCATCACCCGCATCGCAGCCAAACCCTGGTTGGCCTTTGTTATCACCTGGCCTAACCCGACCAGCGACAACGAGAATCTACTGGCGGAAACAAAGGAGGTCCAGCAAAACATCACGCGAGAAATGGAGCAGATGACCACGTTGAAGCAGGGAAACGAAGAAATGCTACGCACCATAAAAGCGGAGAGAGAGAGCGGCTAAAAGCTGAAATGAAATCAACTCAAAACAAACCAACAGAAGCCATGCAAGAGACCACTGAGAAGCCGCAAGAAACCAAACAAAAGACCGAGATAAAACCACGACGCCCGAAACATCCAAGGGGAAACCAACATCTCGCCAGACAGCCGAAGAAAGACAAGATGAGGAACTTCACGACGCCATGGAGTGGTACACAAAGGAACCCACTCTGGAGGAAATGGAGGAGTGCATAGAAGCAGAAAAGAAACGGGCAAGGCAAAAGGAACACAGACACACACAAACATAAGGAGACATGAAGCAAAAGGAAAGAAGCCCAAGAAACTCAGGGGGAAACCGACAGAATACCCTGAATTACACTATGACTACGATACCGACATCGAGTACTACATAGAAGACGGAGAGATCGTCCCATGGCTGACCACAGAGGAAGCAGTCGAAAGACAGCAATAACTTAAAAGCGAAAGGGAAAGAAAGCGCAAGGAGGTTAAAAGCATCGAAAACTCCTACAGGCAATACACAGAAATGGAGGCAAAACGACCAAATAAAAAGTCCTTATAAGGACTGCAACCAGACAAGCCAGGAGCCTGCACCAACAAAGAAAACCACAAGACGAGACGAGCACAAAGGATAGCCGCCGACCAACCCCCAGCTGACGTCACAGACACAAACCAACATAACCAGTCCGAGATAGGACTCACAAGACAAGAATTAGGGTGAACAAACACACAAAAACCACGGACCTCAACAATAACCACAGCTGAAGAGGCAGGTTGAACGAGGCCGAATTTGGAGTTTTTGTTTTGAAAAATTGGAATTCAAATTGGAATGTTAGACGAATATGAACAACTGGTTATACTGGGTCGGCACTAAGCATTTCGAGCTATTTGTTCTGAATGGCGCAAAATGCTTAGTGCCGGGATCTCAGTTTCTGCAATGTTTTGTAGTCACGCCTCAGCATTCACCGTTGGTGTTAATTTGAAATAAGTGTCCGTTAAATTGTTGTAAAAGTCTCGTTGTTTAAAAAAATATATACATTGTATAAATATAAGTGATATATAAATGGTGTGTAAATTCAATTGGTCATTTTTATTATTTTCAGTTTTAGAAGAATCATTTTCCAGAAAAAATTGTCAAATGAAAATGTATGTTTTTTTTGTTTTTTTTGCGGAGGAGTAAATTTGCCATACATATTTAAGTATGCATTTTTTGTCTACGTTTACTCCAGTTCATATTATTTTTTCGTTTAGTTTTTAATTGATCTTATATTTATTTATTTCAGCCTTTAGTGAAATGAGTGGTGCAAGCTTGAAAAAATGTTGTCTGTGTTCGGAGGAATATTTAAAATTTGTTTTCATACCCACTGTCCACGATGAACGGTTACCATGTTGTCTTTTATGCCAACAATGCTTGACCAACGAATCATTGAAATGAGGTCGTCTTGAGGCACATTTGAAGGCGAAACATAATGCTCATATTAATTCTGATTTGAATTACTTTCAAATTTCAAAGAAAAATTTTTAAAAAAGAGTATCATTAAGTCTCTATTTACTGCTTTTTTGCAACTATAAATTGCACTCTTGAGCTAGTTATCACATTTCATTACTCATCGCTAAATCTGGGAAAAGTTTATACTATAGTGGAGAATTTAATTAAACCATCATTATCAGCATTTCTAAAAACGGTTTGGAAAAAAGATGACAAAGACGTTAAAGCTATACCACTTAGTAACAATACTGTTGGCAGAAGAATAGACGAAATGAGTGAGGATATTGAAATACAACTTGTTGAAAAGCTGAAAACAAGGAAATTCTGGGTGCAAATGGATGAATCAACTTTGAGATAGACAGTGAGGCCGTACTTATAACTTACGTAAGATATATTGATAAAGGTGATTTTGCTGAAGAAATGTTGTTCTGTAAATCATTAGAAAGCACAACTACCTCCAAAGATAAATCAAATCAAATCAAATCAACTTTATTTTAAAAGGGTCACAAATTTGGCACGCAGGCCCGTCTTACATTGGGCCCCTTTCCCAATCACTCGTCTTTCGTTCATCAAGAGCATTATACATTACATAGGAAAAAAATAAGCATTGTGAAATGAATGTTGAAAATTAAAACAAGGAAAATTACCATGTGATGAGGCCCATCTCCCACCTACCCATACATCACCCCACCCACACACACACCCTCACCTACCCATACACACCACACCACACACACCCAGGAACACATACATACCCCACCAACCGACCCACCCCCCCCCCCCCCCCCCGCACATCCCCCACCCCCACACACTGCCCTCACTTGTTTCCCCCAACCAAAACACACTCGCCACCCCCAAACATACCCCACCAACCCACACATCCCACCCCCCCCACAACACATCCTAACCCCACTCCTCTCCCCACCCACACCTCCAACCACCCATCCCCCCTATATAAAGTAAGCTAAATAATTACTTTGATGTCAATAATATACCAATGAAAAATATGACATCTTGTGCTGCAGATGGATGCTTAAAATTGATGAAAGATGAGAACCCGAATGCTTCTTGTCATTGTTTAATCACAGGGAAAACCCGGTAGCTAAAAACATTTTGCCTGTTCTAAATGAAATACTAAATTAAGTTTTAAAGTGTATCAATGCTATTAAAGCTAGTACCAAATGTGAACGCTCTTCAAGTTATTTTGTGAAGAACAAAATAAAGACCATGTGAGACTTATAGTTCACACTGAAGTAAGATGTAAGTAACTCTTGTCGATGCAAAAGCGAAGATATTTGGTCTCATTTCCTTTATTTAATTATGTCAGACATATATTTACAGCAAAAATTTTGGAAAGTTTCATTGGCTCCAAAAATGTGAAGTGACTGATACCGCTATATATGTTATTGTCGATCATCTGAAAATTTTATCGGCCGATTTAAAAGAAAGATTTTCTGATTTGAAACAAATTGATTTCCCAAGTTTGATGATGCAGCCAATGTCAGTGGATTTGTCTGATATTTCAAATATGCAGTATCAAGAAGAACTTGCAGAAATGCAAAATGATGAGTCAATTAAAACTTTTTTAATATAAAAGGAGCGATGGCATGACTTTGTGAGGAAACCGAAAACAAATATCCAATGCAATCAAATGTGCAAGAGAACTATTATTACCGTTAAAAAAGAAATCGGCTGGATATAAAAAACGGGGGGACTCGAGACTGGAGTTAACTAAATTGGAACCTGACTTAAAATCTCTTTTCAGCAAGCATCAAGCTCAAGGATCTCACTAAATTTTAAAAAAAAATAATTACTAATAAATTTAAAAAAATATAGAAAAATCTTTCATTAAAATTATTTTGTTCTTGAATTTCAGTACTCCATTAGCTTTTGCTAAAACTCCAGGCACTTCTCCTCCTCTTAACACCGAACCATCCTTGTAGATAATCACATCACCCGGGTGAGCATTATCCTGAATTAGTTGCTGCATTTCCACCTCCGTGGCCCCTGCTGGCCACTCCCTGCATTCCCGACCCAATGTGATTATAACTCTGCACAATTCTGACTGCTCCGCAGGGTATCTGATCAGTTCCTTTCCTCGCCTAATGTTCTCCAAGGGGGACACCAGTCGATCGTATCCTCCACCTGAGCCATCCATGATTTCCCTCTTATCAGTCTCTGACCCTTAACTTCGTCCAGCGCCTCATGCAACGGGTGATCTGTGTATGCAGCAACTCTGAGGTATGCCTTCGCCTGCATCACCTTGTGCCTACATAATTTTAATTTTTTTTTAACCTTTATTTTTTAAAACCCCCCCCGGGTTCG
>JACEFZ010008013.1:162500-252468 GCA_014155875.1 Cepaea nemoralis | reverse complement strand
TGTGGCTAGACATTCGTCTGCCAGCTCCTGATCACGCGTTCGATCGGCATCGAGGAAGATTTGAATGTTTAAAATCGAACTGACTTGTAGGACGACCCAGATTATAATGGGTACCAGGAAATGCCTTGCGAAGTAGAGGAGGTTGGCGTTATTCTCACCACATCACCCAACTAGTGCCGATTGGTCTATACATATGATTGTAAAAGAAAGTATCCTCGGTGCGGCTTAAGGAATGTACAACGATCTTTACTTTACTTTACTTTACTTTACTTTACTTTACTTTACTTTACTTTACTTTACTTTACTCTACTTTGCTTTACTTTACTTTATTTTTACTCTACTTTGCTTTACCTTGCTTTACATTACTCTACAAGGCAGCATTATGTTTTATCGACTGATTATTATCAACCTTTATATAGAAAATACTCTGAGATATCGAACATAATGAGGAAGTTAAACACGAAGGATAAAATATAATATAAGCGCATTTTTTTATATAGCAAATGCTGCAAGCCATCCTAGATAATGTAGGGGAGGGGCGCGACAGGATGCGATTATCATTAATCAATAACGAAACTGAAAGCATGATAATTTCCAGGAAAGCGTAAAAACTTCATTATACATATATATATATTACACAATTCGAATTGGCAATCAATGCCATGACAAAAAGAAATGTTCACGTCACAAGTCTTCAGTATGCATGTCATTGCTGTTTGTTCCGAATTGGTTACGAATGCAATTTGTTATCCTGTTATCTTGTTCGAAATACAGCTGGGGGAGATTTGAACGCTAACTATTTTGCATTGGTTTAAAATACAATGAGTCACGGTCATGCTGCCTTTGCTTGGGTTATTCTGCAATTAATTCCATTAATACAACCTTTATCTGTTGTGATTAAAGTACTCAAATACTTAAATACTTTGAATTTTGTCAGATTGTTTCCATTCATTCAATGTTGCATTTAAGTATATATTTTTCTTTGTAATAATCATTACTTCTGTTATTTCTGTTATACGGACTAACACCTTATAATTAAATTTATGTTGCATTTATATTTATCCTTTCTGGTAACTGCGTGTCATTTTCAGCAACCACAACCATGACATCACCATAACGTAAGTTGTTTACATGATATCCACCAGCCGATATCCTCGGCATGTCTTTTGTGGACCTCATTATTATTTCTCTGTACACATTGAATAGTTCGGGTAATAGTAACCTTGTCTAACACCGTGTTTAATAAGTAAACAGTTTCTAATTGGTTGTTAAATCTTATGGTTGCACTTTATTACCAATACGTGTTCTTTATTAGTCTCAGATATTTACAAACAATGGCAAAATTTTGAATGTAAAATTGTCTCGTGCAGTGATTCTCAATCTTTTTTTGGCCCATGCACCCTTTCACCATTTGTCAGAATGTCATTCCCCCCTTTCCAGCGAACGAAAGAAGAATTCCCTCCTTTCCAAAATTGTCAGCCTCAAAAGGTGCATTTTTATATTTACAATATTTTATTAACATACCAAACAAAATCTCGAAAAGGTTTGTCAGCAATGAGAGTCATGGCGACTGCCAATATCGAGCAAAGACTGCTAATACTTCTGTTCCAAGGACTTGTGCTTTCACGCATCGAGTATGCCCTGGCCATCCTCACTGTCAGCTACACAGATTGGGAAGACTTGAAAGGTACAAAACGAAGCCATGAGCATCATTTTGGGCTGCACGAGAGCACACCCAGCTTGTGTAGCAATGAGATACCTCCTTGACTTCCGACAATAGAAACAAGGATCAAGATTGGAGAGCTCGTGCATACTTAAAAATAGTTGCAGATGAGCAGCACCCTCTGCATGACGCTATATTCAGAGAAAAGGGTGACGGCTAAAGAGGGCAAATCATGAATGGGCGGGCGGCAGATGTCGTCAGATAGGTCTGCAGTCTTACCAGTATCAACCCCGGCAAGGAATGGGGCCGGTTGCCTCCAGCTTTGTCAGTGCATTTTCTCCTGCATTATCACATCGAAAGACGGTGCAGAGAGCAGAACCCAAGCTGTCAATGCTGAGGTTAACGCGCTCATCTATGAAACACCAGATAGCCCCGAAGTGCTCATCTATACAGATGGATTCCTGTTATAAAGCAGAAGAGACGTGTGTGGCATTTACAGCCGTCAGCGGCCCGAACCGTTCAAGAATCCAGTGTGCCCACTCTATGACCACGAGCAGCATGACGCTGGAGGGTGACCGGCAGTTACACAGCTTTCATATGGCGAATCACAGTATTATAAAAACGTGTGTGTACTAAGTGATTCAATGAGCATGATTCAGAAGGTCGAAGCTGGATCTGTACGTAGACAGTGGACTGAGTCGCTGAAGTCTGATGTTCGTAAAGTCACCTTCATCTTCGTCCTGGATATGCGGAGTCGAGGGAAATGAACGAGCTGATAAACTGGCTGGCTCTGCACCCCCTGTAGATGACCAGCCCATGGATCGTGCCGATGTTATTAACGTCCTTAAAGATATGGCGAGAACAGAGGTCTTTGAAGTCAGTGATTCCACATCGCTGTCCAGGATGAAAGACTTGGGAGTAAGAATCGGCACAGCCAGACGCGAGAGGTACATCGGGAAAACAAAGCGCCTCGTCAACCAACACAGAACTGGCACTATTAGCCACCGGACGCTGATGCATATGCTGGGGGGGGGGGGGGGGGGGGGGGAGGAGGATCTGAGCACCTATGGACATGTCCGGATTGCAATGAAGATACCCCAACTGATAACTGATAACTGATAACTGACCAAATTAATCGTATTACAATAGACAAACAGTTAAAACGATAATGAATTGTCACTTAATACACGACACCAGAATGACATAAAATTGAGCTTCATCATACAAAACGCTCAATATAAAACCAGGATGTTATGCCTGAAGCCAGTTTGAGTCTGCCAATCTTTGGTCTTAATTCCCAATCTCTCTCTCTCTCCCCCCCCCCCCCCCACTCCCGGAAAACCCTAAAATTATATCCTGGGAGGGGGGTGATTTTCCACCGGTTGAGAACCACTGATCTAGTAGAACAGCCAATAAATGCTGGAGTCCAACGCAACACCATGTTAAAGGGAAAATAACACTTTTAACTGATTCAGTGCCGAAGGATAATATATCGCCAAACGTGACTTTCTATTTGGAAAGTATATTCCTATCTTTCTATTTTTAGAATGGCCATATATCGATTTTCTTGGGCCATCGTGTTATTTGTTTCGTTTCACTGTATCTTATTCAATTTTATTGCTCAGTGAATGGAAATTTACATTATAATACTTATTTAATTTAATGTGCACCATATTTGGTCTAAACCTACTGTTTTGTTTGACACACGTTTTTTTTTTTTCTTAACTTTCATTTTCTGTATTTCCATGTTATTTTATTTCCATGTATCTCTGTATTGTTTTACTTTCGCTTTATGTATTTGAATGTTGTTGTACTGTAGACTTATCTATATGTAGGTTCATGAACATTAGCGTTATATATATATATATATATATATATATATATAGTCATGTTTTGCCATGTCACTCGATTACCAGAGTCGTGGATCAGCTCTGTGTTCCTGTCTCGACCATGCCACGAGGCCAAGCCATCCAGGTATTTGCTTCTAGGTCTTCCTCTTGGTCTGTTCCCTTCGATCTTACCAGTTGTCACCAAGATCTCCAATTCATTTCTTCTCATAACATGCCCAAAAAATTTGACTGTCTGCGTGTAATGTCTCTAGTCAGTTTACGATCTTCGTTTGTTCTTGAAGGACCTGTTCATTGGTCTTTCTGGCTGTTCATGATATATATATAATATATATATAATATATATATATATATATATATATATATATATATATCTATATATATATATATATATATATATATATATCTATATATAATCCACGACCCAGGTGATCGAGTGAGATGGCAGAACATGACCGTCCAAGCTTACCGGCATGGCACAAGATGATATGTGTGTGTGTGTGTGTGTGTGTGTTAAACATCAGCGTTATAATGTATGTTGTTAAGCATTCGCGCGTTATATATATGTATGTTATTGAACATTAGCGTTATTTGACGTTTATTTACGTTATACATATATGTATGTTGTTTTACTTCCACATTATATATCTGTACATTGTTATACTTCCACGTTATGTTTCTCTGTGTTGTTATACTTCAACGTTATGTTTCTCTGTGTTGTTATAGTTCCACGTTATGTTTATCTGTGTTGTTATACTTCGGCGTTATGTATCTCAGCATTTTTATACTTCCATATTATGTATCTCTATAATGTTATACTTCCACGTTATGTATCTCTACATTGTTATACTTCCATATTATGTATCTCTATATTGTTATACTTGCACGTTATGTTTTTCTATGTTGTTATATTTCGGCGTTATGTATCTCTGCATTGTTAAACTTCCATTTTATGTTTATCTGTGTTGTTATACTTCCACGTTATGTTTCTCTACATTGTTATACTTCCATATTATGTATCTCTATATTGTTATACTTGCACGTTATTATCTCTATGTTGTTATACTTCCTCGTTATTTCTTTGAAGTTGTTATACTTCCACTTTATGTATCTCTATGTTCCACATGTCTTTGCAATTTCAGTTTGATCTGTCGCATATATTTTCTGCACACTGTACGCTATAGTGTGTTTTTTTTTGTTTGCCTCAATATAAAATTCAATATCTCAGTAACGGGCTGAGATAAAATGATGAGATTTAGTATATAACCTTATCATTATGTCCACCCAACAAAAAAATTTTTGTTCTGGAGATTTTACAGCAGATTTCAAAGTTAGCTTATATACGGTATATTAATTATGACTTAAAGATTACGTCCATGATTTTAACAGTTTTACAGCTTCCCCAAGATTCGACCCAAATTATTCAAAATTTTCACGTGACTTTCGTTTTCAAACAAACAGCGCGAAGATTCAGAGGCGTCTCCAAATGTGGGTTCTTTCATGAAACGTGATTATATAAATAAACTAGCTGACAAGGCCCGGTTTCTGGTGGAAATCAATCAATCAATCAATCTATCTGTCTGTCTGTCTGTCTGTCTGTCTGTCTGTCTGTCTGTCTGTCTGAATGTCTGCCGGTTGGCTGACCCATCCACCGACCGACCGACCGACCCACCGACCTACCGATATCTATCTATCTATCTATCTATCTATCTATCTATCTATCTATCTATCTATCTATCTATCTATCTATCTATCTATCTATCTATCTATCTATCTATCTATCTATCTATCTATCTATCTATCTGTCTGTCTGTCTGTCTGTCTGCCTGTCTGCCTGCCTGCCGGCCCACCCACCCACCGACCGATCGACCGACGTACCGATATCTATCTACCTATCTATCTATCTATCTATCTATCTATCTATCTATCTATCTATCTATCTATCTATCTATCTATCTATCTACCTATCTATCTATCTATCTACCTATCTATCTATCTATCTACCTATCTATCTATCTATCTATCTATCTATCTATCTATCTATCTATCTATCTATCTATCTATCTATCTATCTATCTATCGATCTATCTATCTATCTATCTATCTATCTATCTATCTATCTATCTATCTATCTATCTATCTATCTATCTATCTATCTATCTATCTATCTATCTATCTATCTATCTATCTATCTATCTATCTATCTATCTATCTATCTATCTATCTATCTATCTATCTATCTATCTATCTATCTATCTATCTATCTATCTATCTATCTATCTATCTATCTATCTATCTATCTATCTATCTATCTATCTATCTATCTATCTATCTATCTATCTATCTATCTATCTATCTATCTATCTATCTATCTATCTATCTATCTATCTATCTATCTATCTATCTATCTATCTATCTATCTATCTATCTATCTATCTATCTATCTATCTATCTATCTATCTATCTATCTATCTATCTATCTATCTATCTATCTATCTATCTATCTATCTATCTATCTATCTATCTATCTATCTATCTATCTATCTATCTATCTATCTATCTATCTATCTATCTATCTATCTATCTATCTATCTATCTATCTATCTATCTATCTATCTATCTATCTATCTATCTATCTATCTATCTATCTATCTATCTAATCTATCTAATCTATCTAATCTATCTGTCTGTCTGCCTGCCTGCCTGCCGGCCCACCCACCCACATACCGACCGACCGACCGACAGATATCTATCTATCTATCTATCTATCTATCTATCTATCTATCTATCTATCTATCTAATCTATCTATCTGTCTGTCTGTCTGTCTGTCTGTCTGTCTGTCTGCCTGTCTGCCTGCCTGCCGGCCCACCCACCCACCGACCGATCGACCGACGTACCGATATCTATCTACCTATCTATCTATCTATCTATCTACCTATCTATCTATCTATCTATCTATCTATCTATCTATCTATCTATCTATCTATCTATCTATCTAATCTATCTAATCTATCTAATCTATCTGTCTGTCTGCCTGCCTGCCTGCCGGCCCACCCACCCACATACCGACCGACCGACCGACAGATATCTATCTATCTATCTATCTATCTATCTATCTATCTATCTATCTATCTATCTATCTATCTATCTATCTATCTATCTATCTATCTATCTATCTAATCTATCTATCTGTCTGTCTGTCTGTCTGTCTGCCTGTCTGCCTGCCTGCCGGCCCACCCACCCACCGACCGATCGACCGACGTACCGATATCTATCTACCTATCTATCTATCTATCTATATATCTATCTATCTAATCTATCTGTCTGTCTGCCTGCCTGCCTGCCGGCCCACCCACCCACATACCGACCGACCGACCGACAGATATCTATCTATCTATCTATCTATCTATCTATCTATCTATCTATCTATCTAATCTATCTAATCTATCTAATCTATCTGTCTGTCTGCCTGCCTGCCTGCCGGCCCACCCACTCACATACCGACCGACCGACCGACAGATATCTATCTATCTATCTATCTATCTATCTATCTATCTATCTATCTATCTATCTATCTATCTTATCTAATCTAATCTATCTGTCTGTCCTATCTATCTAATCTATCTGTCTGTCTGTCTGTCTGCCTTCCTGCCGGCCCACCCACCCACTAACCGACCGACCTACCGATATCTATCTATCTATCTATCTATCTATCTATCTATCTATCTATCTATCTATCTATCTATCTGCCTGCCGGCCCGACCACCCACCCACCGACTGACCGACCGACCTACCGATATCAATCTATCTAATCTATCTGTCTGTCCTATCTAATCTATCTGTCTGTCTGTCTGTCTGCCTGCCTACCCACCCACCCACTAACCGACCGACCTACCGATATCTATCTATCTATCTATCTATCTATCTATCTATCTATCTATCTATCTATCTATCTATCTATCTATCTATCTGTCTGTCTGCCTGCTTGCCGACCCACCCACCCACCCACCGACCGACCGACCCACCGACCGACCGATCCACCCACTCAGCCAGCCAGCCAGCCATCCATCCACCCACCTATCTTTCTGCCTACCTACCTACCTACCTACCTACCTTTCTGTCTGTCCGGGCCGCGTCATTCATTTTATTCAGAGACTGCCGAGGGTCGTCGCTGGAGCTACGGAGTTCGTGCTTTGTGCGACGCTTTCCGCGCTGCGGAAAGAAACTGAGCCATATGGGATAAAAACCCGGTGCAATGCAGCCGATTCTGTCGACTGTAAGCTACTTCTTTGATTGCACCCACTCCCATACGAATCCAGATACGCCTTTGTTTGTCATCTGAATTTGCAGGTCCTCATTACCGTAAACATAACTTTTTTAACAAGAAATCACTAGTTGTTAAGCAAAACATCAAAGGAATGATGCCGCTTTTAATGATTTAAGTTGTTTTTGGACATATCAAAGACATATTCCTTGGGTGGGGGTAAATATAAGACGGCTGGAAAAATTTCATAACGATGCAACAGATAGTTTTCAAAATAATTGATCTTGAATGAAGGCATACATTTCCGGACAGACTATAGCAACGCCTGTTTCCTGCCTAGCACGAGGAGAAAGAGATGCTGACAATGATACTGAGGAAAACGACAATAGTGATGACTGTGATGATGTTAATAATAATGATGATGTTGGTGATGATAATGGTAATGATGATGTTGGTGATGATGATGGTAATGATGATGATGATGGTAATAATGTTGTTTTTGATGATGATAGTAATGATAACGATAATGATAATGATGATGTTGAGGATAATGATGGTAATAATGAAGACGGTAATGATAACGATGATGATAATGATGATGTTGGTGATGATGATGGTAATACACATGATGATGGCAATGATGATGTTGATGATGATTACAATGATGATGATGATGATGATGATGATGATGATGATGATGATGATGATTGCAGTGTTGAAGATTATTATCATGGTGGGTGGTGGTAATGGCGGTAATGATGGTAGTAATGATGGTAATGATGATGGTGATGATGATGGTGATAATGATGACGATGGTAGTCCTGATGATGATGGTGATAATTATGATAATGATAGTAATCATTATAAGGTAATGATGATGATGATTATGGTGATGATGACAATGATTATGAGGACGTTGGTAATTATGGTGATAATGATGATGATGATGGTAATGATGGTGATGATGGTAGAGAATGTGATGGTCATGATGAAGATGATAGTGATAGTTTTGATGATGATGTTCCTGATATTATTAGTGTTGATAATGACAATGTTGATGGATATTATGAATGTGATTATGGTAATAATGACAATGATTGATACAACGATGATGATGGTAGTGATGATGTTGATGATAATGATGCTGATAATGATGATAATGATAAGAATTCAATTTAATACATGTGTGTGTAAAAAAGACTTTATTTTCAGAACAAATCATCTCCTTATTTATGACATGATTCATTTACACATAGGAAAAAGCTATCCAAATATTGTCTGTTCTGCCTTCTGTTGTTGCGTCAGGCAGAATTGGGAAGGACTGCTTGTCTTTTTTGGGTGCGTATAACCTTGGATTACATCGCAGGAAGGTCGTATGTTATGCTAGTTATCTTTGCTGACATAATGTCTGCAATATAACACGTTCCGCCTAGATCACTCTTGTAGTATTACGATTACACATTATATATGGCATGTTTACATAACGACATCATTGACATTATTTATTTATACCATCAAGTGTCATGATAAACAGAAAAATAACAATGCAGTGGAAGCATCATAATCAATATGACATCATTTGGTGAATTACTCTGCACTGTTTCGTCAAGCCTGTGGCTCCATACATCCGATTTCGAATAGCATTTTTTCGAGTTTCCTTCCCTAGCCTGTGACTGTTCCAGGTTTAAATACAATGCAGCAGGTTTGTGTCTCTCTTCGCCTTTTTACTATCTCCTGACCTGTTCGACATGGAAGACGCTACCAGCAGCTACACTACCGTCGGAATAGTCCTTGGGGTCATTGCAACACGCAAACCCTTCTACCACTATAAGGTGGGAACACGACAGAGGCGAACCATTCAATGCTAAAGACAAGAAAGCCAAAAAGAATCATCACATTAACTGAGTAGATGAATGAGACATTAACACTGTTCTAATACTATCGTAATAGCATTTTTAACACATGAGGAAACATTAAAGCGAGTACTATAAGATAAATCATTGGACAAGAGGAAACATTAAAAAGAGAGTACTATAGATAAATCATTGGAAAGAGGAAACATTACAGAGAGTACTAGAAGATAAATCTGTTTACAAAGAAGAAGAAGCAGTCCACGCAAACCATTTATAAATCAGGGATGCACGGATATCGACCACGTAGAGCGCGGCACAAGATGGGTATCTATGAAATGCAAAGACCAGACATAACTAGGATCAACCGAGGGGTTGAAAGACGTGATTAATATAATAAATGATAAAAGAATAAACACGTAACTATAGTATGTCCACATTTGTTTGCCTTCATTCACGGTCAATTATTTTGAAAACTGTCTGTTGCATCGTTATGAAATTTTTCCAGCCGTCTTATATTTACCCCCACCCAAGGAATATGTCTTTGATAGGTCCAAAAGCAACTTAAATCATTGAAAGCGGCAACATTTCTTTGATGTTTTGGGGAAAATGTAGTGAATTCACGTTAACAAACTAGACTTACAGTAAACCACGTTGTTTCTTGTAAAGACACAAGTACAAGGCGTAGCCAAGTTCGTATGGGAGTGGGTGCAATAAAAAAGTAGCTTAAAGTAGCATTGCACCGGGTTTTTATCCCATACGGCTCAGTTTCTTTCCGCAGGGCGGAAATCGTGGCACAAAGCACGAACTCCGTATCTCCAGCGACGACCCTCTGGAGTCTCCGAAAAAATGCACTCGTGAAATGAAGGAATCGAACATACAACCCTCGGAGCCCGAGTCAGATGGCTTGACCACTTCACCACGGAGATTCCCGAGAGGGGTGCAATGTGTAATATTAGTAAAGACAGAGAATGTACAGAGGTATGGGGTAAATAATGTGTAAATTGACAGGAAAGTAGAAGGAATATATTTCTTACCTTATTTTTCATTTCCTTCTTGTTTCTTCAGCTGCTGGTTAATAATTGTACACAAGTATTCATGTTACTAGGATGCATTTAGCTTTTTTTGTTGAGCTCGTGAAAGCTTCCAAATAGCTGTGCGTTAATGTGCGTATGGAGTGACCAGAAATGATACCGCAATTTAGTCATCATGATTCCATTTTTAAGGATCTGTTCAGCCGTCTGTGTAGTTTGTTCACACGTACACATGGGTGACAGACCCGCTGTGAGTCTTTGTGACAGACAGACAGACAGACAGACAGACAGACAGACAGACAGACAGACATTATTATATAGTATTCTCGAGCAAATCTCTAAATACATTACCATTAATCTTATTATGATAATCCCTATTGTCTGTATGCTTTGATACGAACACGAGCCCAGCATTCTGTTGCAAGCCATTATGCGTATTACCAGCATGGGCCATGACCAAAAGCTGTCCTATACTACTGGGCACATATCGCTTTATCTGTCCATCCACTGGTTGCCATTCCTTATCACTTGTGTGGTGCGAATTGATCCACATTTCATCCAAACACACTATGCCATAATTTTCTTTGCGCATTTCCCTTATTTCACGTAGGTATCTGCTTCTCATGGCTCCTAAATGCGGTTGCTCGCAAAGATTATTTCTACCGCCCTTGTACTTTCAAATAGTGAAGATAATGTCCTTTTAATTTACCACAAAGTTGTTTTCGATAGCTCTATGTTATTGTTCTTTCTGAACCAAACCCTAAGTTTTCTTACAGTCACTGTTTCTTTGGCATCCAGCATTTTTATAATGCTGGATAATCCTGGATATAAAATCCAAAATTTTTATAATTTTAGGAGTCTCTGTGGCGAAGTGGTCAAGCCTTTTGACTCGGGCTCCAAACGTCGTGGGTTCGATTCCAGTTCACGAGTTAAATTTTTCGGAGACTTCTGTGGGTCGTCGCTAGAGCTGCGGAGTTCATGCTTTATGCGATGCTTTCCGCGCTGCGGAAAGAGACCGAACCATATGGGATAGAACCCGGTGCAATGAAGTCGACCCTATCGTATATCAAGCGACTTTTTAAAGCATTTTTATAATAGCTCGCCTTATGACATCTTTGTCAAAACTGTCTACAATAATCTTTCTACCTACCGTTTGGTTATTGTGTGGTGGTTTAATTCCAGATTCTTGCACCCTTTGACAAAATGCCCGTTTACTCAAGCCCAATGCATGCATTGTTCTTTTTTCGGAATTTGTAATAGTATAAAACAGTTTCTTGCGATCAGCTTCTTGACAAAAATATGTGTACAACTTCATAGCGATTCTTTGAAGTGTACAATTTCGTATTAAAGCCCATTGAAAAATATTCACTCATTTCAATGTTAGCGATAAGTGATAAGATTTAAAAAAAACAAAAAACATGTTAATCAGGTTTCATGAAATAACCCACATTTTGAGACACGTCTGAACAGTCTTAGTTTGAACAACGCGGGGGGTTGGCAAAAAGCCAATCCTGTGAAAACACGTACAATATTCAAAATTGAGCCCTGATTGTCTGGCTACGCTGTAATACATTTAAAATTATGAATTTCATGTCAGACCCGTAAATTATATATCTCATATAAACAAACTTTAAAATCTGCTGTAAAATCTCCAGAACAAAATTTTTTTTGTTGGGTGGACATAATGATAAAAATAATGAAAATATACTAAATTTCATAATTTTCCCTCAGTTGGTTACTGAGATATTGATGTTTATATTGCGGCAAACAAATGTGGACATACTATAACAGCAAAAACTAAACAAATAGTAATTCTGGCCGAGGCTGAAACCAATATGGATAGACAAGCAACAAATTACTCTAAAGGCAACAGACGTTTACTGTAAACAATGCAAAATCTACGTATAACAGTGTTTTTGTGAAACATGGACATTAATCATTGACTAACACGTGTAGAAAATAGAGATATATTACTGCATGAACAGAACAGAAGTAATACAAATCATTGGTTTAAATGACAGAGTGTGTGTGCGTATGTGCGTATGTATGTGCATGTGTGCGTGTAGGCAGGCAAGCAGGTGCGTACGTGTGTATGTGTGTATGTGTGTGTGTGTGTGTGTGTGTGTAGTCAGCTATATTCTGAACTATAAAGAAGCCTGGAAAGAGTTATACACACTCTAATTGTATATGTCCACATGAAAAGTGTTATCCAATATTGTACTTAGTTTTAAATAAATTCAAACACAAAATAAACTGCAATAGCCAAATAAACTGTGATGGGTAGATTATGTTTGGACACTAGTAGAGACTGGAATAACAGCTTCCAGGTTGACATCTGTTAGAAAAATAAATTCAGCGAAAACAACGCTGTAGGCCACACTGTCCAACGCAACGAAGTATGAAGATATTCACTGCAGAATTATATGGCAACACAGCTAGAAACAAGAAATCCTGAGGAGAAAGCAGCGCAACAATGTATACATAGCTAAACAAGGACCTCGGGCCAGGTGTAGAGAAATTACAAACCAGGTATATAATATGTACCACTTATAAATTAATGGGGAAATATATTAAATAAATGTTTTCAGGACATGTCCTTTACAGGACATCGCTGTCACCATCAGCATCTTTCAGCTGATTGTTGATTTCTTGGCAAGATTACGCTCAGTAGTTTGCCATGCTTTCTGAGCGACCGGCTCACATCCCCCGTAAGTTACCGGCCGGTTACAACCGCTACCGATTCTCGCCGTCGTCACGTTACTCACGAGAGTATACGGGATTACGGAGAAAGTCGCTAACCCTAGGGGAAATATATTAGCTAAATGAATAAAAAAAATTAATACAATTAATAAGAAAAGCCATAACTACTTGAAAATACACTACATGTGTCCACATACCCGACATTTCGGTTATTACAACCTTTATCAAGAACACCCAAAACATGAGCAAGAAGAAATGTATTATAAATTATAACACACAATATATGAACACCTAACACAGCCGAATAATTTTTTTAAACACAAAATAAGTAGTGTAGTGCGTTTGTGCGACTCCCACATATAGTAATAATGCTCGGCACTTGCAGTGTAATGATGGTGTAACGAAAATTTAAAAAATATTGTTTGCATATTCTTTACAGGACATTGCTGTCAACATCAGCATCTTTCAGCTGATTTTTTATTTCTTAGCAAGATTACGCTCAGTAGTTTGCCATTGTTTCTGAGTGGCCGGCTCACATACCCCGTGAGTTACCGACGCGATTCGAACCACTGCTGATTCTCACCGTCGTCACGTTACTTACGAGAGTATACGAGATTACGGAGAAATGTCGCTAACCTCTAGGCCAGGAAGCCGGCGTAACGAAAATGGTAGAACTAAATTCAGTCATTATCTCACCAAGAAAAATATAGCTACATATACACTTTCTATGGACATAACATGACAAGAGAATGGAGAATGACCACAAGTATTGTAACAGGAAACAAGCTAAACATTGGTGAACCATGGCATCCACAAATGTACCCGCCGAGTGGGCATATCCCGTAGGGATAATTATGTGGCTCTCTATTCTCAGTCTGAGAGAGTTGACAGTATTACATGGCTTTACGTTTTCCATACACATCATCAACTCCCTTTTGATCAAGTGAATCTACTGGAAACATATTTGTCAGTAGCGTTATGTCATATTCTTCAGATGTTCATTGAATCGGTCCATTAGTCGTCCTCCAATCGATCCAGTAATTTTCACATTAAACATCCTGCAAATAATTGTACGTAACATACTATTGCGATGTTTGGAGGAAAACAAGTTAAAGACGCCCTTGGCAATTATAACCAACCGTGTTTGGATAAGCGCTGATGTAATCGTTAGAAGATTACACTGACAATGGCATTAATACAGCTGGACAAGTGATCGTGTCTGCACTCGCGGTTCGTTACGGAAGTGAAAGACTAGCCCACCTATTGCTCAGTGCCCTGAGGTCTAAACACGTGATGCTCCTAACATGTCACAAGCCCACAGCAGGTTCCTGCAATATACCTGCGTAAAGCTCTCCTTCCATTGAAATTTGAACGTATCTGGGAGCAGAAGATGGGGGGGGGGGCCTTCATAGAGCAGTGCACAGTCGGTCGTGGGTTTATTTACGGACTTCTTCATTCTGTTCGCGAGTGCAATTTTGTTTTCTGTGTTTAGAGGCCTTAGGGGGGTCAACGCCGTAGTTACCGAGTTTGAGTGTCCAGGGAATAGTGACTTCACTCGAACCAGACAGAGAAACATTAGATATAGAACAACACAACAGCAGTTGAACACTTGCATGTATCACATCAAGGCACTGGACCAGAGGACGGACACCTAGTCGTCACTTTACCGACACCACAAATTGTGAGAGGAACTGCAGTGTTAGCCATAGACACATGAAAGCATACTTAGTACAGTTAGCAGTGTTCTTAAGTAACATTCGAGGTTACAAGAGCGAGAGGAGAATGGCTATAACGATACAGAGGAAGATGAACACGAAAACGACGAGGAAGGGCAGTAATCTATATATATAAAAGAGAATGTTTGTGTGTGTCTTTGTGCCTTTGTGTATCCTTTATACATTCGCGAACGGTCTATCCGATTGAGATGAAATTTTCTACAGATGTTCTTCTCATTCCCGCCAAGCCAACTGGCATAGTTTGTTAGTTTAAAAAAAGCTATTTAGGTATTAAATTGAATTTAATGAAAATATTGCAAGGGGACTTAACTTAAGACAAGTTATATCAAGAGAGATTACTTTTTCGTAACATTGCTATATTATGTATGACAGTAGACGGTACTACCTGCTTTCTGCCAGCGCCGAATGTTGGGCGGCGCTTACCAAACCCGACACCCCACATTGTGCCAACGGCTTCGGGCGGAAGAGCGCAATTGGGAGGGTACTAGCCTTATCCTGGTGCGAGGAAATGCAAACCAAAGACAAAATAAGTCATGGCAGGGCAGACCAGGCCCTAAGCTTTGGTTGGAAGCTGGTCTAGGATCGAAGCTCCGACAGGCGGACAGTTAGAGCATTGATTTGCTGATCCGGCAGCTTCTGCAGCTTGTCTTGTTCCAGATTATAGGTGTCAACTTTCCTCTAGAGTGAACTAGGCAGGCCGAGAGAGGGATCATGCTGCATGGGCAACACATGGTTTCTTTATTTTAGCCCAGGCTTTGTGCTATGGAGAGGCAATAACTCCATCCCTGGTCTTAACTCAGTCTTCGTAGACTTAGATGGATAGGACACGTTAGGGGGATGGATGATGGTAGAATACCAAAGGACATCTTTTTTGGTGAATTACAGACGGGTAGGAGATCTCATGGTCGGCCTCTACTACGATACAAAGATGTGTGTAAGCGGGACATGATTGATACAGGCATTGATAATGCACATTGGGAGCAAGTCGCCGCTGAACGTGATGCATGGAGGGCAACTATCAGAAATGGAATAAAGACAAAGGAGAAAATGATTGCAGATAAAGCACACACAGAGCGTGAGAGACGTAAGATGGTGCACAATGGTGGAAGTGACCATGCTTTCACATGCACCTACTGTGGGCAAACATTTGCAGCAAGAATTGGCCTTACCAGCCACACTAGCCACTGCCATGGATCGTAGTTATTAAGCCTTTTTGAAGCACAATGTACCAAACTATCGTCTGTCAAGACGGAAAGGTGCCAATGAATGAATATATTATGTAATTTAAATTATTCTTGCATGTTTCTTAAAGTTTTATAAAATGTTTAAAGTAGTTATCTACAGTCATATTCGTTATAATGTAATGATAAAATCTTTAAGGCATTTTCAAAGTTTTCATAAAAATAATGCATCTATTTTAAATACGTGCAAATTTTTCAAACCCATTTTTCCCGCAACGGGAACGGGAAAGGGCAGTCGTGTCTGGTATAAACAAAGTCATTACCACTTTGCATCTTCAAAGTTTTCGTAAAATAATGGATCTATTTTAGATACGTGACAAATTTCGAACCTATTTTTTTCCCGCAACGGGAACTGGAAAGGGCAGTCGTGTCTGGTATAAACAAAGTCATAAAAACTTTGCATCTTCAAAGTTTTCGTATAGATAATGAATCTATTTCAGATATGTGAAAATTTTCGAACGCATTTTTCCCGCAACGGGAACTCGAAAGGGCCAAACATAGACAGACAGAAAGACAGACAGACAGACAGACAGACAGACAGACAGACAGACAGGCAGACAGGCAGACAGGCAGGCAGGCAGGCAGGCAGACAGACAGACAGACAGACAGACAGACAGACAGACAGACAGACTGACAGACAGACAGACAGATAGATAGATAGATAGATAGATAGATAGATAGATAGATAGATAGATAGATAGATAGATAGATAGATAGATAGATAGATAGATAGATAGATAGATAGATACATAGATAGATAGATAGATAGATAGATAGATAGATAGATAGATAGATAGATAGATAGATAGGCAGATAGATAGATAGATAGGCAGATAGATAGATTGATTGATTGGTCGATTGATCCCCGAAAGGCGCTGGGCGAAGCCGGGCCGGGTCAGCTAGTCTGGATATATAGAAGAGCATGTTTGTTTATGTCTTTGTTTGTGTGTCCTTTATGCGTTCGCGAACGGTCCATCCGATTGAAATGAAATTTTCAACAGATGTTGTTCTCACTCCCGCGGATACAACTGACATAGTTTGCTAGTTTATAATCAGTTTTGTACGTAATAAAACAACATTAAAATAAAAGACGTCTAATTAAGGGGACTTAACAACAAAAGTTATATCAAGGGACATTACTTTTAGTAACATTGTTATATTATGTAATTTAAATAATTGTTGTATTTTTCTTAAAGTTTTATAAAATGTTTAAAGAAGTTATCTACAGTCATGTCCATTATAAAGAAAGTGATAAACACTTTAAAGCATCTTCAAAATTTTCATAAAAATAATGGATTTATGTTAGATACATGAAAATTTTATAACTCATTATTTTATTTAAAATGTTTTATTCTTCTATTACTACACTAAATAATGTAATTTTTTTGGAGAGAATGTTAGTTGCATATCCTTTGAATTACGCCGCAGTCAACCCAACATTTATTGGGTGTTACGATCAGTAGTTTCAGGTTGCAATTTTTAGATAGTTCTCTTCCAATATTTTGGCCATATACTATATTTCCATATCTTCTACTATCTTCTTCTATTCTACTATATATATATATATATATATATATATATATATATATATATATATATATACACACACACACACACACACACACACACACACACACACACACACACACACACACACACACACACATTACATTGGCACCTTTCCGTCTTGACAGACGATAGTTTGGTACATTGTGCTTCAAAAAGGCTTAATAACTACGACCCATGGCGGTGGCGAGTGTGGCTGGTAAGGCCAATTCTTGCTGTAAATGTTTGCCCACAGTAGATGCATGTGAAAACATGGTCATTTCCACCATTGTGCACCATCTTACGTCTCTCACGCTCTGTGTGTGCTTTATCTGCAATCATTTTCTCTTTTGTCTTTATTCCATTTCTGATGTTTGCCCTCCATGCAACACGTTCAGCGGCGACTTGCTCCCAATCTGCATTATCTATGCCTGTATCAATCATGTCCCGCTTAGACACATCTTTGTATCGTAGTAGAGGCCGACCCTGACAAGTTCTACCCGTCTGTAATTCACCAAAAAAGATGTCCTTTGGTATTCTACCATCATCCATCCTCCTAACATGTCCTATCCATCTAAGTCTACGAAGACTGAGCATGGAATACACCGTCACACAACCTGATCTTTCCAATACTTCAGTATTTGTGATTTTGTCTTGCCACTTAATACCAAGTATTCTTCGCAGACACCGCATATGAAAGCTGTTTAAACGTTTCTCTTGGCGTGAGTAAGTTGTCCAGGTTTCACTGCCATATAGAAGAGTACTAAGGACACAGGCTTGGTAGACGAGGACTTTTGTTTTGGCAGTAAGCTTCCTGTTCTCCCAGACTCTTTTTGCTAACATGTTCATTGTTGTTGCTGCCTTGCCAATCCTGATGTTGATTTCCTGATCGAGGGATAATTTGCTATTTACCTCTGATCCTAGATATGTAAAATGGTCTACTATCTCCAGTTCGGCGTCATTAATAAAGATTGATGGTACACCATGTGCAACGTGTGACATAATCTGTGTCTTCTTTTTATTAATTGTTAAACCAAATTCAGAACAAGCATTGGAGAATGCAGATAGCAGATGATGTAATTCGTCCTCAGAGTGGGTCGTAATCGCAGAATCATCCGCAAACAGTAACTCTCTGATTAGTACCCTCCTAATTTTGGTCTTGGCCTTCAATCTCTGAGCATTATAGATATATATATAAAGACAAGTATTTGTTTCTTTGTGTGTCCTGTATGTGTTCCCGAACGGTCCATCCGATTGAGGTGAAATTTGTACAGATGTTGTTCTCATTCCCGCGGGAACGGGAACGGAAGCACCAGAAACACCGAGCAACGGGAACGGGAGCATCAGAAACAGACGAGCCACGGGAACAGGAACGGGAGCATCAGAAACAGATGAGAAACAGGAACGGGAGCAGGGGCATAACTCGTATGAGACGCTCCCCGCCAGGGACAGGGCGAAGCCGGGCTGGGTCGTCTAGTAATAAAATATAATGAACAACACAACTTGAAGTACTGTTACAATGGAAGCCGCATTAGCGAAATGGCTGGACGCTTGCCTGTCGTCCCTGTGGCAATACGTTTGTATCTGCACAAAGGCGGATTTTTCAGATGGACCTAGGCTGCTAGAACGACCCAATTTAAAATTGGAGCCAGAAGATATTTTGTTTGGAAATGAAAGCGGCCGGAGTTATATTGACGATATCACCCTTGGCATGATTACTGATCTATAAAAATATGTCCACCGCCATATACCCAATGCGTTTATGGCTTATAATAAGGTACTGATTTATTTAACACGAAATAACATGAGAATAGGCATGCATGCAACAAATGACCTTATCAGTCACATGCGCTAGCGCCATACGTAAAAGTTATTATGCCTTTTTAAAGCACAAACTATCGTCTATCAAGACGGCAAGGTGCCAATGAAATGAACAAATGAAATGTATTTACAAATACAATTGGAGAACAGGATAACTACAAATTGCATGTAATCTATATGTACTGCAGTAGACAGAATTGTTGTAAATTATCGTTCCCATATTCGCATAATTTTAGATATTCACATATTTCCACATGTAGTAATTACATATTTTCACGTATGCACATATTATGTAATGAATATTAAATATATCAGCACCAAATATAATAAGCCAACAATAAACTAACAATGTGTACACAAAGCCAAGACAGAATAGTTAAAAAGCAAACGGGTACTCCAAAATAAACTATACAAGATGCAAATGGCAAGTGGTTGGATCTTGTGTCAAACATTGTGGGAAGGGTTCACAACCCCAGTATGGCAAACTTGATCTATCATAATTAAAATTAACACTCACACAAGCCGATCCAGCGTACACGGTGGAGTCACTTATAACAGCGGGTGTATCTCAGCACCTCTCACCCGCTGCCGGCATCATGTAGCAGGCCATTTGCCAAAGGTCACGCTCATCACAGCCTGTTGAAAATATTCAATGCTTCGACGGTATCCCTGAATCATGCATCTTCATGACCAGGGTGCCTTTAATGTCCGCTGTCCATCGTCGTGTTGGCCGACTCCTTTCTGGCCTTCTAGAACCCAAACCGTCCATGACTGTTCTGCCTATACCACAGTGGCGCTGGGTGTGATCAAAGTATTTTAGTTTCTGTAGCATAATACTGTTCATAAGCCAATATTCTACCGTGAAGCATTTCTATTACACATTGCCAGCAAGTCGCCGCTGATCGTGTGGCATGGAAGCCATGATCGGAAATGGAATAGCGACAAAGGAGAACATGATTGCAGATAGGTAGTATACTCAGCGTGTGAGACTTCAGATGGTGCGTGATGATGGAGGTAACCATGTGTTTATTCATTCATTATATGCCATAATGATAAGCGAGGGCGATTATGTTTTGCCATCTCACTTGATCACCAGAGTCGTGGATCACTTCCGTGTTCTTTCCTCCGATATGCTATGTGGCCAAGTCATCCGGGTATTTACTTCTCTGCCTTCCCCTTGTGCCTTTCCCCTCAATCTTGCCAGTTGTCACCAAGTTCTCTAGTTTATTTCTTCTTATAACGTGACCAAAAATTGTGACTGTCTACGTTGAGACATTAAGTAAGACGTTAAGCATGTTACACCTTGGTTTCCTAATTAATAACGGGGGATGTTCAAACAAATTAAGAGATTGGTCAAAGATGTTAATAGAATGCCATCTTATCACACAACACAATTAAACAAATACAAGTAAACAATTTGGGCATGTATCTGTGCTATGGCAACATATGGATTGAGTCAGATACCATTTCATAAAAACTAGAGGAGAGAATCAAGCTTTAGAACTTAATCTTTCAAAAGTATTATTCGAAAACTGTGGATCAAGGATAAAAATACTGACATCCTAAAAGATATGAACAGAATAGTTGTCAATTTGCCGTCTTAACAGACTATAGTTTGTTACATAGTGCTTTAAAAAAAAACTGGTATTTTAACTACAACCCATGGCCGTAGCTAATGTGACTGATCAGATCAATTTGCGATGTAAATAAATGTTCGTTAACAATGAACGCAGGTGAACACATGTATCAATCACAAAACCAGCCTTTTGCAAGATAGAAAACATAGTGAAAAATAAAAAAAAACAGATGTCAATTGAATTGCAACGAGAAAAAGAGTGTTGAAGTACTACATAGAATCTGTAATTTTCTATGGATGTCAAACGTGGGCAATGAGCAGACAATCCAATGATCTATCTATCTATCTATCTATCTATCTATCTATCTATCTATCTATCTATCTATCTATCTATCTATCTATCTATCTATCTATCTATCTATCTATCTATCTATCTATCTAACAATCTATCTATCTATCTATCTATCTATCTATCTATCTATCTATCTATCTTATCTATCTATCTATCTATCTATCTATCTATCTATCTATCTATCTATCTATCTGTCTATCTGTCTGTCTGTCTGTCTGTCTGTCAGTCTGTCTGCCTGCCTATCTATCTATCTATCTATCTATCTATCTATCTATCTATCTATCTATCTATCTATCTATCTATCTATCTATCTGTCTATCTGTCTATCTGTCTGTCTGTCTGCCTGCCTGCCTGCCTGTTTGTATGTCTGTCTGTCTGTCTGTCTGTCTGTCTGTCTGTCTGTCTGTCTGTTACTCTGACAGTCCAAGATATTTGCAACATTCGTCTCTGGAAGAGCATCTTTGTTGCTTCCAAGTTCTTCCTAATTTGCTCATTGACATTCCGTGATTCACTGCCAAATAGAAAACCGGTTCTATATAGCATTTCTGAATTCTCTTTCTTACATTCAATTATAGTGACTTTTAGCACAACAAACGTTTCATTTTCTGAAATGCAACTTGTGCTTGCAGTTTATACTTTATACTCTATGTTGTGCATCTTAACTCTTATGTTATAAATTTTGACAAGGTATATAACATTATCCATTTTGTTAAGAGTTTTGACATCTATTTCCATTTCACATTTTGGTTGCACCTTTTTCTTATATATTTACGAAACCCGACACCCCCCCCCCCCCCAATTGTGCCAACGGCTTCGGGCGGAAGAGCGCAATTGGGAGGGTACAAGCCTTACCCTGGTGCGAGGAAATGCTACCTATAGACAAAATGTCATGGCATGGCAGACCAGGCCCTAAGCCTTGGTTGGCAGCTGGTCTAGGATCGAAGGTCCGACAGGCGGACATTTAGAGCATTGCTTCGCTGATCCGGCAGCTTCTGCAGCTTGTCTTGTTCCAGATGTAGAGGTGTTATCTTTCCTCTGGAGTGAACTAGGCAAGCCGAGAGAGCGATCATGCTGCATGGACAACACATGATCTCTATATTTTAGCCCAGGCTTTGTGCTATGGAGAGGCAATAACTCCATCCCTGGTCTTAACCAGTCTCGGAATCAAAGCGAGAGGCAACTGTTACGGGTTATAAGTCCTTGTCAGTTGGCGTAGACACGGGGCGCCACGCGTTGCCTCTGACGATGGGAGACACCTACAGGTGTCACTGATTAGCTACTGCCCGCCTCAAGATGGGCAGCCCCCGGCCAATTGGGTGCTGATCCGCCACAGCCTGCCTACTTAAATGGGTGCTAGGGGCTAGGACAAAATCTGAATCGCAGGCTGTAAAACCAATGCACCAAGCACTAATAAAAAGAAAATAGAAACCTCAAGCTACGGCTTGCAACATGGAACGTGAGAACCATGTATCCAGGATTTTCCACTGATTCGACCAATATTGACGATGTGAGAAAGACGGCTGTGATTGAGGGCAGGCAGAAAAAAAGGCAACACGGGGTGGGCTTTGCAATGAAGAATTCACTACTGGGAATGATTGAAATTCCAGTAGGTGGAAATGAAAGACTATTATCCCTTCACTTGGCAACCTCTTGTGGTTTTGCCACTATGATTACTGCATATGCAGTATGGATCTATCTATACCGACACTCGATTCCTCTGATGATGTGAAGGATTCGTTCTATGAGGAGTTAGACTCCGTGATCAAGGCAGTTCCAAAATCTGACTACATTTATATGCTCGGTGATTTCATTGCTTGTGTGGGCAAGGACTCGAGTTCTCAGCCAGTGTGCCTTTGAAAATACAATTTCCGTCGCATGAATGAAAATGGGCAAAGGCTGCTGGAGCATTGCACCAGAAACGACCTATGTATTCAATCAATCATTTATGTGCCATGCCGGAAAGAGTGGGCGGTCATGACTCGCCATTTCACTCGATCACAAGAGTCGTGGATCAGCTCAGTGTTCCTGTCTCGTCCATGCCATGTGGCCAAGCCATCCAGGTATTTTCCTCTCGGTCTTCCTCTTGGTCTGTTCCCTTCGATCTTGCCAGTTGTCACTAAGTTCTCCAATCCATTTCTTGTCATAACATGTCCAAATAATTTTGACTGTCTACGTCTATTTTCTCTAATCAATTTGCGATTTTCATTTGTCTCCTGTAGTACTTGGTCATTGGTTCTTCTATCTGTCCATGATATCCTTTGCATTTTCCTCAGAAACCACATTTCTGCAGCCAAACTCCTTTTTTAACACAAAAGAGATGCATAAGGTCACATGAAAACATCCAAGATCCGGCCATTGGCACCAGCTGGACTTCATCATCACACGGAGACAACATATGAACCATATATCATTGACTCCAAGTTACCACAGTGCTGACTTTGATACGGATCATTCTTTGTTTATTGCAAGGGTTAGATAGAGACCAAAGAGAATCTACACAGCTAAACACAAATCTAGCCCCAGGATTAATATTATTAACACTCACGATACTGAAAAGTGTTTTCAGTTTCAACAGCAACTTGAAGACGCTTTCACTGATACACCAGAAAATTGTACAGTAAGTGACAAATGGGGTCAACTTAAGGAAACTCTTTATAAACCTGCCGTAGGTGTTTACGGCAATAGTTAGTTAGTTAGTCGACAGATCATCCTCGTTGCACATCGAACCATTCAGTCCATAAGTGCTCAGATCCCCTCCTCAGCAAATCCCGCAGCGTATAGTGGCTAACGACGCCAATTCTGTGTTGGTTTATCAATCTTCTTTGGCTTCCTGCGTAGTGTTCTTGTTTGGCCACCCCTCTTTTAATTTGCTGCTCCCGCAGTCTGGCCATTGTTGTAGATTCACAGTCATCACTTGGTTCTCGCAAAAGTCTCACTTCTCGTAGAGCATTCAGAATGTCAGCCTGGTCCATGGCGCGTCCGCCCTCCACAGTAGCCTCACCTGCGAGCTTGTCAGCCCGCTCATTTCCTTGTACTCCCGCATGACCTGGCACGAAGATGAAACTAATCTTTGCCAGCCGAGACCGCTTCAGAGGCAGCAACCATTCTCTTCGGATCGACCCCTCCTCTATCCTCTTGATCATGTTCATTGAGTCGCTAAGGAAACAAGCCCTAGTGAATGTCCGTGTCTCGAGCCATGTTATTGCTTTACTTACTGCCATGACTTCCATGGTCAGGCTACTTGTGGTTTCAGTGAAAGCACCAGAGTCCTCCTTCACAATTCTCCCTCCGGCCCGAGCTGTAAAGGCCCATGAGCTTCTCACATGTCGGACGACCGACCCATCTGTGTAGATGACCGCGTCACCGTCTAGCGAATTCTCGAAAATCAACGCTTGTACTTCAGCCTCAACAGCAGCCGGATTTTCTTGTCTGCATTTTCTATCTAGTTGGATGCAAACTGAAAAGGATGTGCAGAAGTCTGTTTGCACTTGCACCCACTCCTCGCCAGGTTCTAAGTCCTCAAGTGAACACACCTGTTGAAGAATGTCTTCGGCTTGACCCATCCACGACCGTCCTCTTTTTAACCTGCTGCCCTTCACCTTCCTAATTTCACTATGCAGTGGATGTTGTGTGTTTGCGTTAATTCTGAGGTAGGCGCGTGCCCTGCAAACTTGTATTCTCTCTTCAATGGTTGGAAAATCAATAAGGTAGCGCATCGCCCTGCATGCTGTATCTCTTCTACATCCAAGAATAATGCGCATAGCTTCATTCTGTATCCTTTCCATCCTTTCTATCTGCTTATGGCTGACAGTCAGGATTGCCATTGCATACTCCAAAACAGACATGACCAGCCCCTCGTACAGAAGACATAGATGGCGCTGCTCACAGTTTGCTGCCGCCATCACCCGCATCGCTGCCAAACCCCGCTTGGCCTTTGTTATCACCTGGTCTATGTGCACATTATAAGCAAGGCTTCGATCAAACCGTATCCCCAGGTAATTCATTGCCTGCGTTCTTTCCACCGTCTCTGAACACAGCATTACAGTTGGTGTTGGATTGTTGACAATATGATTATTCAACGAGAACCAAGTCACTGTTGCCTTTGTTGGGTTGACCATTGCCCCAGCTTCATCACACCAAGTACTTATGCGATTGAGTTCGGTTTGTAGTTCCACAGCAACCTCCTCTCTATCCTTACCCTGACGATACACTAAAACATCATCGGCATACGACAATGTCCTGCCAGGTCCAGGGATGTGCTCACTGGTGATTCTCACTGTGTAGGCGTTGAACAGTACCGGAGATTATGGTGATCCCTGTGGTAGGCCAGGATATATTGTTGTTGGTTCCGAAGTCCAACTGCCACATCTAAAAACTACTTTCCGTTGGTAGAGGGCTGCAGCGATCCAGCTAAGGAGGAATGGACTTACGTTTAGTTCAAGAAGCCGAAACATTAAAACATCCAGTGGTACTCTGTTGTATGCGTCCTCAAGATCAATCGCTGCAGCAACGGTTTCAGTGCCTGAGTGGAAACCTTCATAGACATCATGGGCAAAGACTGCTGCATTGGTCCAGGTTTCTCTTTTTGGACGGTACCCACCCAGGGTAGGTGGGAAAACACCTTGCCTCTCTAGTTGGCTTGATATTTTCCTGGCAATTACCTTCTCTAGCAGCTTGCCTATTGTATTCTGCATGGTTATAATTCGATATCCCTGAATTTTTTTGTGGTCTTTGTCAGGCTTCGGCAAGGGAATCAGATAGCTGTGTAACCATTCCTCCTTGATGCTAGCACTCCCTATACTGTTGTTGTACATGTCTGCTAGTTTCTCTAGCTCATTGTCGGTACACCTATTTATGTCGTCGTATCTTATGCCATCAGGACCTGGAGCACTGTTTTTTGATCGTCAAAGCACAGCCTTGATTTCTTTCACTGTCACAGTGTCTTCCTCCGAAGTGTTCTGGGCCTTGCATCTGTCTGAGGTGGCCTCCTTGGCCAGATTTCGGCCTCCCATGTCTGTCTGGTTGCCCTGCTCAAGGTAGAGTTCAAAGAGGGCTTTGCCCTTGTCCTCGTCAGTTCTCTGCCAGGTGAGGTCAGCACCTTGGAAGTCTGAAATGCTCTTATTCTTGACTACACCACTCATGCTTTTATGTAGTCGCCAGAACAATTTCAGTGACTTGTCTGTGCTTACTCTTTGACACACCTCTGCCCATTTTTCGCTTTTAACCACCTTGACCAGTTTTTTGAAATAGCTTACTTTTGTGTGCATCTCTCTTTCTAAGTGCAAGCAGGGACTAGGATGACCAGCTCTGTTCTTCTTGGCATTTTGCCATCTCCTTACAGCACTACGCTTATCCACCCAAGCCTTCTCCACCTCGAAACTCCACCACGGTGGCTGCTCCCAGCTTTTTTTCCTGCCCTGAAACGTTTTGCGCTTGTCACGTCTTATTTTACTCACCACATCTTGCCCTGTACTGTCATACTGGAACGTCTTTACCTTTAGCTTGTGCTGCCTGGTTCTGCCTTTCTCCACCAATATGCTGCACGGGTGGTGGTCGCTGTCATGGTGTCCTAGGACACCCCATCTACACACTGTAGTGAGTGAAGGTGAAACTAGCGCCAGATCAATAGCACTGTCCTCATCGCCTGGACGGCTTGCTGTCCTGGTGACACAGCCACTGTTAATACAAACCAGGTCGATGGTTTCTAGTGCAGTCTCGAGCTCCTCCCCTTGTGTATTGGAGGAAGTGTTTCCCCATGCTCTGCCTTTAGCGTTGAAGTCACCACAGAAAATAACATTTCTCTCGTGGCCTAATATGCCACTTAAGCACTGCCACTTCTGGGCGTCCATACTCGCATTGCGGGCATAAACATTAACCAACACGAATGGTATACTGGAATACTCAACGCCTGTATTTGTATATCGTCACTGTCCCAACTGGACATGTCTAGCTCTGACGCCACCATGCTGTCGCGAACGAGAATCGCCGTTCCCAGATGTCGTCTGTTGTAGAAACATTTGAAGCCGGCAATTCGGAGTAGCTGATCGCCCAGTCTCGTCTCCTGGAGTGCTACAATGTCGTTCCTGTAAACTAGGGTTTCTAAAATAGAGCCCCGTTGTTTTACACTGGCACAGTTCCAATATAGAATACGGATGTTCCTGAGTCCTAGACGGTGACACTTGAGTCTAAAACGCCTCAAACCACCGCGCTTACCTTGCTTCTTTGTCCCTGCGCGGCTTACGGCAATGTGGATCTTAAGAGGCAGGACTGGTTTGCGGCAAACAGCCAGACTCTGCAGCCCTTGATTGATAAGAAGAAGATAGCTCTCTTAAGAAACCAGGAAAAACCAACTCGTAACACTCTGAGTGAGTTAAGCAAGCTAGGAAGGATGTGCAAAAGGCTGCCAGGCAGTGTGCAAATGATTATTGGATCAAGTTATGTGAGTCCAATTAAATAGCAAGTGATAAGGGAAACATCAGAAGCATGTATAAAGGAATAAAAAAAAAGCCTGTGGTCCAATGATCAAAAGAAGTGCACCATTGAAACCCTTGACTGGAGAAATCATCACTAATAAGAAACAGCAGATGGAAAGATGGGTAGAGCACTATTTGGAGCTTTACTCAAGTGAGACCAAACTAGCGGATGATGCCCTCAACGCCATAGAGGCTCTACCAACTCTTGACCACCTGGACACACTTCCCACCATAACAGAAGTTAAGTGTGCTATAAATGAACTTGCATCTGGCAAGGCTCCAGGTAAGGATGGGATTCCAATAGAGGTTATCATGAGTGGGCAATACACACTCACTTTACAGATCTACCGACTAATAGAGCTATGCTGGCGAGAAGGACAAGTCCCAAAGGATTACAAAGATTCAAGCATCATAACACTGTACAAGAACAAGGGCGATCGGAACGACTGCAACAACTATAGGGGTATCTCACTTCTGTGTATAGTTGGAAAAGTATTTGCCAGAATTGTTCTGCGCAGATTTCAAGTCCTAGGAGATCAAGTCTACCCCGAAACACAGAGTGGCTTTCGACAGAACCGGTCTACCATTGATATGATATTCTCATTGCGACAAATGCAAAAACAATGCTGTGAACAAAATCAACCACTGTTTATTGCCTTCATCGACCTCACAAAGGCATTTGATTCGGTCAGTCGTGAGGGTCTGTTCAAGGCACTAAAGAAGATTGGCTGCCCACCAACTCTTCTGTCCATTGTGGAATCGTTCCACACAGGCATGAAGAGTATAATCAAGTTTGATGGTGCAACTTCTAAAGGGTCTAAATCAAGAGTGGAGTTAAGCATGGTTGTGTACTAGCTCCCACCCTCTTTGGAATATACTTTTCACATCTACTGAAATATGCCTTTCGTGATCAGGTTGGTGGTATATACATTCACTCACGCTCAGATGGCGGCCTCTACAATGCTCAGAGATTGAATGCCAATACCAAAATTAGGAGGGTACTGATCAGAGAGTTGCTTTTTGCAGATTATGTTGCAGTTACGACCCACTCTGAGGAAGAATTACAATGTCTACTATCTGCATTCTAAATGCTTGTTCTGAATTTGGTTTAACAATTAACAAAAAGAAGACACAGATTACGTCACAAGTGCATATGGTGTACAATCAATCTTTATTGACGACGCCGAACTAGAGATGGTAGACCATTTTACATATCTAGGATCAGTGGTAAATAGCAAATTATCCCTAGATCAGGAAATCAACATCCGGATTGGTAAGGCAGCAACAACAATGAACAGGTTAAGAAAAAGAGTCTGGGATAACAGGAAGCTTACTGCCAAAATAAAAGTCCTTGTCTATCAAACCTGTGTCCTTAGTACTCTTCTTTATGGCAGTGAAACCTGGATAACTTACTCACACCAAGAGAAACGTTTAAACAGCTTTCATATGCAGTGTCTGCGAAGGATTCTTGGTATTAACTTAGTTAGTTAGTCTTTCCTCTTTGAGCCTAAGTCGGCGCATAGGGCAGAAGTCATGGCTCTCCATGTCTGGCGGTTCGCTGCTACCTGTTGTAGATCTAGGATGTTCACTTGGCCGTTGGGTGAGCCTTCTCTGATGATGGTTCTACGCAGGGTCTCTCTTGGTCTTCCCCATTTTCTTTTCCTTACTGGTGACCATATGAGGGCTTGGTAGGGGAGTCTTGTCTTGTCCATTCTGAGTACATGGCCGATGTAGTTCCAACGGCGTTTTCTTATTGGTATTAAGTGACAAGACAAAATCACAAATACTGAAGTATTGGAAAGATCAGGTTGTGTGACGTTTTATTCCATGCTCAGTTTTCGTAGACTTAGATGGATGGGACATCTTAGGAGGATGAAGGATGGTAGAATACCAAAGAACATTTTTTTTTTGTGAATTACAGATGGGTAAGAGATCTCAGGGTCGGCCTCTACTACGATACAAAGATGTGTGTAAACGGGACATGATTGATACAGGCATTGATAATGCACATTGGGAGCAAGTCGCCGCTGAACGTGTTGCATGGAGGGCAATCATCAGAAATGGAATAAAGACAAAGTAGAAAACTATTGCAGATAAGTCACACACGGAGCGTGTGAGACGTATGATGGTGCATGATGGTGGATATGACCATGTGTTCACATGCACCCACTGTGAACGAACATTTACAGCGCGAATTGGCCTTATCAGTCACATTCGCTACCGCCATGGGTAAAAGTTATTATGCCTTTTTGAAGCACAAACTATTGTCTGTCAAGACGGCAAGGTGCCAATATGTATGTATCCCGTTCCTCAGGATCAAATAAGGCAAGGCCGAGAGAGGGAACATGTCGTTTGGGCACCACATGTTCTCTGAAGCCCTGCCCAGGCATTGTGATGGAATTTTGGCCAAATTCCAACTCACATACTTTGGTCTGTCAAGACTGTAAGGTGCCACTCTGTAAGGTGCCATATATATATATATATATATATATATATATATATATATATATATATATATATATATATATATATATATATATATATATATATATAAACCATTGTTATGTTTTCTTGATATTCAAGGAGAGTCCTGACCTTGCACTCTCCGTTACTACAATTTCCAACAATAACAGATATAACACAACTCAGTTATCATCATCATCATCATCTTCCACTTCTGCCGTCAAGCGTCGTGGGGAGGAATAATTTGCGTTCCAGCGCCCGGTGGACGGCACTGGATAGTGTCATTCCGTGTGGTTGTACAATGTCTCTGATGTCGTCAATCCATTTTCTTCTTGGACGTCCTCGTGGTCTCGTCGCAGATGATCTTTGATGTAAGGCCAGTGATGGTAGTTGCTGATGTTGCATTCTAACAACATGGCCAAACCACTTGATCTTCTGTCTTTCAATAAATGTGGCACAAGGTGTTGATCCCACAGTCTGTCTGATAGTAACATTTCTTACTCGGTCTCGGATTGTTAAGTTGGCAGCTCTCCTCAGGCATCTCATTTCGCAGGTGTTGATCTTGCGAAGGTGTAATTTGGATAAAGTCCAGGTTTGAGATTGGTAGCATAGGGTTGGTGTGAATATGCTGTTTATTATCTGTCGTTTTGCGGACATGGGTATGTTTGGATGTTTCAGTAAGGGTGACAGTTGATATGTAAGTGCACTAGCTTTTTGACATCTGATTTCAATTTCTCTGTCTAATCTGCCATCTTCTGTGATCTTACTTCCAAGGTATTTGAATTCTTTAACTTGTTTCAGAGGTGTGTTTATCTGTATACTTAGTGGGCCTGGCGATCTGCTAACTTGCATTACTTCGGTTTTGGCTGTGTTTATACTCATATTGTATCTGCTGCAGGTTGAACTCAGATTAGTAATATGATTTTGTAGTTTGCCCTCGTCGCTGTAAAACAGGCACTGATCATCTGCAAATAGAAGTTCATTTATTCCCTGTGGGTCAGTTGTTTCATCTGTAGTAAAGAGTTCTAAATTTTCTGAATCTGGTCTGTCGAGACTTGCTTCATTGGAAATTCTGTCCATGTAGATATTGAATAGCAGGGGAGAGAGCACACACTCAGTTATAACCCAGAAATTGTGATCAGAATAGTTCTTGTTTCATTATAAAACAAATTTACCTGATAAAAATTACAAATAATATGTTTTGAAGACTACCGTATCTTTTGGCGTAATCGGGATCGCATATGCAAGTCTGGTTGAATTCGAACGGGGTGCCATCCCTTTTACTAACAGGTCCTGTAATAAATTTCATGTTGTCTGGTAACAAATTTTTGTCTAAAATTTCCTTTCCTCTCCGATTAAGTGAAACTATAAGTCTCCATGACCGGTTGCCTTCCAAACGGAGATGTGGTTCTTCCTCCTCCAGGCTCTTGCTAATTTTAAAAGCAATAATGGCTTCAGTGGTCCCTTTAGCTTTCTTGTTTGCCCACACTATCGCCTTGTTTATGTCCTTCATAACATAAAAGCCTTTTCCGTTAGAAAAGTCTAGTCTTGCTCTTGATTTTTCCAAATCAATGCCGCGTGTGAGGATATTGATAGCGTTATTAGACGTGGTGCTGTGGTAGTAAACCACTTCATCGTCATTTGTATTCTCAAGAACTTTGACCTCTTCCCCGAATGATATCAGACACTTTGAGCTTCTAAGAACATTTACCATCTTTACACTCTTCATTACTGGAAAGCCCCCTGGTTCTGCATCTCCTGGTCTGACTATCACTTGTTGAAACCATTTGCCAAACTGACCATCTCCATAAGGAAAACGAAACATCTAAAATGGAAGAGTCACAAGTGTTAGGTGTTCTGTCTGACATGTTATTTAACATAACTACCAACAAAAGAACTAAAAACCATCTATCACAAAACATATGAAATATACAATCATAAAACAACATCATTTCACTCGGGACATTCTCAGAGTTCTCAGTCTCCATTTTCAACAAACAACGTAGAGTCCCAATTCTGATGGTGCAGTGGAAGTCTGACAGAATGTCCGCCTTCGTTTCCCTCTACTTGTTTAGTGTCTTCCAAACCTTCTGCTCATCTTCCAGTGAATCAGCCTCTCCAGACGTGGGACCTTTGTATACTTTGCTGCACTTTGCACTCGTTCCCAGGTTCCTTCACCATATCAACCTTGTCACAATGTAGCTAACAACGTCACCCATCATTGGCTACGGCTCAACATTTTCCCGATTGCTGCGACTGACATCCGTAAATAGATGTGGCCCCAAATGATAATGTCTTCTAGATCTGGCAAGACACACCAGGTCACCTAAAGTCCAGACTCGGGTTCGTTCCCAGATACAGTCAAAGATATGCACTACTGACGAGCTTAAATGAGAGCGAAGCTCGAGTCTAGTGCTTCCAATGTGACGTGGACATGGCCTTAGTTTCGTATCGGAATACGATCATTTTAGCCAGTAGTGGGTTGTGCTTAATCTTTAAACCTCAAATCAATAAACAATCAAATAAATCAGTATGTAGGTGTGTTTCTCTCTTGATCAGATTGTCACTGACAGCTGTGTTCGGGACCTCATACTTAGCAATGTTTTTATTTAAATAGCATGCTAACACAGCTCTTTTCAGGATTGATGACGTATACCATTTACTCATTTTATCCATCACAGTAGGCATTTCTCTAGACATCTCAGCCCTATTTCTCATCTGTCTATAGACAAGGATATCGTTAGCAAATGTCGCTATACGTCAATTACCTTCTGCTTCTATCATCGATATGCTGCTTGTGTAAGTGTTGAAAAGCATAGGGTAAATGACAGATGCTTGTGACCACCCCAGTGTGATAGAGCATGTTCCGAGCACCAAGACCCCATACACAGCTTAACCTACCGTTCGTATAGAAACGCTACAGCCTAGTTGACGTTCCAGTGGCAGACCTTCATGTCCGTAAATGTAGAAATCAAAAAGTCATACTTAACCCTTTTGTATGCATCCTCTAGATCCAAGGCCTCTACCACCGTTTCGTGCTAATTCTGAAAGCCTTCATAGATACCATAAGCTAGAGTCGCCGCATGTACCCGTGGTTTTTCCTTATCAGTAGCTCCTCAAACCTTTTGAGATAAGTCTACAATTTTCTAGGTTCTCGTGCAGATTGCTCCCGATGACTTACTTGTAACATGCCTGGGTTCATTAACATTACCGGCCCTGAGAAATAATAGACGGAGGTAGAATGGGGCTGGGTGGTAGGTCCTCGGAAAGGGCAGGCGGGGAAGGTTGGAGAGTTTAAGGGGGAGTTGAGGAGGCGTCAGCCCGCTAATGTGGTTGTGATGCAGACGGCTTGGGGCTGGGGAGTAGTGTTGTGTGGAGCCCGGGGAGGGCTGCAAAGAAGGGTTAAAAAGACAGTGGAAAACATTGATGGGGACAGTTGAGTTTTGGGACCCAACAGTAGAGGTCGGCGGTCGGGAAAATTGAAGGATAGCGGAGTTAGCGAGAGAACTCTGCCCTGTGTGTTTCAGTGATAGGAATTCTGAGACTAAGTATTAAAGACTGAGCCCGGTTGTCAGCAGATATAGTGAGTTGAGGCCTAGACCTAGAGTGGGTTGGATCGAGTGAGTTCGGGCCGGGAGAGTGGCTGGTTAACTGTTGTGGTGGATTATATTAAGAAGGCCTAGAGAAGGCAATGTTATTCGAGTGTTAGGTAGTGATGAGGACTGTTACTGGATTTATATATGTTGTGTGTGTCCGTGTTCATTCATCATTAAAGGGATATTATGTGCGCAAACTCAATCTTGTTCACTGACTGGTGGATGTGTGCTGCAGTGGTGACTTGTGGTGTGAGACAGGTGGCTAGCTCAGCTTCCACTCTGCAGTGATATAGAAGGAGCATTAGGATCTAGACAACGACCAATCTCATTCTGTTGCAAAAGAGATTGTGACACTACTCTTTTTTCTCGCGCGTGTGACAGACAATGAAAAGACTGATAGAATGGCTGCTCTCGGTCCTTTGGGTGTGAAAACACATGACAAGGCTGATAAGGTGAAGAGTCCGGGATTGAGTGTGTAAAACGTATAGAGCATCCACATATGGAGAGTCTGATTCTGCGGTAAGGGGAATTGGAGTGTGAAAAGGGTCCTAACAGCGCTCACAACTTACATGAAACTGCGGTAGGTGTCCAAGAGTTCTAGTAAAGCAGCGAGGGTGAGAACGCTGTCTTGTGAAGAACGTAGATGTCAGTGATTGCTTGTGAATTTGTAGATCTATATTAACCTAACATAATTACACACTTCTAAAGAAGAGATTTCGAAATCGTCAGTAAAAACAAGACCAGGAGTAGATTGTACCACAGTACCAGTAATTGGAAAACAAAGAATACAACTGAATCAATAAAGGAGGGCTCCAAGAAATATCAAATTAGATTTGGCAATACTTGACTCAAATCAGGTAATGTGTGACATTCAGCTAATATTGTACAGAATAGGTAAAATACTATAGATAAACAGGTAGTTTAAATGAACAACGGCAAAATCTAAAGGAGTCGATATAAACCGACATCAAAGGAGATAATACCAGAAATATAAACGAAGGCGAAGATGAAATGAATAGTAGAGGAAATTCTACAGTTGATGGTAAATAGAGTTGAGCTGAGTTCAAAACCGACATCACTGCACTCAGGACATTCCCATACGTGTTCCGTCCCCTCGTTCAACAGCCAGTGAAGAGTCACACTGCTAATCGTTCCCGCCGCTATCTGATTAAAAGTTATCCTGGTCTTCCCTCTCAGTTTTGAGATTCTTCCAGAACTCCTGCCGATCCCCTGCAATCTCATTCTTTCCACATATGGTTTCTCAGTCTGTTCCGCCGCCTTCTCCACCTGGTCCCACAAGCGCACGATCACCTCCCCCTTGTCCATAGGCTAACTACCACCAAGAGGTGCATTCACTGCTAGCCTATCAGCCTGTTCATTCCCCCGCACCCCCGCATGGCAAGGTCAAAATATCCATACAACTCTCATAATCTGTGACCTCTGAAGGGACAAGAGCCATTCCACACGAAACATTCCTTTCTCTACCTTACTAAGCATACTCTTTGAATTCGTAATGAATGCAGTAGTCTCCTCTAGCCAAGGGAATGCCGCTATTACTGCCTCCACCTCCATTCTCATACTGGAGGCCGTAGTCTCATATGCCAGACTCTCCTTTTTCAAGACTCGTCCATTAGCCTTTGCGACAAAGCCCCAACCACTACTTCTGTTTCTCACTACTGACTCATCGGTGTAGATGACTATGTCACCTTGATGTGTGTTGCTCTGGATCAGCTGTTGCACTTCAAACTCAGTGCGGCCTGCTGCCCATTCTCTGCACTCATGACCCAGTGTTATTATTACATTGTGCCAGTCCGTCATGTCTTCCGGGACATCAACCCACTCTCTTCCACGATTGATGGTCTCTAGATCACACATCTGACGTAAAGAAAGCTCTGCCTGTGCCATCCAGGACCTGCCTCGTCTTAGTCTATGACCCTTGACCATATCAATGGCTGCATGCAGCGGGTGATAAATATAAGAAAAAGTCTATAAAATCAAGATAAATATTAAAATATGCATAATAAATAGTACAACATGTTAGTTAGTTAATTAGGTAGTTAGTTAGTTAGTTAGTTAGTTAGCTAGCTAGTTAGTTAGTTAGTTAGTTAGTTAGTTAGTTAGTTAGTTAGTTAGTTAGTAAGTTAGACAATCAGTTAGTTAGTTAGTTACTTAGTTAGTTAGTTAGTTAGTTAGTTAGTTAGTTAGTTATTCAGTCAGTTAGTTAGTTAGTTAGTTAGTCAGTTATTCAGTTATTCAGTTAGTTAGTTAGTTAGTTAGTTAGTTATTCAGTCAGTTAGTTAGTTAGTTAGTTAGTTAGTTAGTTAGCTAGTTAGTTAGTTAGTTAGTTAGTTAGTTAGTTAGCTAGTTAGTTAGTTAGTTAGTTAGTTAGTTAGTTAGTTAGTTAGTTAGTAAGTTAGACAATCAGTTAGTTAGTTAGTTAGTTAGTTAGTTAGTTAGTTAGTTAGTTATTCAGTCAGTTAGTTAGTTAGTTAGTTAGTTAGTTAGTTAGTCAGTTATTCAGTTATTCAGTTAGTTAGTTAGTTAGTTAGTTAGTTAGTTAGTTAGTTAGTTACTCAGTCAGTTAGTTAGTTACTTAGTTAGTGGACAGATAATCCCCATTGCACATCGAACCATTCAGTCCATACGTGCTCGGATCCCCACCTCAGCAAATCCGGCAGCGTATAACTGCTCACGACACCCGTTCTGTGTTGGTTTATTACTCTTCTTTGGCTTCCTGCGTAGTGTTCTTGTTTGGCCACACCTTTTGTAACTTGCTGTTCTCACAGCCTGACCGTGGGTGTAGATTCCCAGTCATCGCTTGGTTCTCGTAAACGATTCACTTCGCGTAGAGCATTCTGAATGTCTGCCTGGTCCATGGCTCGTCCGCCTTCCACCTGCAAGCCTGTCATACTGCTCATTTACTTGTACACCCGCATGCCCTAGCACGAAAATGAAACTAATCTTTGCCAGCCGAGACCGCTCCAGAGGCAGCAACCATTCTCTTCGAACCCACCCCATCTCTATCTTCTTGAGCATACTCATTGAGTGACTAAGAACACATGCCCCGATAGAATGTAAGTGTCTCGAGCCATGTTATTGCTTAACTTACTGCCATGACTTCCATAGTCAGGCTGCTTGTGGTCAAAGCAAAAGCGCCAGACTCTTCCTTCCCAATTTTCCCTCCTGCCTGAGCCGTAAAGGCTTCCTGTGTAGTAAAATCTAAGACAACGAAAGAAGCCTGGCTAAAATAACAGTGCAAGGATTCTGAAGAAAATACGAGACGACACAAAATCTGTGCACAGAAAGATGCAGGAATTATCAAGCATAAAAAAATATACATCAAGTTATTGTTTGAAAACAGAAAAGGTAACATTAATGGACAAGTAAAAGGTCACTGAAAGATGGACACAATATGTGCATGGGTTAGATGGTGTTGACAGTAGATCAGAAACAAACACTTCCAATGAATGTGAAGAATAACGAATACTGAAAGCAGAAGTTGAACATGTCATACAACACATTAAGAAAGGTAATTACTCGGAGCCAGATAATAATAGTGTCGAAGAAATTAAAGCTGTTCGTGAATAGGGTATACAAGTTATAACAAAATTGTGGGGACTCAGAGGTGTTTCCAAGGCACCAGGGCCACTTTCTATACTGGCCAAGACCTACTGACACGTCCTAGTCGCGCGTCCTGGGCAATAGGTCCCTTCGGGGTCCTGGCTAACTTCAGTAGGATCGGTGATTCCTCCAAAGTCGGAGAGTATCTGCCTGCACGGCAAGTAACCACCAGTCTGCACACCAATAAGCCAAATATGGGACAACGGATACTCACGCAAACTTCATGTCCTGTATGACATCACACTGATGTTGGACAACAAGATGTCTTCATCCGACATAAGGACTTTGCGCTGGAGTTCACAGCCAGCGAACGCAAGCAATCGAGCAAGCAAGCTAGCATACAAAACTGTTGAATGATATCTATAATAGTAGATATAAACCTGATGATCTCTTGTTATCTATTGTCATAGCTCTACCAAGAAAATCTGAGGCAACAGAGCGTGGAAAATATCGTACAATTAGTTTAATAAGTCACGTGACTTAAATATTAATGGGAATTATCATTAGATGAACAAGAAATAAAATAAAGTCAGAAATCAGAGTTGAGACGTTATGATTTGTGAGAGGGGAGGCTCAAACAACACCATATACAATTTTAGAACATTAACAGAAAGAATGATTGAAATGAACAGAGATTCCATTTTGCTCTGTTGACTACAAAAAGTCTTTTGAAAAGGTTAAACACAACAATGATTACAATGTTGGAATTGTTAAACTATGGTGGTTTAGACATTGCAATGAACAAGTGGATACTCAAATCAACATGGGAGTGAATGGAGCCAATCTAAAACAAAGTCAATATATTAAGTGTATGGGTGCATTAATAGCAGCACATTTAAGATGAATTTTGAAGTTGATTGTAGAATAGTCCCAGCAAACTGAGTATTTCACAAGATGAAGAATATTCTCTGCAATTTATCTGTGTCAATCGTAGTGAGAACACGAGGACTTAAGAGCTCTACTGAGCCACTCCTGATGTACGGAAGCTTGTAGAGAACAATGATGGAAGTCGTTGTTCCTGGGAGTCGTGATCAAGGTCGACCAATATGGATTTGGACACCGAACTTGCTAACGCCACTGCATAAGGGGCATGAGGCTGGAGAAATGACCAGAGATTGAGAGACTTTTCGGTGCGATGAGAGCAACGTTCTGCAAATGATCTCCTACAGGATGATGATGATGTAACTATCCTTACCTTAGCTGTGAACAATTTACTGCTGATTGACGTTCACGTGAAGGTATTTGAATTGAGTCAGTGGTTTGTGCTCGTGAGCTGATTGTAGCGCAGAATATTCAGAACATCTCCAAGATAATTGACTACTTCCGCAACTAAGTTTAGACTTCAAACGAAAACAACGCCGAGTGAGGTGTCCCAGTGTAAGGTTGTGATACTTTAGTATCCATACATATATATGAACATGTGCAGGAGGCTTCGTCTCCAGCAACCGCTAAATCTAAAACTATACCACAGTAGTTCCTGTAATTTTTTCACGATGCTACTTACACTTTACTATCTAGGAGTCACAGATGACGATGGATGCGATAGGACGAAGTTAACTTAGAAGAACTTCAGTCATGTATCTGACTTTAGAAACTTAGAAGAATTTTATACACTTATCTGAGTTTATGAACATAGAAGAACTTCAGTGACTTATCTGACTTTATGAACTTAATATAACTTCAGTCAATTATCAGACTTTATGCACACGTCAATGTTTGTAACAGAAACTATACAGCACTGGACTCTTCAGGAAACTTCAGTTTCAGTATGTTGACACTGTGTAAGTCGCAAAAACAGGAAATGTCTAATGAAGATCTCAGAATGACAAACTATCGAAGTTAAACTGTTACTTGGGTAAACATTCGCCATCTGTTGCAAATCCGACTAAACAAATCACAGGTAATTGACACATTTAATAGCTTATGAAAATGAAACTGAAATGTAAGTGTGATTCCATAGTCATTGATCCACAAGCTTCGATTGATTGTGATCAATAATGTTATCAAGTTTTCAAGCGTAATATCGGGTTTGCCAAATGATGGCAGACTTAAATATAGGTTGAGGTAAAGTGTATCTTTCTTCTTCTTATAGTCCATATCGAGTGGCGTTACTGATTATGTCTGTCCGCAGCCATCTGTCTTATGCTTCCAATAATTTCTGATCCTGATCTTCTCTCATGCCTTGATGCCAAATTGTTCAGCATTGTCTCTCTTGATCTTCCGTTGTCTCTACTTCCACCCAACTTGTTCGTTGTCGCGATGTTCTCCAGCTTTTCCTTTCTCATAACATGCCCAAATAATGTCCACTGTGGTCTTCTGATGCGAATAACCAGTTCTTTTCTAAGATATGTTTATTACTCTTTCAATCCATTCACGGTTTCTCGTCTTTCTTTTATAAAACGACATCTCTGCAGCTCCCGCGTGATACCTTATTTGTCTGCTAATTGTCCACGATTTGTTTTCATAAATTACGATTGGCTCAAATTATCTCCTAAGAACTGTCTTCCTCACATTGATTAACAAAAAATATGTTGCAGATAATGATCTTAGCTTCTGAAATGCTGCTTTTTCACGGGTTATTCTACATTTATCTTTCATCCCCTATTTCGGGAGTCCAGTAGGCTAGCGTCGGGAAAGAGGTTCCAATTCCAATTCCAATTTCAATTTTCAAAAACAAAAATTCCAAATTCGGCCTTGTTCAACCTGCTTCCTCAGCGTCGGTTATTGTTGAGGACCGTGGTTTTTGTGGGTTTATTCACCCGAATTCTTGTCTTATTCTTGTCTCGGACTGATTATGTTGGTTTGTGTCTGTGACGTCAGCTGGGGGATCGGTCGGCGGCTATCCTTTGTGCTCGTCCGTTCTTGTTGTATTCTTTGTTAATGTAGGCTCCTGGCTCGTCTGGCTTGACTGGCTGTAGTCCTAATAAGCACTGTTTATTAGGTCTTTTAGCCTCCTTTTTTGTGTATTTTCTGTAGGAGCTTTTCGACGTTTCTATTTTCCTTCTTGTACTTTTTATCATCTTCGAGTTTTAGCTTCTGCCATTCGAGTTTTTCCTCCTCGCTCAGCCATGGTTTTCTCTCTCCGTCTTCTATGTAGTACAAGACAAGTAGTCAGTATCCTGTTCCAAGCATCTAGTTGGGTATTTTACCGGTCTCCTGAGTTTTTCTGGTTTCTTCTTTTCTCTTTCAATCTAGCATCTTTTGAATTCCTCGTGTCTGAGTTTCTCAATCCTTGCCGACTCTCGTAGCTCCTCCAAGGTAGGACACGGGGCCTCTCCGTGTCGTCCTCAGGGTGCTCGTCTTGGTTTTCTTCGGGTGTCTGGCGGGATATTGTCGTGGCTGGGTTGCTGACTTTGTCTAGCGGTTCCGGCTCATCCTCTTGTTGGATGTCTTCTTGCGGTTTCTCTGTGTGCTTTTATGTTTCTTGTTCTGGTTTGAGTTGGATTGGCTCCCTTTCAGTTGTTAGAATTTCTCTTACCGCTTTGATGTCTCGCAGAATCTCTTAATTTATCTTTGTCATCTGCCTCATATTCTTCACCTCTTGTTTGATGTCCCGCTGGACCTACTTTATTTCGGCAAGGGGTTTCCCATTGTCGCTGGCTGGTGCCGATGTTTTCAGTAGCTTGACTTGCTTCTTTAGCTCCTCAATCTGGCTTTGCAGTTGCTCTTTCTCGGTTTGTCTCGCACCTCCGCATTGCTTCGGTGTATGGTGTCTTTGTGGTGATGGAGATCTTTAAGACGTCTCTGTGTCTTTGCAGGTACGGACAGCCCAGGTATCTTGCTCCATGTTTGCCCAGGCAGTTGGCGCACTTTCTTTTGTTGTTGGGTGCTCGGAAGTCCGTGTCCAGCTTGGCCAGCGGACACTCCTTGAAGGCGTGGTGATCGGCGCAGTATCGAAAGATTTCCGTCTTACTGCGACATGTTGCTCTTCTGTGGCCGGCCCTCTGGCATCTTGAACATTGATTGACTCTTGGATGAATCTCTCTGGCTGTTGTATTTTTCTGCTGTTTGATACTGTGGTCGGCATTTCGCTGCCCTCCGCGTCACCACTGCAAGGTTGTAGGTATCTTGGCGTAGGTGAGGAGCCGCTCCGTCTTCAAGAATCGGATGTGAAGATTCTCTTCTCGTAGCTGCTTCAGGATTTCTTCATCTGTCAGCTCCACTTGAATCCGCTTGACAACCCATTGGACTGTTTTTGAGTCGGTGTTCCTGGCTCTGGTGTCTTTCTCCTCCTTCTTCTCTGTTGTCTTGATTCTTGTCTGAGTTGGGCTGTCGATCTTCTCCCTCTTGGTAGCTTCAGTAATAGCTGTAGTATCAGGCTCTTTGATGCAGCTAGCAGGTAGGCTCTCCACGTTGTTCTTCTTGTTGTCGGCTCCCACGCTGCACATCTTGGTTACCGCGTGTTTCTTGTTGTTGGACTTTCAACGTGACATTTTCCCTCGTATCAGGCTTCTTGACAGGATAATGCGACTTGACTTGTTAGCGTTCGCAGTGCTAATGACCCACGACGACGATGGGAAAGAGGTTTTTAACTTCTCCTTTTATAGTTGATCATCTTACGACGCCACCTGTCAGCAACCGATGTTTCAGGCATCACAGGATTACTTCTCTCGCACCACACAAGGAACTTGCAAGTCGTGTGAGAGGAAATGGATGATACATTTTATTGCCGTTGGCTCTTTACATTTACAAAACAGTCGCTATCAAATCACACACAAAGCCACAGAATTGCCTATCACTAGCTTCCTAACCCTATTGCTAATCTCTATCTACTTGGCTACAGAAACCCCTATCGACACTAAACGGTGTGCGCTCGCTAAGAAAGTCAGTCCCCAGTCGACTTCTACTTCGCGTGCTACACAGCAGCGGAAGGACCTTGTGCGTCCTTCGGCTTTGTGCGTGCTGTCACACTCAGCACGCTTCTAGCAGCTGTCTCCTATTGAGTGGCAATCCACTTCTCCGTGGCTATCACGTAGGCGTGATTCTGCCGTGACCAGTTATAAATTATACTCATGAGAGAACTAGTTAATAGTCCCCCTTCCATTCACCTACCCTGCCCTCATATCGGGCACTGTGTACCTCTGATCTACTTGAGGTTGACCACTCTTCCCGGTGGTCTCTATCTTGAGCAGACCTCAGACCTCTATACTTCAGTCTTTGAACAAGGTAATCTTGACGGCAATTCAACGGTCATTATTGGCATCAAGACGTTGTTGATCTATACACATACTGGGATAATATAGTAATATAATAGTTTGGTCTTACAATCTTGAACAACATAGTAATATTCAAGGCTTACAATCTTGAACAATATAGTAATAGACCTACCTTACAATCTTAATCACTTTAGTAAAAGTTATGTCTTACAGCCTAAAAGCAATAAAGTAATAGTTATGTAGTACAATCTTAAAGACTATAGAAATAATTACGTACAACAATCTTAAACCATGCATCCATCATTTGCCATGCCGGTAAGCGTGGGGGATCATTTCACTCGATCACCAGAGTCGTGGATCAGCTCAGTGTTCTTTTCTCGAACACGCCACGTGGTCAAGCCATCAAGGCGTTTACTTAACTGTCTTTCCCCTTGTTCTCTTCCCCTCGATCTTGTCAGTTATTACCAAGGTTTCTAATTCATTTCTTCTCATATCCAAGACATTTTGACTGTCTACGTCTAACATCACTAATCAGTTTACGGTTTTCATTTTTTTTTTCTTGTAGGACTTGGTCGTTGGTTTTTCTGCCTGTCCATGGTATTCTTTGCATTCTCCTCAGAAACCACATTCCCACAGCCATCAGATGTTTTTCAGCTTGATGCTCATTGTCCCACGCTTCACATAACAGGCTCTATGCAGCACCTCAACACTCTTTTTCTCGTAACAATTGGCATCTTTTTATTGGTCAGAATGTTTTTCATCTTGCAAAAGGCTACCTTTCGCCATGGTGATTCTTGTTCTAATCTCTTCAAGGCATCTCCCATCTGATGCTATGACTGTTCCGAGGCAATTGTACCGATTCACTTGTTTATTAATATTCCCATTAACCAGTATATTACATTGTGGTATTTCGTTCTTCCTAGTGACGACCATAATCTGTGTCTTCTTACAATTTAATTCTAACCCAAGTTGTTCACTGTGTGCAACAACCACATCTACTAAATGTTGCAGATCCTGCTCATTGTCTGCTATCAATACTGTATCATCTACATATCTAATGTTATTGATGGTTCTTCCTCCAACGATGATTCCTTTCATATCTTGTACATGTCTGAAAATATGTTCACTATACATGGAAAACTGATCTGGAAACATTCACATCCCTGTCTCACACCTCTCTTAATAGGCTTTCCATCTCGTCTCGCACATTCCTAATATATTATTGTTCTCTCTTTCCATTTCTTGTTTGATGTTATCTAATTTTCCGTCGTCGCTGAACGTTTGAACATTCCATGTTGCTTATTTCTGTGTCCCTTTCTTTTTCTTGTGATGATCTGTAATTAAGCGAATCATAATGATTGATTGATTGATTGATTGATTTAGGAGCCGACATCACAGCATTCGGGGCATTCCCATAAGCGCTCCGTCCCCATCCCCAGCAGCCATCGAAGAGTTCCAACACCAATAGTTCCAAGTAGCGATCTGATTATATGTCCGTCTCGCCTTTCCTCTGAGCGTCGAGCGTCGGCCAGATTCCCTTCGTCACTCCTCGCTGTCTCATTCTTGCCAGACCATTGGTAATCCATTTGCTCCTCCGAGGTGTACACGTGCTCCCACAAGGCCCGCAACCACGTCTGCCTTGTCATGCATGAATACTCCACCAAGTATTTCAGAGCCAGCCAATCTGTTCGCTGTTCATTCCCAGCACACCGGCATGCCCAGGAGAAAAGATCCAGGCGATGCTTGCCACCCGTGACCTACGAAGCGAAGCAAGCCACTCTGCACGAAGCTTGCCTGACCTCACACCACCTCAGCATGCTTTCTGAGTCAGTCACAATCACGATGTGTGTATGTATCGTTTTCTCCATCTAGCGGAAAGCTGGATGAAGAACACGATATCTAACAAACAAGGCAACTTTAATGAGGGTAGTCTGCCGTTGCTTTCCTTCTTGGCAGTGACCATACTGGCCGGGAGACCGTAGCCATTGTCTCACTAAAGAGATCGCCTGCCTACCGTCGCGAAACTTGTATGGGTAAATATATTCTGAAACAGTAAACAATGTATTATTTAAATATTGAGCACAACCCACTACTGGCAACGCCGACGCATTCCGTTATGAACCTAAGGCTTATCCACGTCAATATGGAAGCACTATACTCGAGTTTCGCCCTCATTTGAGCTCGCAGTAGTGCATAATCCCAGACCGGAATCCGGAAACAGTCCCGGATCACGCGTGTGAAGCGGGTGTGTAACCACGCGGCACACACTGGACACACCAAATTATCACAACAGAACATCACAACGCTACCCATCGTAAGCTATGCTCAAGATTATTGCTTATCATGATTATTGCCCTCACTGGATTTAGGAGGCCTGGTGTTCCTTGCCAGATGAGAAGTCCTGATCGTTCAGGGTCCCCATCGATTGACGGACGTCGGTCGCGGCGATTGGGCAATCTTGAGCATAGCCTACGATGGGTAGCGTTGTGATGTTCTGTTGTGATAATTTGGTGTGTCCAGTGTGTGCCGCGTGGTTACACACCCGCTTCACACGCGTGATCCGGGACTGTTTCCGGATCCGGTCAGGGATATGCACTACTGACGAGCTCAAATGAGGGCGAAACTCGAGTATAGTGCTTCCATATTGACGTGGATAGGCCTTAGGTTCATAACGGAATGCGATCGGCGTTGCCAGTAGTGGGTTGTGCTCAATATTTAAATTTCAAATCCCGAAACAACCACATAATCAAATGTATTATTATTCGATGTAGTCACCACTGCGTTTAATACAAGTCCTCCAGCGCTGCTGAAGTGTTTGGATTCGTGTAGAGAAAAAATTTCTGGGGTCACTACTCGGTGTGCCGGACCCCGTCGTGAACAGTCTGTCATAGACGTCACGCCGTTTCGAAACTTCCTACTCCACTCATAAATTTGCTGGTCTGACAGGCATGTATCACCATACTGAACCTTCATTCGCCGTTTAATTTCTATAGGTTTCACCCCTTCATTGATTACGGTTGGTGCATGTCAAAAGTAGGGCGGCTATCTTTAAACTGTTTTATGATGTTACCGTTTTCATCTGAATCGTGACGTCACGTACTTAACACTCCTGACACCCTTAACAAAATATTGACAGCTTGTAAGACAAAGACATGGTTATTGTAATGTCTATCACACTTTTCAAGTTTTAATTTGAAGCGCCCTAATAAATTGAATAGTGCGGAATCTGTAAGGCTGTATTTTTAGCTGTCATCGGCAATCCCCATATGGAGCATACACGTCCAACTATCTCATATTAAATCTCCCTTTCTAAAGACATGTTAACTGCACTTTGGCTTTTGCAGCTAAGCTTGGGACACAGAGATGTTTCCAAGGCACCAGGGCCGGGTTATATACTAGCCAAGACCTATTGACGCGTCCTCGTCGATGTCCTGGGCAACAGGTCCCTTCGGGGTCCTGGCTAAAGTCAGTAGGATCGCCGATTCCTCCGAAGTCGGAGTGTCTGCCTGTACGGCGAGGACCCACCAGTCTGCACACCAATAAGCCAGACATGGGACAACGGATACTCATGCAAACCTCAGGTCCTGTATGACATCACACTGATTTTGGACAACAGGATGCCTTAATACGACATACAGGAGTTCGCTTTGGAGCTCAAGCCAACGAAAACAAGCAAGCAAGCAGCTAAGCTTTTCTGCGGGATGAGATATCCAGCCTCGCACCAATCTTTCTTAATGGCCCTTTACGATACGCTTGGTTGGTTACAGTGTTGCTTTGTTTTAGCTTCCCTGGGCATTGGATAAGACACTGGCGGTGAGAATGCAGTACAATTAGAAAACTTACAAGTCATATTACCGTAACTGTAACAGGATTTGGTCTAAGAACACTCACTGGCATGTGGCCGTCTTGACAGACGATAGTTTCTTACATTGTGCTTCAAAAATGGCATAATAACTACAATCCATAGCGGTAAGGCCAGGGATGGAGTTACATCTCTACATAGCCCAAAACCTGGCCTGAATTCGGGCTAAAATTTTAGGTAACATGGATTTGCCATGCAGCATGACCACCTCTCGCGGCCTCGTCTAGTTTACTCCAGATGTAACTTAACACCATTACATTGGAACAAGACTAGGCTGTTGAAGATGCCGGATCAGCAAAGCAATATTCTAATTATCTGCATGTGATTCTTCGATTCTAGACCAGTTGCCACCCAGGCTAGCATCGTCCACTGTCATACCGTAGCTCAGTCATATTATGTTGTCAAAGTTCCCTGTAAACATATTGGCTGTTTGTGATTTACTTGGTAATGATAATTCAGTAGTTTTTCCATTGCTTTCTGAACGCCCGACGCCTCATAATATAGAAATCAACACAATGGGGTCTATTTCCAAACCTCGGACAGCTGCTTTCGAACCCTCGACTCGATATGACGAGGAATTACGAAACTTGGCGTCTCACTATCCCCTAAGCTGCAGAGCCAGTTCTGTAATCTATAAGTTAGTTGCATATCCTTTACAATACTGTCGCAGTCAATCCAAGCAATTTTAGATATTTGTGATTTCTTGGCAAGTTTACGTTCAGTAATTTGCCCGTGCTTTCTGAACGACAGGCACTCATACTATTGCATGAAAACAGCGCATAACGGTTCTGCTTCCAAGTCGCCCGCATCAGTTTTTCCCAGACAGTATACAGGATTTGCGGATCGTAACCCTTGTCCCACAGCGCCGATGATATGTCATGCCAAATACCAAACATTTTACCGCCTGGAAACAGATCGAGTATCTGGTGCTAGTATCACTAGTATTTTCATGGAGACCAGAACGCCTGGATGTGAATGTGTACACTGAACACAAGCGAACTAGCTAGTGCGCTCATTGGCCTCCCTTCCCGCATATTTCGCAACATCTCGTCAGGTGAACACTGCCCAGAGTTGTATATTATATTATATGAGGAAATAAATTATACTGTGGCTGAAATATGATGTACATCCGCCAATTATAATTTATTTCTTCACTTCATGTGATATATAACTATGCAGTATGCACCTGAGGAGATGTAGCGAAATATGTCCAAATATCGTACAATATGTTATTTATGGCGTCTGTGTTTACATTGACTACGGGAATACGTTGTTTTGAACCCCTTCCTGTAATCTAAAGTACATGTATATTGCGATCAAGAACCTGTTATATGATTTGAAGGAGAAAATTATGAATTAAGAGCAATGCAAAGAGGAGTTAGGCAAAGTTGGGAGCCGCTGTAGCTAGTGGCTAGACATTGATGGGGGGTACGGGGTGTCAGGCATTGGTAGCACCTTTGGTAAGGATGGCTCTCATGTCCTTTCAGGACCCATCCCCCACTGGTCCAAGTCTGACACCCAGCTCGTGCCTGTGGCTCCTAGTAGCTGTCAGCATGCGACAGCGGCCACCCCCCGGGCAACAGCTGTGAGAGGCTGGCTAAACCAGGCATGGGTATCCGATTTGGTGTCAAACCAAGAGGTAAACTAGGGTATGCCTACCCAGCATGTGAAGACAGGATTCGGCAGACTGCGCGGAAGAAATCATTCCTGATTCAACGGGCAAGACGGCGTTTACCTGCAAAGCGTTGTGGAACGTAATGAACACGGCAAGGCACGTAGAGCGCCCTGGTCATCCACTGCACCTGTATTCGTCTCCAATCGTCTCGACTTGTCTTGCCACTGGACTCAGATGGACTCAGGCGAGAGAGTGAGGTCGACGAATTGCGCAACTCTTCCTCACTTTAATCCAAGTCATCGCGCAAGTCATTCATCCAACGTCACATAAACGCCAACTCAGAGGCGGACATGCAACATAATGTTTCAGCTTTCTCACATGCCTGTGCCAACTTTGGGCTCAATATCAACTTGGAGAAGACTGTAGTTATGTACCAGCCAGCTCCAGGGAATAATCACACTGTGCCGAATATCAAAGTGAATGATCATAGACTAAGTGTTGTGGACAAATTCACCTATCTTGGCAGCACTGTGTCACAAGCTGCCACAATCGATGACGAAGTGAATGCAAGAATCTCCAAGGCCAGTGCAGCCTTTGGCAGACTGTACAAGAATGTATGGGACAGAACTGGAATAAGCCTGCAAACAAAGCTAAAAGTCTACAAAGCAGTTGTGTTATCCACACTGCTATATGCTTGTGAAACCTGGACTGTTTATCAGCGACACGCTAGGAAATTAAACCACTTCCACACAGTCTGCCTAAGGAAGCTACTGAAGATTAAATGGCAAGACAAGATTCCAGACACTGAAGTCCTAGAAAGAGCATCCATGCCCAGTATCCACACTCTACTGATGAAGAATCAGATTCGCTGGGCTGGTCACTTGACTCGCATGCCAGATCACAGGCTCCCTAAACGAATTTTTTACAGCGAACTGCGTTGTGGTAAACGCTCCCAAGGTGGCCAGAGGAAACGTTTTAAAGACACTCTGAAAATTTCACTGAATGCTTTTGGAATTCATCATGACACCTGGGAGGCTGCAGCCAGAGACCGAAATTCGTGGCGTGCATCATTGCGCAAAGGTGCAGTCATATGCGAGGCAACCAGGACTGCAAGAGCTGTGAAGAAATGGCAGGACAGAAAAACCACTGCAGGAAATCCTCCTCCAGAGACGTCAAGCATTCTTTGCCCACATTGTCAAAGAACATTTCGAGCCAAAATAGGCCTTATCAGCCATCTTAGAACCCACGGCTTCACACCTTCAACCCCACTGGATGAAATGAATGGTCATCATCATTCTTGATGGACAAACAACAGACATTGCTGGGAGCCGTTATAGCTAGTGGCTAGACACTGTTGGGAGCCGTTATAGCTAGTGGCTAGACACTGTTGGGAGCCGTTATAGCTAGTGGCGAGACATTGTTGAGAGTCGCTGTAGCTAGGGGCTAGACACTGTTGGGAGCCATTATAGCTAGTGGCGAGACATTGTTGAGAGTTCGCTGTAGGCTAGGGGCTAGACACTGTTTGGAGCCGTTATAGCTAGTGGCGAGACATTGTTGAGAGTCGCTGTAGCTAGGGGCTAGACACTGTTGGGAGGCCGTTATAGCTAGTGGCGAGACATTGTTGAGAGTCGCTGTAGCTAGGGGCTAGACACTGTTGGGAGCCGTTATAGCTAGTGGCGAGACATTGTTGAGAGTCGCTGTAGCTAGGGGCTAGACACTGTTGGGAGCCGTTGTAGCTAGTGGCGAGACATTGTTGAGAGCCGTTGTAGCTTGTGGCTAGACATTGTTGAGAGCCGCTGTAGCTAGTGGCTAGACATTCGTCTGCCGTCTCCTTGGTCACGGGTTCGATCGGCATCGAGGAAGATTTGAATTTTTAAAATCGAACTGACTTGTAGGACGACCCAGCTTAAAATGGGTACCAGGAGATGCCTTGCGAAGTAGAGGCGGCTGGCGTTATTCTCACCACATCACCCAACTAGTGCCGATTGGTCTATATATATGATTGTAAAGGAAAGTATGCTCAGTGCGGCTTAAGGAATGTACAACGATCTTTACTTTACTTTACTTTACTTTACTCTACTTTGCTTTACTTTACTTTACTCTACAAGACAGCATTATGTTTTATCGACTGATTATTATCAACCTTTATATAGAAAATACTCTGAGATATCGAACATAATGAGGAACTTAAACACGAAGGATAAAATATAATATAGGCGCATTTTTTATAGCAAGTCTGAAAGCCTTCTAGATAATGTAGGGGAGGGGCGCGACAGGATGCGATTATCATTAATCAATAACGAAACTGAAAGCATGGTAATTTCCAGGAAAGCGTAAAAACTTCTGTTACTTGGACTAACACCGTATATTTAAATGTATGCTGCATTTATATTTATCCTTTCTGGTAACTGCGTGTCATTTTCAGCAACCACAACCATGACATCAGCATAACGCAAGCTGTTTACATGATATCCACCACCCGATATCCCCGGCATGTCTTGTGTGGACCTCATTATTATTTCTCTGTACACATTGAATAGTTCGGGTAATAGTACATAACCCTGTCTAACACCGTGTTTAATAAGTTCAGTTCCTAACTGGTTGTTAATTCTTATGGCTGCACTTTATTACTAATACATGTTGTTTATTATTCTCAGATTTATGCCAACAATGGCAAAATACTGAATGTAAAATTGTCTTGTGCAGTGATTCTAAATCTTTTTTGGTCCATGCACCCTTTCACCATTTGTCAGAATGTCAATTCCCCCCTTTCCAGAGAACGAAAGAAGAAGAATTCCTCCTTTCCAAAATTGTCAGCCTCAAAAGGTGCATTTTTATATTTACAATATATTATTAACATACCAAATTAATCATATTACAATAAACTAACAGTTAAAACGAAAAGAATTGTCACTTAATACACGACACAAGAATGCCAGAAAATTGAGCTTCATCAAACAAAACGCTCAATAGAAAACCAGGATGTTATGCCTGAAGCCAGTTTGAGTCTGCTAATCTTTGCTCTTAACTCCCAATCCTCTTCCCCCCCCCCCCTTCCCATCCTAGAAACCCTAAAATTTTATCCTGGGAGTGGGGTGATTTCCACCGGTTGAGAACCACTGATCTAGTAGACCAGCCAATAAATGCTGAGCTCCACCGCAACATCTTGTAAAAGAAAAATAACACTTTTAACTGATTCAGTGCCGAACTGAATATGTCGCCAAATATGACTTTCTATTTGACAGAAGGGCGATAAATCGATTTTCTTGGGCCATCCTATTAGCTGTTTCGTTTCGTTATGCAATTTTATTGCTCAGTGAATGAAAATTTACATTATAATACGTATTCATTTTAATGTGCACCATGTTTGGTCCAAACCAACTTGTTTGTTTGACACTAACTCAGTTAAGTTCTCTGACATTAATTTCTGTATCTCCATGTTATTTTTATTCCACGTTATGTATCTCTGTGTTGTTTTACTTTCGCTTTATGTATTTGAAATGTTAAAAAGAGTCGCTTAAAAGTCAACAGGGTCGACTTCATTGCACGGGTTTTATCCCATATGGCTCGGTCTCTTTCCGCAGCGCGGAAAGCGTCGCACAAAGCACGAACTCCGTAGCTCAAGCGACGACCCACAGGAGTCTCCGACATAATACACTCGTGAACCGAAGAATGAGGCCCGGATCGAACCCACAACCTTCGGAGCCCGAGTCAAACGGCTTGACCACTTCGCCACAGAGACTCCCAAATGAATCTTGAATGTTGTTATACTGTGTTCATTGGCACCTTGCCGTCTTGACAGATGATAGTTTGTGCTTTAAAAAGGCATAATAACTTTTACCTATGACGGTAGCGAATGTGACCGATAAGGCCAATTCGCGCTGTAAATGTCGGTTCACAGTGGGTGCATGTGAACACGTGGCCATTTCCACCATCATGCACCATCTTACGTCTCACACGCTCGGTGTGTGACTTATCTGCAATAATTTTCTTCTTTGTCTTTATTCCATTTCTGATGTTTGCCCTCCATGCAATACGTTCAGCGGCGACTTGCTCCCAGTATGCATTATCAATGCCTGTATCAATCATGTCCCGCTTACACACATCTTTGTATCGTAGTAGAGACCGACCCTGAGATCTGTTACCCATCTGTAATTAACCAAAAAAGATGTCCTTTGGTATTCTACCATCATCCATCCTCCTAAGATGTCCTATCCATTTATGTCTACGAAGACTGAGCATGGAATAAAACGTCACACAACCTGATCTTTCCAATACTTCAGTATTTGTGATTTTGTCTTGCCACTTAATACCAAGAATTCTTCGCAGACACCGCATATGAAAGCTGTTTAAACGTTTCTCTTGGTGTGAGTAAGTTGTCCAGGTTCATTGCATAAAGAAGAGTACTAAAGGACACAGGCTTGATAGACAAGGACTTTCGTTTTGGCAGTAAGCTTCCTGTTCTCCCAGACTCTTTTCCTTAACCTGTTCATTGTTGCTGCTGCCATACCAATCCAGATGTTGATTTCTGTCAGCAACCTAGCTTTGACAGGCACACATGGATTCATCTTTTGCACCACACGAATGATAGATAACTCGTACGTCGTACAAAAGGTTCTAAATTTATTCTGGACTAGTTACACAATAGCTCCGAGAGCTGATAACCACATGGATCATATACATCATGGCAATATTACGTTATGACGTTATCTATGGTAATATCTACTGTATTAATCTAAGCCTAAGTCACCACTATTTCTACTGTCCTATAAACAACACAGTATTCAGAGCGAATACTACGATCTGTCTCCTACGCTGTCTTGTCCCCGTCTGCTTGACTTTCGTGGCGTGTCCAGCCACGAGCCGGTGACCCTTCGTGCGTCAGCAGGTTTGCGTTCTCGGTATTCCAGCACGCGTTTAGTGGCTTGTCAATAGGTTACTATTCTAAAGTTACCACTATTAATGGATACTCCCCGTGGTAATGGTTTCCCCACTCTAACCTGGGTAACTCCTGATCATGTCCTACCATGTCCCCTTTTATGACACGTGTGTGTCAAGTCGGAGAATAGTTCACAGCTCACCCTACTGCTTCTGTCCCTTCTATTCCCTATTTTCCCAGATAGGGATGTTATCTCTATCCTGTCTTAGTCCTACTCCTGAGTTCTACTCCTCTCTTCTCTATCTGCCTACATGAGGCTCTTTGACAGGCTCTCCCTCCGTCTGTGTTGCGTTACAAGCTTTTAGCTTATGGGTGTAATGCAAATGGTTATCTAAAACATTAGGCCTGTCTAATTTTGTCAAAGGCTGCATGAGCTTGCTAACTATGTTCTGGGTATAGCACAAGACCTCTACTTTCCCATGTCACACTGTTGTATCACTTCACTTGGCTATTGATTATCACACCACACTAGTACAGTTGGCTAGAGCCCTTGCTCATCGTAACATTATACTTCTTGGGGGTTGTGTGACCCGAAGCCGTCGTCTTTATAGACCTGCTCCTCCAATTGTCAATTTAACTGACAACCCAAACAAATTGTCCCTGTTATGGGTACAATACATGAATTATATTCATGCTCCCATATAATATTTACTCCAACTTGTATACATGTTTTGTGCGCTAATGTTCACCTATCTAGCTTCCGCTTGTGAAGAAATCTTTCAGTGTTAAAATAGGGTTTCGAAAGACTGTAGTGTCCCCTGTTTAGAGTAGTTATGCCCTTTGCAAGTAATGATGTCTGCATCTTTATCTGTTAGTTTTCCTGATTGTTGCGTGTTTGTATTTAAACTAATGTGTGCTTAAATTACCAACATGTGTGTATGTCTATAATTTACATGTATGTTATTTTTCAAGCGCTAATAAAACGGTTTATTGTAGTCACAAACGAGTGTGTAAGGCTGATTTATGACTACTTGGCCGGTTTAAGAAGCTTAAAATATGTTTCCTATCTCTATAATGTAAGTATGGCAACAACACGGATAAAAACGAACAACACATTGTGTTACACAAATTGACACAGACGAATTAGAAAAACTCGTGTTGTGCGGCAAACAATCAGCAAAATGTCTCATTCCTCTTGTATTTATTTCATTCACTCATTCACTTTTACGCTTCTTCTATTCACGCTTTCATTCCACACTGGTTTAAAAAGGTGTTATGTCATTAAAATACTGTTGTACAAAAGAAAATGAATGAAAAATATATTTACAATAAATGGTTGGCTCAGTTTACCGAGTGTTAGAGCCAAATAACTGTGCTGTATTTCTGCACCGGTCATTTCTGTACAAAAATGTACATGATTGTGAGGATCGTTTACTACCATTCTGAGAGTAATGCCTACTATACTTAATCTAATCTACGTTGGTGTGCTGTGCTATGCTAACTAAGGGAAATAATCTCACTAAATGAATAAAAATGGGGTGAAATGTGTTAGTTACCTTAATGTGTGTTTCTAAATATGATGGTATAAATTCTAAATGAAGGTATACATTTAAGTAATGTTTCATTTAACTAAACTATATGAAAATGTGTTTAAATGATGATGGATTAATGTTGTGTTTACTAAGTTCAAGAGTACGATCTAATGATTTGACATATATGAATTTCTAACTTAGTGTAGATGAAGTTTAAACCTTAAATGTTACTAATTTCCTATTTACACAAAATATATGTGGATGGTTTTGTAAATTCTATTGCAACTACGAAAGTTATGATATTCAATGCAACTGTCATAAAAACATGTTATGATACATATCACATACATTTCTAACTATAGATTAACTTCATTAATTACTTCCAGGTGTGTTGTTGGAGTCGCGTTCTCTGTTGAATCTCGTTGACATAGAGTAATATAGTCAATGTCTGATATATACGCGCTCATCCTGGGTAAAGTTTGAATACAGTCCTACTCACGGGTTACATATATGATACGATGATGGCGTAGACATCTCCTAACGTGTCTGTCCTTTCTCACTCGTAATGACACAGTTCATGCTAGTCAATTTAAGGCGATTCACAATTCTAAGAGCACTAAAGTGTCTATAATTCAACATTCTGGACACAGATTACTTAAAGTGTCAATGAATGTGGTCCTGTAGAATCGCTCCTCTCTGTTACATCAGGTATCTCGACATCAGAGGGTCTGCTAAGCGTGTCTGTCAGTAAGTTCATCCTACCCTTTATATGTTTAATAGTGAACGAGTAGTTCTGGAGAATCAGAGACCCCCTATAAATTCTATTATTCCTGTGGACTCCAGACTCCATAACTGTAAGAAGGGAATTATCAGTTTCAATGACAAAATGAGTGCCCGCTTAGAATCGGTGAAGTTTACGGACACAATAGATGACGCTTAAGGCTTCTAATTCAGAGACTCCATACCTCGACTCAGCAGGTGTAATTTTCCGGCTTACATAGAAGATTGGGTGGAAGATTCCCTCATGGAACCGGCCTAGTACGCCAGCAATGGATATAGCGCTTGCGTCTGTACGAAGAAAATACGTAAGGCTTGGATTAGGTAAGCGCAATATTGGTACAACGCTAAACATATGTTTTAGTTTTGATAATGCATCAATGAAATCAGCATCTTTTACATTCAGTTTTACAGATGATTTCAATACATTCGAAAAGACGCTGGTAATCTCAGCTAAATTAGGTATGAACTTGTTGTAATAGTTCACCAGACCAAGTAAGCTTCTAACTTGCTTCTTGGTCGTTGGCATTGTTAGATTTAAAATTTAAGTTACAATTTTATTATCTGTTTTCAGTTGGCCTCTTGTGATGGTATGGCCAAGGAAGTCAATTTCTTCCAGACCCAACTCAGCTTTTGTTGGTTTCACCGTAAGGCCGAATAGTCTCAATCTATCGAAGACATGTCGCAGTTTCTGTAGATGTGTTGTCCAGTCTGCCATATGAACACATATATCGTCAATATAAGTCTCCGTATTCGTTACTCCATGAAGAAGATCCCTAATGAGTCGAACAAAAGTGGCTGGCGCGTTACGAAGGCCAAAAGGAAGGAATCGCCACTCATAAAGACCTAAGGGTGTTGAGAATGCAGTCAGATGAATAGAGAGTCTGTGAAATGGGACTTGCCAATATCCCTTAGGTCGAGTTTAGAAAAGTTCCTAGAAGTTGACATGTTGAGAATAAGATCTTCGCACGTTGGAATTGGCTCTGCGTCTACCTTGGTGACATTGTTTAATTTCCTGTAATCGACACAGAGGCGAATTGTTGAGTCCTTTTTCTTGACCAGGACAATAGGGAAAGAATATTCAGACTGCGACTTTTGGATTATTCCACTCGACTCAAGACTAAGGAGTTCCTTGTCGAGTTTTTCCCTGTAACTTAGAGGGATGGAATAAGGTCGGCATTTGATAGGGATGTGATCAGACAGAATAATGGAGTGTTCGATCCTGTCAGTCCTACCTGGAATGTCGGAAAAAATGTCTCTGTATTCCGTTACTAATGCTATTATCTGTCGTCTTTGCTCGTCTGTGAGTCTTGGTTCTATCCGTATGTTATCAATTGTCGTAGTCATGTCTACTGTCGGAACTGGTAGTTTCATGTCGTCGTCTTCTATCTGATTCAGTACTGTGGTGGTACTAAGTGCGTGTTCTGTTTGCTGACTACGTGTATCTGCGATGTCGTCGTCTTCTGTCACACTAACTAGTGTAGTTGCGTTGTTGTCGTCTGTCGTCTGGTTGCTTGGTGTAGATGCATTCTGTTCGTATGTCATCTGTTCTTCTTGTCGTGAAAAGTAAGGCTTCAGCATGTTGATATGAAATATCTTTAATTTTTGGTTTATCGATATTTCATAATCGACATCTGATATCTTTCGTACCACTTTGAATGGCCTTTGCCATGAAGTTAACAATAAGTTACGTTTATCTGGTAATAGAAGTAGCACCTCCTGTTCAGGTTTGAGGTGTATGGTTTTGGCACCCTTGTTGGCATAATGGCGGTAGATCTGTCCTTTTCTCTCCAAAGATGATTTGGCTATTACACACGCCTTCATAATTTTGTCGCGTGTTTCTGTTACCATCTCATAAGGTGTTACAGGGGTTGGTCTATCTGATGTATTAGTGATTAACTGATGGTAAATAGTTAGGGGTTCACGTGGGTTAGCCCCATATACCAATTCGAATGGACAGAAACCCGTACTTGAGTGCGGAATTTCTCGATAGGCGAACAGCACTGTTGGTACAAGTGTATCCCAATCAGATGGGTTCTCTGCTGTCACCTTAGCCAGCATGTGTTTCAGGTCCCCGTTAATCTTTTCTATAATCCCATTGCTGGCAGGATGGTAGGCGGTCGTGAAATGTTGCTTAATACCTAGCAATTTTGTAAGGGCTTGCGTAGCAGCTGATATGAACTGAGTTCCGCGATCCGATAGAATGGTTCGAGGGAATCCGAATCGGGAAAACAGGTGCAAAAATACATTAGCTACATCTTTGGAGGTAATATATTTTAGGGCTACCGCCTCAACCCATCTTGAACAAAGGTCCACCAGAGTTAGAATAAACCGGTTTCCTTTCTTTGACACCTGATTTAGGGGTCCAACAATATCCACCGCTACACTTTCAAACGGTCTAGAGGCCAATGTTGACGGTTGGACCTCCGCTGTTACATGCTTTCCCTTTCTCACTAACTGTTGACAAATGGTACACGAACGACAAAAAGATTTGATATCATTACAAAATGTTGGCCAGTAAAAATGTGCTAGAATTCTGGCTCTGGTCTTGTCATACGCCAAATGTCCAGCAAACGGTGAGTCGTGTGCAATCTTTAACACGGTTTGTCGGTGTTTTAACGGTAGCACCGTATGCTGAATTTCATGGTTATTGGTAGTATAATATCGCATGAGAATTCCATTGTGGAGTTTGAAATACAATGAGTCATTTTTGGTTACTTTGGCCTTTTCCCCTAATAATTTCAGATAAGGTGAAATGGTTGGGTCGGCACGTTGCGCCTCTATAAAATTTTGTCGGGTGGTATTATCAACTGTACCACTAGGTGTTAAAAGTTGTAACATCTCCTCATGCAGGTCATCTTGATGTCTCTGCGTCTCTGACCTGGTTACTGCATTAGCCGTGTTAGTTTCTTTCCAGGCTAATATTTTATCAGCAGTGCAGTGTTATAACCCTGGTAGGCAGCCAAGAATCAGGTCAGTACACGGGTTGTGTAAAATAGCGCACGTAAATGTGCCGGAAAGGAACGGGGTGTTTATACGGGCTTTTGCTAGTTTGTATTTCTCAATATTACCCGAAAATGTACGTTATTTCACAAAACAGTCCGTATAATTCTCTGGGTTGGCTAGTTCTTTCCTTAACTCGATTAAAGTACTCCCACTATCAAGTAAATATTGGCATGGATAATCATTGATCAGTGCATCATGGAACATTAGATTGCCTCTGGAGGCTATAGCTGCGTTCGCATTCTCACTAGAAAATGGTACAATGTGCCCACATTTAAGTTTTCCGTCCGTATGGAACTGGTGATAAGTTTCACATCTCTCAAAGTTTAAAATATCTGTAACAGCAGCCACATCTTCACAGTCATTGAAAGGTAACACATTCTCATTCTCACACTCAGTTTCACTTCCACTATCGGAAGATGTGTCAATCAGTACAGCATTGCTGGCTTTCATTCTCTGACGACCAATACATTTAGAGCTATAATGCCCGTACGAAGAACAAACAAAAAAAGACATTTGACCGCATGCTTGTATGCACTTCTTTTGCTCTCCTGCTTTCTAATCATCATTTCGAGATGTGCAGGGTATGATGGGTTCTTGTCACACATAGAATATTGTTGGTGATTTAAATGACCTTACATACATAGAGGTGGCTTTTGATCTTGCCTATCTTTCTTCTGGTAGGATTTCTGATTGAAAGATTTTCTAGGCTGGTTTTTGGCAACATCCGCAATTTCAGATTCATTTATGGATGATTTAAAAACGTCTCTATTCGAAGAGAAATAAGCCAAACCTCGCTTTTCGATTTGTTCCAGTGACTCAATGTCTGCTTGTTGCAGGAACTTAGCGAAGGCAGATGGAACCGTAGATATAACTTTGTCCATGATCATAAAGTCTTTTAACTTATCAATACTCTTCCCTATCTTCGCTGCGTTAAGCCATTTACTGAAGACACTTTGAACGTTGGACACATAATCGATGAACGTTTCGTTCGATTTTGGTTTAATTTGAGAATACTGGATCTGATATCCAGGAGCATCGAGTAAGAAATGCTGCATAATTCTATCATGTATATATTGGTAGTTAGTTCTTAACTCTGCTGGAATTTATTCAATTACTTTCAAGGGCTCCCCAGAGAGGTTCTTCATATAGATCATCGCCCAATCTTCCAAAGGAACTTTTTGAAATTTAAGCTGGAACTCGATATTCTCGGTCCAGGCGGAGATGGAATCTCCTTGGCAGTAGGGCTTCACGATCCTTTTATACTTAGTAAATTTGTTTTGCTCCTCCTGACTCTTTTGCTTAGTGGTAGCTATCTGAACATGCGAATCAATCTCCATTTCTTTCATTTTTAACTGTGTCTGTGAGTGTAATTCAATTTGTTTTCCCTTTAACTCTATTTCTTTCTGTTTAGTGGCTTCCTCTAATTCTATTTGTTTTTGTTTGGTGGCTTCCCCTAATTCTATTTGTTTTTGTTTGGTGGCTTCTCCTAATTCTAATATTTTTTTCTGGTATTGTCTTTCACGCGCCCGTTCATCTCTTTCCGCATCTTTCGCTTCTTTGTATTTCCGTTCTGCCCATTGTTCTAATTTATCCCCGCTATAACCTAGATCTTTCCCCGCTTGGATACATTCCCCTAGTGTTGACATTGTATAAATTTATCTTCACACGCCAATGGTAGTATAAACTAACTTTACAATCAATAAGTATGAAAGTTTACACTATCACACTGAAGAACAAGATGCGTTCATTAATTGAGAATATCAAAACATGTAAAGATACTCATCTGTTTTTATGATAATTCAGCCACTTGGGATGTCACACCTCTCTCTCGTACACAAGACAGATCGGCTCGCTACTACGATCGATGTTCCTGTTCCGTAGAGCAGCAACAATTAATACATTGCGTGTGTTACAAAATACAAGATGGTAAATAACTTAAGTCTCCCAATCTCTACGATATGAAAAACACAAATGTGATATGATTGATATGATTGATATGATTGAATGAATGAATCGTCAATGAATCGTCAAATGTCGCTCTGTGTCGTCTTGTCTTCGCTTTCTGCTGTCTCTGACTGAGCTATATTTTCTGATCGTAATCTGCAGGCTAGTCTAATTTTTCTGCACTAACTGTAGTACTGACATTGTACTATTTCGTGGGTAAGTTTGCTGAATAATTGAAACAAAAATATGCGATATTCATAAATAATAATCAAAATAATGAAAATAATCAAAATAAGCAAATTAATCCCACCATAATTCTTGTGGGTACTCTTACTAGGTCAATCACAAAATCGTGAAATATAAATACACAAAATAATGATCGCACTGCTCTTAAACGATGCTTTCAAAACATTTCAATGTGAGCGCGGTATGTCATTTTCATAGGTCAATTTTAAGACCCCAATAATCGATAATAATAACACAATCGTGGTTTGTGTAGATCACAATATTACAATTTTACACTAATTTCGAATTTAGAATAAACACTTTCTTGAATGTGGTTAAGACATCTCTGACCAAAGAATAATCCTAAAATAAGTATCTGTGGATCGGTGGATCTGTCAAAGATCTACACAGGAGTTTAGAGAGTTAAGACGGAGCTATACAGAGAACACCAGACAGGAGAGACACAGGCACTATATTTAGCTTGACAACAGGACACACTCGTGTCAACTAAGAGGTCATTGAGTGCTTATGAGCGAGGGTTTCCCAAGAGTATAGGGAACTCGCCTCTCGACGAGTAACTGGAGAATACCAGTTACTTGAGTTAACTGACCAAGCGTGCTGGGACTCTACGCACGCAAACTCGCCAGCGCACGGAGAACTGAATGTCCGTGGTTCAACGCGCAATTAGAGGCGTGCCTCAGACTGGCACAAGGACAGATAGAGAACAGACGTGTTCGCTAGGAACCTTATATAGTTTATCAGCAATAGTGTTAGCTAGGCTTTAGATTCCAATTAGTTAATAGTATCATTATTTTCACCTCTTCAATGCATCTGTGAAACATACCATGTTGTTGATTATCCATGAAGTATTCCGCTCGCAGAGCTTGTGTGTAAATAGCTCTAAATAAAAATGTATCCTTTTGTAAACCACACGAGTTATTGATTCGTGTCGTGCAAAAGTAGGGAGTCCTGAATTACCTGTCGCAAGTAGGTTGCTGACAGGCAGGACCCATTTGGTGTCGGAAGTTTCTGAACCAACGTCTAAAGACTCTAAAATTATTTTGTGGTGTTTAAATTATCCAAACGTGAATTATTTATTATATAATGTTTGAAATAGACTGTTTTCGAGAATGAACACCAACATACTTTAAAAAGTAACATTTGTGGAGCTTGAGCCACAATTAAAAGAAAATAATTTAGAAAGTGTGTAATTCTGTGAAAAGTGATAGGAAATGTTGCTGAAGTTGGTTAAATGAATATATGTACAAATATGTTGCAAAGTTACTCAGCACACCATCGTACATTTCATTTTGTGTGATACAGCCATCAATGTCAACATTCATCACATTTAAGAGTATATTAGCTACTAACGGAATCAATAGAGCGTAATATACCAACCAGAAGGAAAGTGAAAACAAGACCACAGTGACACTCACATGACGAAACATCTTACAAATCATGACAATCATTGATACTATCATACCATTCATTCATTAACATCATTATCATTATGCAAATCACATTTATTATTGATCAACCGCATGAAAAATGAACATGTATTTGTAGTATATACATGATTTCTAATGTATTGATGCTCTACTAAACAGAAGCATCAGTTCTCCAATCAAGTCAATCATTTTGTGTACGGAAGTCAGCGGTGGAACATCCCAAGTGCCAAGTTTTTCCAACCGATTAGATGAGTATATTTTCGAATAATTTTGATACTGACCATTTTAACGATGCATCTTTATTTTCAGTGGCAATGTAAAGAACTAACATATAACTGTACAACTATTGTGGGAAATTGAAATATTATTATTGTAAAATAACATAATATCATAAAATGGCATCATTAAATGACTGCATCCAGGCAGGCAAAGCACTAGGCCATACTGGACAGGAATTAGAGAAATGGGTTGATCAAAGATATAAAGAAGAAATTGCACAAGCAGAGAGAAAAGCTGCTATAGATAGAGATGAAAGAGCATTAGAAAGACAACATCAAAAAGAGATGAAAGAAGCAGAGGAAGCCACTAAACAGAAGCAGATACAAGTAGAGTCAGAGACCAAGTTAAAGATGAAAGAGTTAGAGATAGAGTCAAACATTCAAATAGCCTCTAGTAAACAAAAGAGCCAGGAGGAGCAAAATAAATTTTCCAAATATAAAGGCCTTATCAAGCCATACAGCGTAGGCGATTCCATTTCTGCATGGACGGAGAATATAGAGTTTCAACTTAAGACTCATAAAATACCTTTGAACGATTGGGAATTGATCTACATGAGAAATCTCAGTGGTGAGCCATTAAAAGTGAAAGAATCAATACCTACAGAACTTAGGAGTGACTATCAATACATCCACGATAGAATCATGCAACACTTCTTACTTGACGCTCCAGGGTATCAGATTCAATACTCACAATTAAAACCCAAACCTACTGAAACCTTCCTAGATTACGTCTCTAACGTGCAAAGTTTATTTAACGAATGGCTTAAAGCGGCAAAAGTGGGGAAAAACTTCGATAAACTGCAAGATCTAATGGTAATGGACAAGGTAATATCCACGGTCCCTACCCCGTTTGCAAAGTTCCTCCAACAGGTAGACATAGAATCCATTCAAGAGCTAGAAAAACGTGGGTCTGCTTACTTTTCTGCAAATCGTGATATCTTTAAAACCACCATCCATGATACTGAGAACACTGCCTTTGTGAAAAACGAACCTAATAGATCGTATAGGCAAAAAGAGTACCGTAAGAAAGACCAGCCCTATCAAAAACCTCCACGTTGTGGATATTGCAATTTACATCATCCCACTTATTCTATGTGCGATAAGAACCCAGCATATCCATCTCATTTAGAAACAGTCATAAAGAAGCAAGAGAATAGAAGAAACTCGTTCAAACGTGCTATCAAATGTTATTTTTGTTCGAGCTATGGACACTATTCTGCAAAGTGTCTGGCAGACAAAGGATGAAGGCAAACAATGCTATGCTCATCGATACGTCATCTGACGATGATAGTGTGATAGACTCTGAACTTGAGAATGTGCTACCAGAGAATGTGTGTGAAAGTGTGGCAGTAGTTACTGATATACTTGATGTCAATAAATGTGATACATGTAACAGGTTTCATGCGGATGGAAAATTAAGATGTGATCACGTTATTCCATATTCCATCGAAGATACTAGCGCAGCTAATGCCTCCAGAGGTAAATTGAAGTTCTACGATGCACTGGTAAATAACCAACCATGCCATTGTTTACTGGACAGCGGGAGCACTTTACTTGGCCTGAGAAAAGAACTGGTGAAACCAGAAGATTACACGGGTGAATTTGTCAAATGCCGTACTTTCTCCGGAACAATTGAGAAATACCAACTGGCAAAAGCGCATATAAATACCCCGTTCCTTACCGGCACATTTACGTGCGCAATCCTGCAAGACCCTTGCACGGATCTTATTTTAGGTTGTTTAGACTCATTAAAGAAATGTACTGACGATGATATATTAGCCTGGAAGGAAACGAACCTGGCTAATGCTGTAACAAGGTCAGAAACGCAAACACACTACACTGACCTGCAAAACGAGATGTTACAGCTGTTAACACCTTGCGGTGCTACTAACAATAATACTCGACAAGAATTTATCGAGGCACAACGCACCGATCAAACTATCGCACCTTATTTTAAATTGTTAGGTGAGCGAGCGAAAGTGACCAAAAATGCATCTTGGTATTTTAGAATACACAACGGAATTCTCATGCGTTATTACACAAATAATAACAATGAAATTCAGCAAACGGTGTTACCTGTAACATACTGACAAACTGTGCTGAAAATCGCACATGAGTCACCATTTGCTGGACATTTGGCCTATGACAAACCAGAGCCAGAATTTTGTCACACTTCTACTGGCCTAAATTCTGTTCTGATATAAAAATTTTCTGTCGTTCATGTACTATTTGTCAACATCTTGTAAGAAAGGGTAAGCATGTGACGGCCGAAATTCAACGGTCATTATTGGCATCAAGACGTTGTTGATCTATACACATACTGGGATAATATAGTAATATAATAGTTTGGTCTTACAATCTTGAACAACATAGTAATATTCAAGGCTTACAATCTTGAACAATATAGTAATAGACCTACCTTACAATCTTAATCACTTTAGTAAAAGTTATGTCTTACAGCCTAAAGCAATAAAGTAATAGTTATGTAGTACAATCTAAAAGACTATAGAAATAATTACGTACAACAATCTCAAACCATGCATCCATCATTTGCCATGCCGGTAAGCGTGGGGGATCATGATTTGCCATTTCACTCGATCATCAGAGTCGTGGATCAGCTCAGTGTTCTTGTCTCGAACAAGCCACGTGGTCAGACCATCAAGGTGTTTACTTAACTGTCATCCCCTTGTTCTCTTCCCCTCGATCTTGCCAGTTGTTACCAAGGTCTCTAATTCATGTCTTCTCAGATCCAAGACATTTTGACTGTCTAAATCTAAAATATCTCTAATCAGTTTACGGTTTTCATTTTTTTCTTGTAGGACTTGGTCGTTGGTTTTTCTGTCTGTCCATGGTATTCTTTGCATTCTCCTCAGAAACCACATTCCCACAGCCATCAGATGTTTTCCAGCTTGATGCTCATTGTCCACGCTTCACATAACAGGCTCTATGTAGCACCTCAACACTCTTTTTCTCGTAGCAATTGGCATCTTTTTATTGGTCAGTATGTTTTTCATCTTGCAAAAGGCTACCTTTCGCCATGGCTATTCTTGTTCTAATCTCTTCAAGGCATCTCCCATCTAATGTTATGACTGTTCCGAGGCAATTGTACCGATTCACTTGTTTAATAATATTCCCATTTACCAGTATATTACATTGTGGTATTTCGTTCTTCCCAGTGACGACCATAATCTGTGTCTTCTTACAATTTAATTCTAACCCAAGTTGTTCACTGTGTGCAACAACCGCATCTACTAAATGTTGCAGATCCTGCTCATTGTCTGCAATCAATATTGTATCATCTACATATCTAATGTTATTGATGGTTCTTCTTCCAACGATGATTCCTTTCATATCTTGTACATTTCTGAAAATGTGTTCACTATACATGGAAAACTGATCTGGAAACATTCACATCCCTGTCTCACACCTCTCTTAATAGGCTTTCCATATCCTCTCGCGCATTCCTAATATATTATTCTTCTCTCTTTCCATTTCTTGTTTGATATTATCTAATTTTCCGTCGTCGATTAACGTTCGAACATTCCATGTTGCTTATTTCAGTGTCCCTTTCTTTTTCTTGTGATTATCTGTAATTAGGCGAATCATAATGATTGATTGATTGATTTAGGAGCCGACATCACAGCATTCGGGGCATTCCCATAAGCGCTCCGTCCCCATCCCCAGAAGCCATCGAAGAGTTCCAACACCAATAGTTCCAGTAGCGATCTGATTATATGTCCGTCTCGCCTTTCCTCTGAGCGTCGAGCGTCGGCCAGATTCCCTCGTCACTCCTCGCTGTCTCATTCTTGCCAGACCATGGTAATCCATTTGCTCCTCCGAGGTGTACACGTGCTCCCACAAGGCCGCAACCACGTCTGCCTTGTCATGCATGAATACTCCACCAAGTATTTCAGAGCCAGCCAATCTGTTCGCCTGTTCATTCCCCAGCACACCGGCATGCCCAGGAGAAAAGATCCAGGCGATGCTTGCCACCCGTGACCTACGAAGCGAAGCAAGCCACTCTGCACGAAGCTTGCCTGACCTCACCCACCTCAGCATGCTTTCTGAGTCAGTCACAATCACGATGTGTGTATGTATCGTTTTCTCCATCTAGCGGAAAGCTGGATGAAGAACACGATATCTAACAAACAAGGCAACTTTAATGAGGGTAGTCTGCCGTTGCTTTCCTTCTTGGCAGTGACCATACTGGCCGGGAGACCGTAGCCATTGTCTCACTAAAGAGATCGCCTGCCTACCGTCGCGAAACTTGTATGGGTAAATATATTCTGAAACAGTAAACAATGTATTATTTAAATATTGAGCACAACCCACTACTGGCAACGCCGATCGCATTCCGTTATGAACCTAAGGCCTATCCACGTCAATATGGAAGCACTATACTCGAGTTTCGCCCTCATTTGAGCTCGTCAGTAGTGCATATCCCTGACCGGATCCGGAAACAGTCCCGGATCACGCGTGTGAAGCGGGTGTGTAACCACGCGGCACACACTGGACACACCAAATTATCACAACAGAACATCACAACGCTACCCATCGTAGGCTATGCTCAAGATTATTGCTTATCATGATTATTGCTCACTGGACTTAGGAGGCCTGGTGTTCCTTGCCAGTGAGAAGTCCTGATCGTTCGGGTCCCATCGATTGACGGACGTCGGTCGCGGCGATTGGGCAATCTTGAGCATAGCCTACGATGGGTAGCGTTGTGATGTTCTGTTGTGATAATTTGGTGTGTCCAGTGTGTGCCGCGAGGTTACACACCCGCTTCACACGCGTGATCCGGGACTGTTTCCGGATCCGGTCAGGGATATGCACTACTGACGAGCTCAAATGAGGGCGAAACTCGAGTATAGTGCTTCCATATTGACGTGGATAGGCCTTAGGTTCATAACGGAATGCGATCGGCGTTGCCAGTAGTGGGTTGTGCTCAATATTTAAATTTCAAATCCCGAAACAACCACATAATCAAATGTATTATTATTCGATGTAGTCACCACTGCGTTTAATACAAGTCCTCCAGCGCTGCTGAAGTGTTTGGATTCGTGTAGAGAAAAAATTTCTGGGGTCACTACTCGGTGTGCCGGACCCCGTCGTGAACAGTCTGTCATAGACGTCACGCCGTTTCGAAACTTCCTACTCCACTCATAAATTTGCTGGTCTGACAGGCATGTATCACCATACTGAACCTTCATTCGCCGTTTAATTTCTATAGGTTTCACCCCTTCATTGATTACGGTTGGTGCATGTCAAAAGTAGGGCGGCTATCTTTAAACTGTTTTATGATGTTACCGTTTTCATCTGAATCGTGACGTCACGTACTTAACACTCCTGACACCCTTAACAACAATATTGACAGCTTGTAAGACAAAGACATGGTTATTGTAATGTCTATCACACTTTTCAAGTTTTAATTTGAAGCGCCCTAATAAATTGAATAGTGCGGAATCTGTAAGGCTGTATTTTTAGCTGTCATCGGCAATCCCCATATGGAGCATACACGTCCAACTATCTCATATTAAATCTCCCTTTCTAAAGACATGTTAACTGCACTTTGGCTTTTGCAGCTAAGCTTGGGACACAGAGATGTTTCCAAGGCACCAGGGCCGGGTTATATACTAGCCAAGACCTATTGACGCGTCCTCGTCGATTGTCCTGGGCAACAGGTCCCTTCGGGGTCCTGGCTAAAGTCAGTAGGATCGCCGATTCCTCCGAAGTCGGAGTGTCTGCCTGTACGGCGAGGACCCACCAGTCTGCACACCAATAAGCCAGACATGGGACAACGGATACTCATGCAAACCTCAGGTCCTGTATGACATCACACTGATTTTGGACAACAGGATGCCTTAATCCGACATACAGGAGTTCGCTGTGGAGCTCAAGCCAACGAAAACAAGCAAGCAAGCAGCTAAGCTTTTCTGCGGGATGAGATATCCAGCCTCGCACCAATCTTTCTTAATGGCCCTTTACGATACGCTTGGTTGGTTACAGTGTTGCTTTGTTTTAGCTTCCCTGGGCATTGGATAAGACACTGGCGGTGAGAATGCAGTACAATTAGAAAACTTACAAGTCATATTACCGTAACTGTAACAGGATTTGGTCTAAGAACACTCACTGGCATGTGGCCGTCTTGACAGACGATAGTTTCTTACATTGTGCTTCAAAAATGGCATAATAACTACAATCCATAGCGGTAAGGCCAGGGATGGAGTTACATCTCTACATAGCCCAAAACCTGGCCTGAATTCCGGGCTGAATTTTAGGTAACATGGATTTGCCATGCAGCATGACCCCTCTCTCGGCCTGTCTAGTTTACTCCAGATGTAACTTAACACCATTACATTGGAACAAGACTAGCTGTTGAAGATGCCGGATCAGCAAAGCAATATTCTAATTATCTGCATGTGATTCTTCGATTCTAGACCAGTTGCCACCCAGGTAGCATCGTCCACTGTCATACCGTAGCTCAGTCATATTATTTTGTCAAAGTTCCCTGTAAAATATATTGGCTGTTTGTGATTTACTTGGTAATGATAATTCAGTAGTTTGCCATTGCTTTCTGAACGCCCGACGCCTCATATTATAGAAATCAACACAAAGGAGTATATTTCCAAACATCTGACAGCTGATTTCGAACCCTCGACTCGATATGACGAGGAATTACAAAACTTGGCTTCTCACTATCCCCTAAGCTGCAGAGCCAGTTCTGTAATCTATAAGTTAGTTGCATATCCTTTACAATACGTCGCAGTCAATCCAAGCAATTTTAGATATTTGTGATTTCTTGGCAAGTTTACGTTCAGTAATTTGCCCGTGCTTTCTGAACGACAGGCACTCATACTATTGCATGAAAACAGCGCATAACGGTCTGCTTCCAAGTCGCCCGCATCAGTTTTTCCCAGACAGTATACAGGATTGCGGATCGTAACCCTTGTCCCACAGCGCCGATGATATGTCATGCCAAATACCAAACATTTTACCCGCCTGGAAACAGATCGAGTATCTGGTGCTAGTATCACTAGTATTTTCATGGAGACCAGAACGCCTGGATGTGAATGTGTACACATGAACACAAGCGAACTAGCTAGTGCGCTCATTGGCCTCCCTTCCCGCATATTTCGCAACATCTCGTCAGGTGAACACTGCAGAGTTGTATATTATATTATATGAGGAAATAAATTATACTGTGGCTAAAATATGATGTACATCCGCCAATTATAATTTATTTCTTCACTTCATGTGATATATAACTATGCAGTATGCACCTGAGGAGATGTAGCGAAATATGTCCAAATATCGTACAATATGTTATTTATGGCGTCTGTGTTTACATTGACTACGGGAATACGTTGTTTTGAACCCCTTCCTGTAATCTAAAGTACATGTATATTGCGATCAAGAACCTGTTATATGATTTGAAGGAGAAAATTATGAATTAAGAGCAATGCAAAGAGGAGTTAGGCAAAGTTGGGAGCCGCTGTAGCTAGTGGCTAGACATTGATGGGGGGTACGGGGTGTCAGGCATTGGTAGCACCTTTGGTAAGGATGGCTCTCATGTCCTTTCAGGACCCATCCCCCACTGGTCCAAGTCTGACACCCAGCTCGTGCCTGTGGCTCCTAGTACCTGCCAGCATGCGACAGCGGCCACCCCCCGGGCAACAGCTGTGAGAGGCTGGCTAAACCAGGTATGGGTATCCGATTTGGTGTCAAACCAAGAGGTAAACTAGGGTATGCCTACCCAGCATGTGAAGACAGGATTCGGCAGACTGCGCGGAAGAAATCATTCCTGATTCAACGGGCAAGACGGTGTTTACCTGCAAAGCGTTGTGGAACGTAATGAGCACGGCAAGGCACGTAGAGCGCCCTGGTCATCCACTGCACCTGTATTCGTCTCCAATCGTCTCGACTTGTCTTGCCACTGGACTCAGATGGACTCAGGCGAGAGAGTGAGGTCGACGAATTGCGCAACTCTTCCTCACTTTAATCCAAGTCATCGCGCAAGTCATTCTTCATCCAACGTCACATATCATTGCGCTCTATACGCCAACTCAGAGGCGGACATGCAACATAATGTTTCAGCTTTCTCACATGCCTGTGCCAACTTTGGGCTCAATATCAACTTGGAGAAGACTGTAGTTATGTACCAGCCAGCTCCAGGGAATAATCACACTGTGCCGAATATCAAAGTGAATGATCATAGACTAAGTGTTGTGGACAAATTCACCTATCTTGGCAGCACCGTGTCACAAGCTGTCACAATCGATGACGAAGTGAATGCAAGAATATCCAAGGCCAGTGCAGCCTTTGGCAGACTGTACAAGAATGTATGGGACAGAACTGGAATAAGCCTGCAAACAAAGCTAAAAGTCTACAAAGCAGTTGTATTATCCACACTGCTATATGCTTGTGAAACCTGGACTATTTATCAGCGACACGCTAGGAAATTAAACCACTTCCACACAGTCTGCCTAAGGAAGCTCCTGAAGATTAAATGGCAAGACAAGATTCCAGACACTGAAGTCCTAGAAAGAGCATCCATGCCCAGTATCCACACTCTACTGATGAAGAATCAGATTCGCTGGGCTGGTCACTTGACTCGCATGCCAGATCACAGGCTCCCTAAACGAATTTTCTACAGCGAACTGCGTTGTGGTAAACGCTCCCAAGGTGGCCAGAGGAAACGTTTTAAAGACTGAAAATTTCACTGAATGCTTTTGGAATTCATCATGACACCTGGGAGGATGCAGCCAGAGACCGAAATTCGTGGCGTGCATCATTGCGCAAAGGTGCAGTCATATGCGAGGCAACCAGGACTGCAAGAGCTGTGAAGAAATGGCAGGACAGAAAAACCACTGCAGGAAATCCTCCTCCAGAGACGTCAAGCATTCTTTGCCCACATTGTCAAAGAACATTTCGAGCCAAAATAGGCCTTATCAGCCATCTTAGAACCCACGGCTTCACACCTTCAACCCCACTGGATGAAATGAATGGTCATCATCATTCTTGATGGACAAACAACAGACATTGCTGGGAGCCGTTATAGCTAGTGGCTAGACACTGTTGGGAGCCGTTATAGCTAGTGGCGAGACATTGTTGAGAGTCGCTGTAGCTAGGGGCTAGACACTGTTGGGAGCCGTTATAGCTAGTGGCGAGACATTGTTGAGAGTCGCTGTAGCTAGGGACTAGACACTGTTGGGAGCCGTTATAGCTAGTGGCGAGACATTGTTGAGAGTCGCTGTAGCTAGGGGCTAGACACTGTTGGGAGCCGTTATAGCTAGTGGCGAGACATTGTTGAGAGTCGCTGTAGCTAGGGGCTAGACACTGTTGGGAGCCGTTATAGCTAGTGGCGAGACATTGTTGAGAGTCGCTGTAGCTAGGGGCTAGACACTGTTGGGAGCCGTTATAGCTAGTGGCGAGACATTGTTGAGAGTCGCTGTAGCTAGGGGCTAGACACTGTTGGGAGCCGTTATAGCTAGTGGCGAGACATTGTTGAGAGTCGCTGTAGCTAGGGGCTAGACACTGTTGGGAGCCGTTGTAGCTAGTGGCGAGACATTGTTGAGAGCCGTTGTAGCTTGTGGCTAGACATTGTTGAGAGCCGCTGTAGCTTGTGGCTAGACATTCGTCTGCCGTCTCCTTGGTCACGGGTTCGATCGGCATCGAGGAAGATTTGAATTTTTAAAATCGAACTGACTTGTAGGACGACCCAGCTTAAAATGGGTACCAGGAGATGCCTTGCGAAGTAGAGGCGGCTGGCGTTATTCTCACCACATCACCCAACTAGTGCCGATTGGTCTATATATATGATTGTAAAGGAAAGTATGCTCAGTGCGGCTTAAGGAATGTACAACGATCTTTACTTTACTTTACTTTACTTTACTCTACTTTGCTTTACTTTACTTTACTCTACAAGACAGCATTATGTTTTATCGACTGATTATTATCAACCTTTATATAGAAAATACTCTGAGATATCGAACATAATGAGGAACTTAAACACGAAGGATAAAATATAATATAGGCGCATTTTTTATAGCAAAGTCTGAAAGCCATTCTAGATAATGTAGGGGAGGGGCGCGACAGGATGCGATTATCATTAATCAATAACGAAACTGAAAGCATGGTAATTTCCAGGAAAGCGTAAAAACTTCTGTTACTTTGACTAACACCGTATATTTAAATGTATGCTGCATTTATATTTATCCTTTCTGGTAACTGCGTGTCATTTTCAGCAACCACAACCATGACATCAGCATAACGCAAGCTGTTTACATGATATCCACCACCCGATATCCCCGGCATGTCTTGTGTGGACCTCATTATTATTTCTCTGTACACATTGAATAGTTCGGGTAATAGTACATAACCCTGTCTAACACCGTGTTTAATAAGTTAACAGTTCCTAACTGGTTGTTAATTCTTATGGCTGCACTTTATTACTAATACATGTTGTTTATTATTCTCAGATTTATGCCAACAATGGCAAAATACTGAATGTAAAATTGTCTTGTGCAGTGATTCTAAATCTTTTTTTGGTCCATGCACCCTTTCACCATTTGTCAGAATGTCAATTCCCCCCTTTCCAGAGAACGAAAGAAGAAGAATTCCCTCCTTTCCAAAATTGTCAGCCTCAAAAGGTGCATTTTTATATTTACAATATATTATTAACATACCAAATTAATCATATTACAATAAACTAACAGTTAAAACGACAAAGAATTGTCACTTAATACACGACACAAGAATGCCAGAAAATTGAGCTTCATCAAACAAAACGCTCAATAGAAAACCAGGATGTTATGCCTGAAGCCAGTTTGAGTCTGCTAATCTTTGCTCTTAACTCCCAATCCTCTTCCCCCCCCCCCCCTTCCCATCCCAGAAACCCTAAAATTTTATCCTGGGAGTGGGGTGATTTCCCACCGGTTGAGAACCACTGATCTAGTAGACCAGCCAATAAATGCTGAGCTCCACCGCAACATCTTGTAAAAAGAAAAATAACACTTTTAACTGATTCAGTGCCGAACTGAATATGTCGCCAAATATGACTTTCTATTTGAACAGAAGGGCGATAAATCGATTTTCTTGGGCCATCCTATTAGCTGTTTCGTTTCGTTATGCAATTTTATTGCTCAGTGAATGAAAATTTACATTATAATACGTATTCATTTTAATGTGCACCATGTTTGGTCCAAACCAACTTGTTTGTTTGACACTAACTCAGTTAAGTTCTCTGACATTAATTTTCTGTATCTCCATGTTATTTTTATTTCCACGTTATGTATCTCTGTGTTGTTTTACTTTCGCTTTATGTATTTGAATGTTAAAAAAGTCGCTTAAAAGTCAACAGGGTCGACTTCATTGCACCGGGTTTTATCCCATATGGCTCGGTCTCTTTCCGCAGCGCGGAAAGCGTCGCACAAAGCACGAACTCCGTAGCTCAAGCGACGACCCACAGGAGTCTCCGAAACATTTCACTCGTGAACCGAAGGACGCGGCCCGGGATCGAACCCACAACCTTCGGAGCCCGAGTCAAACGGCTTGACCACTTCGCCACAGAGACTCCCAAATGAATTTTGAATGTTGTTGTACTGTGTTCATTGGCACCTTGCCGTCTTGACAGATGATTGTTTGTGCTTTAAAAAGGCATAATAACTTTTACCTATGACGGTAGCGAATGTGACCGATAAGGCCAATTCGCGCTGTAAATGTCGGTTCACAGTGGGTGCATGTAAACACGTGGCCATTTCCACCATCATGCACCATCTTACGTCTCACACGCTCGGTGTGTGACTTATCTGCAATAATTTTCTTCTTTGTCTTTATTCCATTTCTGATGTTTGCCCTCCATGCAATACGTTCAGCGGCGACTTGCTCCCAGTATGCATTATCAATGCCTGTATCAATCATGTCCCGCTTACACACATCTTTGTATCGTAGTAGAGACCGACCCTGAGATCTGTTACCCATCTGTAATTAACCAAAAAAGATGTCCTTTGGTATTCTACCATCATCCATCCTCCTAAGATGTCCTATCCATTTATGTCTACGAAGAATGAGCATGGAATAAACTGTCACACAACCTGATCTTTCCAATACTTCAGTATTTGTGATTTTGTCTTGCCACTTAATACCAAGAATTCTTCGCAGACACCGCATATGAAAGCTGTTTAAACGTTTCTCTTGGTGTGAGTAAGTTGTCCAGGTTTCATTGCCATAAAGAAGAGTACTAAGGACACAGGCTTGATAGACAAGGACTTTCGTTTTGGCAGTAAGCTTCCTGTTCTCCCAGACTCTTTTCCTTAACCTGTTCATTGTTGCTGCTGCCATACCAATCCAGATGTTGATTTCTGTCAGCAACCTAGCTTTGACAGGCACACATGGATTCATCTTTTGCACCACACGAATGATAGATAACTCGTACGTCGTACAAAAGGATCTAAATTTATTCTGGACTAGTTACACAATAGCTCCGAGAGCTGATAACCACATGGATCATATACATCATGGCAATATTACGTTATGACGTTATCTATGGTAATATCTACTGTATTAATCTAAGCCTAAGTCACCACTATTTCTACTGTCCTATAAACAACACAGTATTCAGAGCGAATACTACGATCTGTCTCCTACGCTGTCTTGACCCCGTCTGCTTGACTTTCGTGGCGTGTCCAGCCACGAGCCGGTGACCCTTCGTGCGTCAGCAGGTTTGCGTTCTCGGTATTCCAGCACGCGTTTAGTGGCTTGTCAATAGGTTACTATTCTAAAGTTACCACTATTAATGGATACTCCCCGTGGTAATGGTTTCCCCACTCTAACCTGGGTAACTCCTGATCATGTCCTACCATGTCCCCTTTTATGACACGTGTGTGTCCAGTCGGAGAACTGTTCACAGCTCACCCTACTGCTTCTGTCCCTTCTATTCCCTATTTTCCCAGATAGGGATGTTATCTCTATCCTGTCTTAGTCCTACTCCTGAGTTCTACTCCTCTCTTCTCTATCTGCCTACATGAGGCTCTTTGATAGGCTCTCCCTCCGTCTGTGTTGCGTTACAAGCTTTTAGCTTATGGGTGTAATGCAAATGGTTATCTAAAAAATTAGGCCTGTCTAATTTTGTCAAAGGCTGCATGAGCTTGCTAACTATGTTCTGGGTATAGCACAAGACCTCTACTTTCCCATGTCACACTGTTGTATCACTTCACTTGGCTATTGATTATCACACCACACTAGTACAGTTGGCTAGAGCCCTTGCTCATCGTAACATTATAATTCTTGGGGGTTGTGTGACCCGAAGCCGTCGTCTTTATAGACCTGCTCCTCCAATTGTCAATTTAACTGACAACCCAAACAAATTGTCCCTGTTATGGGTACAATACATGAATTATATTCATGCTCCCATATAATATTTACTCCAACTTGTATACATGTTTTGTGCGCTAATGTTCACCTATCTAGCTTCCGCTTGTGAAGAAATCTTTCAGTGTTAAAATAGGGTTTCGAAAGACTGTAGTGTCCCCTGTTCAGAGTAGTTATGCCTTTGCAAGTAATGATGTCTGCATCTTTATCTGTTAGTTTTCCTGATTGGTTGCGTGTTTGTATTTAACTAATGCGTGCTTAAATTACCAACATGTGTGTATGTCTATAATTTACATGTATGTTATTTTTCAAGCGCTATAAAAACGGTTTATTGTAGTCACAAACGAGTGTGTAAGGCTGATTTATGACTACTTGGCCGGTTTAAGAAGCTTAAAATATGTTTCCTATCTCTATAATGTAAGTATGGCAACAACACGGATAAAAACGAACAACACATTGTGTTACACAAATTGACACGGACGAATTAGAAAAACTCGTGTTGTACGGCAAACAATCCGCAAAATGTCTCATTCCTCTTGTATTTATTTCATTCACTCATTCACTTTTACGCTTCTTCTATTCACGCTTTCATTCCACACTGGTTTAAAAAGGTGTTATGTCATTAAAATACTGTTGTACAAAAGAAAATGAATGAAAAATATATTTACAATAAATGGTTGGCTCAGTTTACCGAGTGTTAGAGCCAAATAACTGTGCTGTATTTCTGCACCGGTCATTTTTGTACAAAAATGTACATGATTGTGAGGATCGTTTACTACCATTCATGAGAGTAATGACTACTATACTTAATCTAATCTACGTTGGTGTGCTGTGCTATGCTAACTAAGGGAAATAATCTCACTAAATGAATAAAAATGGGGTGAAATGTGTTAGTTACCTTAATGTGTGTTTCTAAATATGATGGTATAAATTCTAAATGAAGGTATACATTTAAGTAATGTTTCATTTAACTAAACTATATGAAAATGTGTTTAAATGATGATGGATTAATGTTGTGTTTACTAAGTTCAAGAGTACGATCTAATGATTTGACATATATGAATTTCTAACTTAGTGTAGATGAAGTTTAAACCTTAAATGTTACTAATTTCCTATTTACACAAAATATATGTGGATGGTTTTGTAAATTCTATTGCAACTACGAAAGTTATGATATTCAATGCAACTGTCATAAAAACATGTTATGATACATATCACATACATTTCTAACTATAGATTAACTTCATTAATTACTTCCAGGTGTGTTGTTGGAGTCGCGTTCTCTGTTGAATCTCGTTGACATAGAGTAATATAGTCAATGTCTGATATATACGCGCTCATCCTGGGTAAAGTTTGAATACAGTCCTACTCACGGGTTACATATATGATACGATGATGGCGTAGACATCTCCTAACGTGTCTGTCCTTTCTCACTCGTAATGACACAGTTCATGCTAGTCAATTTCAGGCGATTCACAATTCTAAGAGCACTAAAGTGTCTATAATTCAACATTCTGGACACAGATTACTTAAAGTGTCGATGAATGTGGTCCTGTAGAATCGCTCCTCTCTGTTACATCAGGTATCTCGACATCAGAGGGTCTGCTAAGCGTGTCTGTCAGTAAGTTCATCCTACCCTTTATATGTTTAATAGTGAACGAGTAGTTCTGGAGAATCAGAGACCCCCTATAAATCCTATTATTCCTGTGGACTCCAGACTCCATAACTGTAAGAGGGGAATTATCAGTTTCAATGACAAAATGAGTGCCCGCTTAGAATCGGTGAAGTTTACGGACACAATAGATGACGCTTAAGGCTTCTAATTCAGAGACTCCATACCTCGACTCAGCAGGTGTAATTTTCCGGCTAACATAGAAGATTGGGTGGAAGATTCCCTCATGGAACCGGCCTAGTACGCCAGCAATGGATATAGCGCTTGCGTCTGTACGAAGAAAATACGTAAGGCTTGGATTAGGTAAGCGCAATATTGGTACAACGCTAAACATATGTTTTAGTTTTGATAATGCATCAATGAAATCAGCATCTTTTACATTCAGTTTTACAGATGATTTCAATACATTCGAAAAGACGCTGGTAATCTCAGCTAAATTAGGTATGAACTTGTTGTAATAGTTCACCAGACCAAGTAAGCTTCTAACTTGCTTCTTGGTCGTTGGCATTGTTAGATTTGAAATTTAAGTTACAATTTTATTATCTGTTTTCAGTTGGCCTCTTGTGATGGTATGGCCAAGGAAGTCAATTTCTTCCAGACCCAACTCAGCTTTTGTTGGTTTCACCGTAAGGCCGAATAGTCTCAATCTATCGAAGACATGTCGCAGTTTCTGTAGATGTGTTGTCCAGTCTGCCGTATGAACACATATATCGTCAATATAAGTCTCCGTATTCGTTACTCCATGAAGAAGATCCCTAGTGAGTCGAACAAAAGTGGCTGGCGCGTTACGAAGGCCAAAAGGAAGGAATCGCCACTCATAAAGACCTAAGGGTGTTGAGAATGCAGTCAGATGAATAGAGAGTCTGTGAAATGGGACTTGCCAATATCCCTTAGGTCGAGTTTAGAAAAGTTCCTAGAAGTTGACATGTTGAGAATAAGATCTTCGCACGTTGGAATTGGCTCTGCGTCTACCTTGGTGACATTGTTTAATTTCCTGTAATCGACACAGAGGCGAATTGTTGAGTCCTTTTTCTTGACCAGGACAATAGGGAAAGAATATTCAGACTGCGACTTTTGGATTATTCCACTCGACTCAAGACTAAGGAGTTCCTTGTCGAGTTTTTCCCTGTAACTTAGAGGGATGGAATAAGGTCGGCATTTGATAGGGATGTGATCAGACAGAATAATGGAGTGTTCGATCCTGTCAGTCCTACCTGGAATGTCGGAAAAAAATGTCTCTGTATTCCGTTACTAATGCTATTATCTGTCGTCTTTGCTCGTCTGTGAGTCTTGGTTCTATCCGTATGTTATCAATTGTCGTAGTCATGTCTACTGTCGGAACTGGTAGTTCCATGTCGTCGTCTTCTATCTGATTCAGTACTGTGGTGGTACTAAGTGCGTGTTCTGTTTGCTGACTACGTGTATCTGCGATGTCGTCGTCTTCTGTCACACTAACTAGTGTAGTTGCGTTGTTGTCGTCTGTCGTCTGGTTGCTTGGTGTAGATGCATTCTGTTCGTATGTCATCTGTTCTTCTTGTCGTGAAAAGTAAGGCTTCAGCATGTTGATATGAAATATCTTTAATTTTTGGTTTATCGATATTTCATAATCGACATCTGATATCTTTCGTACCACTTTGAATGGCCTTTGCCATGAAGTTAACAATAAGTTACGTTTATCTGGTAATAGAAGTAGCACCTCCTGTTCAGGTTTGAGGTGTATGGTTTTGGCACCCTTGTTGGCATAATGGCGGTAGATCTGTCCTTTTCTCTCCAAAGATGATTTGGCTATTACACACGCCTTCATAATTTTGTCGCGTGTTTCTGTTACCATCTCATAAGGTGTTACAGGGGTTGGTCTATCTGATGTATTAGTGATTAACTGATGGTAAATAGTTAGGGGTTCACGTGGGTTAGCCCCATATACCAATTCGAATGGACAGAAACCCGTACTTGAGTGCGGAATTTCTCGATAGGCGAACAGCACTGTTGGTACAAGTGTATCCCAATCAGATGGGTTCTCTGCTGTCACCTTAGCCAGCATGTGTTTCAGGTCCCCGTTAATCTTTTCTATAATCCCATTGCTGGCAGGATGGTAGGCGGTCGTGAAATGTTGCTTAATACCTAGCAATTTTGTAAGGGCTTGCGTAGCAGCTGATATGAACTGAGTTCCGCGATCCGATAGAATGGTTCGAGGGAATCCGAATCGGGAAAACAGGTGCAAAAATACATTAGCTACATCTTTGGAGGTAATATATTTTAGGGCTACCGCCTCAACCCATCTTGAACAAAGGTCCACCAGAGTTAGAATAAACCGGTTTCCTTTCTTTGACACCTGATTTAGGGGTCCAACAATATCCACCGCTACACTTTCAAACGGTCTAGAGGCCAATGTTGACGGTTGGACCTCCGCTGTTACATGCTTTCCCTTTCTCACTAACTGTTGACAAATGGTACACGAACGACAAAAAGATTTGATATCATTACAAAATGTTGGCCAGTAAAAATGTGCTAGAATTCTGGCTCTGGTCTTGTCATACGCCAAATGTCCAGCAAACGGTGAGTCGTGTGCAATCTTTAACACGGTTTGTCGGTGTTTTAACGGTAGCACCGTATGCTGAATTTCATGGTTATTGGTAGTATAATATCGCATGAGAATTCCATTGTGGAGTTTGAAATACAATGAGTCATTTTTGGTTACTTTGGCCTTTTCCCCTAATAATTTCAGATAAGGTGAAATGGTTGGGTCGGCACGTTGCGCCTCTATAAAATTTTGTCGGGTGGTATTATCAACTGTACCACTAGGTGTTAAAAGTTGTAACATCTCTTCATGCAGGTCATCTTGATGTCTCTGCGTCTCTTACCTGGTTACTGCATTAGCCGTGTTAGTTTCTTTCCAGGCTAATATTTTATCAGCAGTGCAGTGTTATAACCCTGGTAGGCAGCCAAGAATCAGGTCAGTACACGGGTTGTGTAAAATAGCGCACGTAAATGTGCCGGAAAGGAACGGGGTGTTTATACGGGCTTTTGCTAGTTTGTATTTCTCAATATTACCCGAAAAGGTACGTTATTTCACAAAACAGCCCGTATAATTCTCTGGGTTGGCTAGTTCTTTCCTTAACTCGATTAAAGTACTCCCACTATCAAGTAAATATTGGCATGGATAATCATTGATCAGTGCATCATGGAACATTAGATTGCCTCTGGAGGCTATAGCTGCGTTCGCATTCTCACTAGAAAATGGTACAATGTGCCCACATTTAAGTTTTCCGTCCGTATGGAACTGGTGATAAGTTTCACATCTCTCAAAGTTTAAAATATATGTAACAGCAGCCACATCTTCACAGTCATTGAAAGGTAACACATTCTCATTCTCACACTCAGTTTCACTTCCACTATCGGAAGATGTGTCAATCAGTACAGCATTGCTGGCTTTCATTCTCTGACGACCAATACATTTAGAGCTATAATGCCCGTACGAAGAACAAACAAAAAAAGACATTTGACCGCATGCTTGTATGCACTTCTTTTGCTCTCCTGCTTTCTAATCATCATTTCGAGATGTGCAGGGTATGATGGGTTCTTGTCACACATAGAATATTGTTGGTGATTTAAATGACAGTACATACATAGAGGTGGCTTTTGATCTTGCCTATCTTTCTTCTGGTAGGATTTCTGATTGAAAGATTTTCTAGGCTGGTTTTTGGCTAAATCCGCAATTTCAGATTCATTTATGGATGATTTAAAAACGTCTCTATTCGAAGAGAAATAAGCCAAACCTCGCTTTTCGATTTGTTCCAGTGACTCAATGTCTGCTTGTTGCAGGAACTTAGCGAAGGACAGATGGAACCGTAGATATAACTTTGTCCATGATCATAAAGTCTTTTAACTTATCAATACTCTTCCCTATCTTCGCTGCGTTAAGCCATTTACTGAAGACACTTTGAACGTTGGACACATAATCGATGAACGTTTCGTTCGATTTTGGTTTAATTTGAGAATACTGGATCTGATATCCAGGAGCATCGAGTAAGAAATGCTGCATAATTCTATCATGTATATATTGGTAGTTAGTTCTTAACTCTGCTGGAATTTATTCAATTACTTTCAAGGGCTCCCCAGAGAGGTTCTTCATATAGATCATCGCCCAATCTTCCAAAGGAACTTTTTGAAATTTAAGCTGGAACTCGATATTCTCGGTCCAGGCGGAGATGGAATCTCCTTGGCAGTAGGGCTTCACGATCCCTTTATACTTAGTAAATTTGTTTTGCTCCTCCTGACTCTTTTGCTTAGTGGTAGCTATCTGAACATGCGAATCAATCTCCATTTCTTTCATTTTAACTGTGTCTGTGAGTGTAATTCAATTTGTTTTCCCTTTAACTCTATTTCTTTCTGTTTAGTGGCTTCCTCTAATTCTATTTGTTTTTGTTTGGTGGCTTCCCCTAATTCTATTTGTTTTTGTTTGGTGGCTTCTCCTAATTCTAATATTTCTTTCTGGTATTGTCTTTCACGCGCCCGTTCATCTCTTTCAGCATCTTTCGCTTCTTTGTATTTCCGTTCTGCCCATTGTTCTAATTTATCCCCGCTATAACCTAGATCTTTCCCCGCTTGGATACATTCCCCTAGTGTTGACATTGTATAAATTTATCTTCACACGCCAATGGTAGTATAAACTAACTTTACAATCAATAAGTATGAAAGTTTACACTATTACACTGAAGAACAAGATGCGTTCATTAATTGAGAATATCAAAACATGTAAAGATACTCATCTGTTTTTATGATAATTCAGCCACTTGGGATGTCACACCTCTCTCTCGTACACAAGACAGATCGGCTCGCTACTACGATCGATGTTCCTGTTCCGTAGAGCAGCAACAATTAATACATTGCGTGTGTTACAAAATACAAGATGGTAAATAACTTAAGTCTCCCAATCTCAACGATATGAAAAACACAAATGTGATATGATTGATATGAATGATATGATTGAATGAATGAATCGTCAATGAATCGTCAAATGTCGTTCTGTGTCGTCTTGTCTTCGCTTTCTGCTGTCTCTGACTGAGCTATATTTTCTGATCGTAATCTGCAGGCTAGTCTAATTTTTCTGCACTAACTGTAGTACTGACATTGTACTATTTCGTGGGTAAGTTTGCTGAATAATTGAAACAAAAATATACGATATTCATAAATAATAATCAAAATAACGAAAATAATCAAAATAAGCAAAATAATCCCACCATAATTCTTGTGGATACTCTTACCGTGTCAATCACAAAATCGTGAAATATAAATACACAAAATAATGATCGCACTGCTCTTAAACGATGCTTTCAAAACATTTCAATGTGAGCGCGGTATGTCATTTTCACAGGTCAATTTTAAGACCCCAATAATCGATAATAATAACACAATCGTGGTTTGTGTAGATCACAATATTACAATATTACACTAATTTCGAATTTAGAATAAACACTTTCTTGAATGTGCTTAAGACATCTCTGACCAAAGAATAATCCTAAAATACGTATCTGTGGATCGGTGGATCTGTCAAAGATCTACACAGGAGTTTAGAGAGTTAAGACGGAGCTATACAGAGAACACCAGACAGGAGAGACACAGGCACTATATTTAGCTTGACAACAGGACACACTCGTGTCAACTAAGAGGTCATTGAGTGCTTATGAGCGAGGGTTTCCCAAGAGTATAGGGAACTCGCCTCTCGACGAGTAACTGGAGAATACCAGTTACTTGAGTTAACTGACCAAGCGTGCTGGGACTCTACGCACGCAAACTCGCCAGCGCACGGAGGACTGAATGTCCGTGGTTCAACGCGCAACTAGAAGCGTGCCTCAGACTGGGACAAGGACAGATAGAGAACAGACGTGTTCGCTAGGAACCTTATATAGTTTATCAGCAATAGTGTTAGCTAGGCTTTAGATTCCAATTAGTTAATAGTATCATTATTTTCACCTCTTCAATGCATCTGTGAAACATACCATGTTGTTGATTATCCATGAAGTATTCCGCTCGCAGAGCTTGTGTGTAAATAGCTCTAAATAAAAATGTATCCTTTTGTAAACCACACGAGTTATTGATTCGTGTCGTGCAAAAGTAGGGAGTCCTGAATTACCTGTCGCAAGTAGGTTGCTGACAGGCAGGACCCATTTGGTGTCAGAAGTTTCTGAACCAACGTCTAAAGACTCTAAAATTATTTTGTGGTGTTAAATTATCCAAACGTGAATTATTTATTATATAATGTTTGAAATAGATTGTTTTCGAGAATGAACACCAAAATACTTTAAAAAGTAACATTTGTGGAGCTTGAGCCACAATTAAAAGAAAATAATTTAGAAATTGTGTAATTCTGTGAAAAGTGATAGGCAAATGTTGATGAATTTGGTTAAATGAATATATGTACAAATATGTTGCAAAGTTACTCCAGCACACCATCGTACATTTCATTTTGTGTGATACAGCCATCAATGTCAACATTCATCACATTTAAGAGTATATTGGCTACTAACGGAATCAATAGAGCGTAGTATACCAACCAGAAGGAAAGTGAAAACAAGACCACAGTGACACTCACATGACGAAACATCTTACAAATCATGACAATCATTGATACTATCATACCATTCATTCATTAACATCATTATCATTATGCAAATCACATTTGTTATTGATCAACCGCATGAAAGATGAACATGTATTTGTAGTATATACATGTTTTCTAAATGTATTGATGCTCTACTAAACAGAAGCATCAGTTTTCCAATCAAGTCAATCATTTTGTGTACGGAAGTCAGCGGTGGAACATCCCAAGTGCCAAGTTTTTCCAACCGATTAGATGAGTATATTTTCGAATAATTTTGATACTGACCATTTTAACGATGCATCTTTATTTTCAGTGACAATGTAAATAACTAACATATAACTGTACAACTATTGTGTGAAATTGAAATATTATTATTGTAAATAACATAATATCATAAAATGGCATCGTTAAATGACTGCATCCAGGCAGGCAAAGCACTAGGCCATACTGGACAGGAATTAGAGAAATGGGTTGATCAAAGATATAAAGAAGAAATTGCACAAGCAGAGAGACAAGCTGCTATAGATAGAGATGAAAGAGCATTAGAAAGACAACATCAAAAAGAGATGAAAGAAGCAGAGGAAGCCACTAAACAGAAGCAGATACAAGTAGAGTCAGAGACCAAGTTAAAGATGAAAGAGTTAGAGATAGAGTCAAACATTCAAACAGCCTCTAGTAAACAAAAGAGCCAGGAGGAGCAAAATAAATTTTCCAAATATAAAGGCCTTATCAAGCCATACAGCGTAGGCGATTCCATTTCTGCATGGACGGAGAATATAGAGTTTCAACTTAAGACTCATAAAATACCTTTGAACGATTGGGCAATGATCTACATGAGAAATCTCAGTGGTGAGCCATTAAAAGTGAAAGAATCAATACCTACAGAACTTAGGAGTGACTATCAATACATCCACGATAGAATCATGCAACACTTCTTACTTGACGCTCCAGGGTATCAGATTCAATACTCACAATTAAAACCCAAACCTACTGAAACCTTCCTAGATTACGTCTCTAACGTGCAAAGTATATTTAACGAATGGCTTAAAGCGGCAAAAGTGGGGAAAACTTCGATAAACTGCAAGATCTAATGGTAATGGACAAGGTAATATCCACGGTCCCTACCCCGTTTGCAAAGTTCCTCCAACAGGCAGACATAGAATCCATTCAAGAGCTAGAAAAACGTGGGTCTGCTTACTTTTCTGCAAATCGTGATATCTTTAAAACCACCATCCATGATACTGAGATCACTGCCTTTGTGAAAAACGAACCTAATAGATCGTATAGGCAAAAAGAGTATCGTAAGAAAGACCAGCCCTATCAAAAACCTCCACGTTGTGGATATTGCAATTTACATCATCCCACTTATTCTATGTGCGATAAGAACCCAGCATATCCATCTCATTTAGAAACAGTCATAAAGAAGCAAGAGAATAGAAGAAACTCGTTCAAACGTGCTATCAAATGTTATTTTTGTTCGAGCTATGGACACTATTCTGCAAAGTGTCTGGGCAGACAAAGGATGAAGGCAAACAATGCTATGCTCATCGATACGTCATCTGACGATGATAGTGTGATAGACTCTGAACTTGAGAATGTGCTACCAGAGAATGTGTGTGAAAGTGTGGCAGTAGTTACTGATATACTTGATTTCAATAAATGTGATACATGTAACAGGTTTCATGCGGATGGAAAATTAAAATGTGGTCACGTTATTCCATATTCCATCGAAGATACTAGCGCAGCTAATGCCTCCAGAGGTAAATTGAAGTTCTACGATGCACTGGTAAATAACCAACCATGCCATTGTTTACTGGACAGCGGGAGCACTTTACTTGGCCTGAGAAAAGAACTGGTGAAACCAGAAGATTACACGGGTGAATTTGTCAAATGCCGTACTTTCTCCGGAACAATTGAGAAATACCCACTGGCAAAAGCGCATATAAATACCCCGTTCCTTACCGGCACATTTACGTGCGCAATCCTGCAAGACCCTTGCACGGATCTTATTTTAGGTTGTTTAGACTCATTAAAGAAATGTACTGACGATGATATATTAGCCTGGAAGGAAACGAACCTGGCTAATGCTGTAACAAGGTCAGAAACGCAAACACACTACACTGACCTGCAAAACGAGATGTTACAGCTGTTAACACCTTGCGGTGCTACTAACAATAATACTCGACAAGAATTTATCGAGGCACAACGCACCGATCAAACTATCGCACCTTATTTTAAATTGTTAGGTGAGCGAGCGAAAGTGACCAAAAATGCATCTTGGTATTTTAGAATACACAACGGAATTCTCATGCGTTATTACACAAATAATAACCATGAAATTCAGCAAACGGTGTTACCTGTAACATACCGACAAACTGTGCTGAAAATCGCACATGAGTCACCATTTGCTGGACATTTGGCCTATGACAAAACCAGAGCCAGAATTTTGTCACACTTCTACTGGCCTAAATTCTGTTCTGATATACAATTTTTCTGTCGTTCATGTACTATTTGTCAACATCTTGTAAGAAAGGGTAAGCATGTGACGGCCGAAGTTCAACGGTCATTATTGGCATCAAGACCATTTGAGTGTGTAGCGGTCGATATTGTTGGACCCCTGAATCAGGTGTCGAACAAGGGAAACCGTTTCATACTGACGCTCGTGGATACATGTACCAGGTGGATCGAAGCAATTCCACTAAAATACATCACCTCCAAAGATGTGGCAAATGTATTTTTGCACTTATTTTGTCGTTTTGGTTTTCCGCGAACGATTTTATCGGATCGGGGAACCCAGTTTATTTCGGCTGCTATGCAAGCCTTAACAAAATTGTTAGGAATACAGCAGCATTTCTGTACACCGTACCACCCAATGAGTAACGGCATCATAGAAAAATTAACGGGGATCTGAAACACATGCTGGCAAAAATAACAGCCGAAAACCCAGCTGAATGGGACACACTGATTACCAGCTGTGCTTTTTGCCCATCGAGAAATTCCGCACTCAAGTACGGGTTTCTCACCTTTCGAACTAGTGTATGGGGCGAACCCTCGTGGACCCCTATCAATATACCATCAGCTAATTACTAGCTTACCAGAAAATCCAACAGCAGTAACACCATATGAGATGGTAACAGAGACACGCGATAGAATCATGAAAGCGTGTGAAATAGCCAAAGCATCTTTGGAGAGGAAAGGACAAATGTACCGCGAGTATGCAAATAAGGGTGCTAAAACAATACACCTAGAACCGAATCAGAAAGTTCTGCTTTTACTACCAGATAAACGTAATTTGTTACTAACATCTTGGCAAGGGCCATTCAACGTCGAACGTAAAATATCAGATGTCGACTATGAAATATCGATAAAGGGAAAATTAAAGATATTTCATATCAACATGCTGAAACCATATTTCTCACGACAGGAACTACCGACAGACGAACAAAATGCACCCACACCAGTCAATCGGACGAAAGACGTACACAACAAAACTACACTAGGTAGGGCGACACACGACAGCGACATCGCAAACACAATTAGCCAGGTAACAGCACACGCAACTAATACCACAACAGTACTTAACCAGACAGATGACGACGGAATAGAATTACCAGTCCCTACTGTAGACACGACTGGGACCATCGACAGCATACGGATAGAAACCAAACTTACGGACGAGCAACGACGACAGATGATAGATCTAGTGACAGAATACAAGGACATTTTCTCCGATATCCCACTAAGGACAGACAGAATAGAGCATTCCATCATTCTGACTGATAACACCTCTATCAAATGTCGACCTTATTCCATCCCTCTAAATTATAGGGAAAATCTCGACAAAGAAAATACTATCTCTTGAGTCGAGTGGAATAATTCAAAGATCACAGTCAGAATATTCCTTTCCTATCGTTCTTGTCACCAAAAAGGACTCAACAATTCGTCTCTGTGTCGATTTTCGACGTTTAAACAGAGTGACAAATATCGATGCTGAGCCACTTCCAGCATGCGAAGATTTGATCCTGGATATGTCTACATCTCGTATATTTTCCAAACTCGACCTCACTCGAGGTTACCGGTAAGTCCCGATGGAAGAAAATTCAATTCCTTTGACAGCTTTTTCCACACCTCTTGTTGTTTGTCCATCAAGAATGATGATGACCATTCATTTCATCCAGTGGGGTTGAAGGTGTGGAGCCGTGGGTTCTAAGATGGCTGATAAGGCCTATTTTGGCTCGAAATGTTCTTTGACAATGTGGACAAAGAATGCTTGACGTCTCTGGAGGGGGATTTCCACACCTCTAGGGCTCTATGAGTGGCGCTTTCTCCCTTTTGGCCTTTGTAATGCTCCTGCCACTTTTGTACGTCTTACTAGAGATCTTCTCCACGGGGTGACCAATACTTCTACATATATAGATGACATATGTGTTCATACTGAAGACTGGACGTCACACCTACTGAAACTTCGACATGTCTTCGACAGGTTGCGATTATTCGGTCTTACCGTCAAACCAGCTAAGGTAGAGTTGGGCATGGAGGAAATTGACTTCCTAGGCCATACCATCTGCAGAGGCCAACTCAGAACAGACGAGAAAATAGTTACGAAGATTCTGAATTTGACTATGCCAACGACCAAGAAACAGGTCCGAAGTCTACTTGGTCTTGTAAACTATTATAGTAAATTTATTCCCAATCTGGCGGAAATCACCAGTGTTTTTTCCAATATTTTGAGAGCTTCGGCTAAATTGGAGGTGCAAGATGCAGCGTTAATTGGCGCATTATCAAAATTGAAATATTTATTCAGTGTACCACCTATTTTGCGATTACCTAATCAAAATCTTACCTATTTTCTCCGCACAGACGCAAGTGCGATTTCCATATCTGGTATATTAGGCCAGTTTTACGACGAGAGGTTCCACCCTGTGATGTATGTAAGCCGTAAAATCAGCCCTGCTGAATCAAGATACTCAGCTTCTGAATTGGAGTGTCTAATCTAGTGTGTGAGAAACCTGCATAGGTGTTTGGCAGGTACGGAGTTTGTAATCCAGTCCGACAACTCTCCCCTGGCGGTAATGCAGTCTGGCATCCCTCAAAACAACAGGATCTACAGATGGTCCTTAATATTGGCAAAGTATGCCTTTACAATCCAGCATTTGAAGGGATCATTAAACTCTTTGGCAGACATTTTAAGTAGACCTTCAAATATAGAGATACCTGAAGTACATGAGAAGAGGGAAGATTTATCACCAGAAACAGTGACACTGTAGCTATGAATGAAATCAGTGCCGTGTGTGATAAAAACTTACACTTTGAAGTGCGTTAATATCGCCAGTCGACTAAACTGTGGAAGATAAACAGTGCCATTATGAGTAAATGAACATTCACATTAGTGATATTTCTACAGCGCTAACACGTAGATAAGCAATAATTACATCGAGAGTGGTAGACGTGAACCTGCAGAAACTAGTAGGGAACTTTATATAAACCACTATCCTGAAAGGAGAGCATGTAAGACTGTGGTGAATTGAACTATGTTATTACACTAGTCTACAAGGAACAGTGCTCGAACATTACACCGTACAGGACGACGTTAGTGTAGTTATATATAATTGTGATATGTATAGTACATTGTTTTTTTTTTAAACAGTGCGCATAACCTCATTGTGTATATTTATAATTGTATTGCAAATGTTCAAGTAAATATATGACAATATTTATGTTAGTTCATAGGTATAAGTCACTAACATTTACTTAAAAACCTCATTTAGATTAACACGTACGTTAGAAATGCAATTAGTAGACATTACTTTATCTCATCACCA
>JACEFZ010008013.1:0-157500 GCA_014155875.1 Cepaea nemoralis | reverse complement strand
CAGCATAGCTCTATTAGCTGGTGGATCTGTAGAGTGAGTGTGTCTTGCCCACTCCTGATAACCTCTATTGGAATCCCATCCTTACCTGGAGCCTTGCCAGATGCAAGTTCATTTATAGCACACTTAACTTCTGTTATGGTGGGAAGTGTGTCCAGGTGGTCAAGAGTTGGTAGAGCCTCTATGGCGTTGAGGGCATCATCCGCTAGTTTGGTCTCACTTGAGTAAAGCTCCAAATAGTGCTCTACCCATCTGTCCATCTGCTGTTTCTTATCAGTTATGATTTCTCCAGTCAAGGTTTTCAATGGTGCACTTCTTTTGATCATTGGACCACAGGCTTTCTTTATTCCTTCATACATGCTTCTGATGTTTCCCTTATCACTTGCGATTTGAATGGACTCACATAACTTGATCCAATAATCATTTGCACACTGCCTGGCAGCCTTTTGCACATCCTTCCTAGCTTGCCTTAGCTCACTCAGAGTGTTACGCGTTGGTCTTTCCTTGTTTCTTAAGAGAGCTATCTTCTTCTTATCAATCAAGGGCTGCAGAGTCTCGCTGTTTGCCGCAAACCAGTCCTGCCTCTTATGATCCACAGTGCCGTAAACCCCTACGGCAGTTTTATAAAGAGTTTCCTTAAGTTGACCCCACTTTTCATTTACTGTACAATTTTCTGGTGTATCAGTGAAAGCGTCTTCAAGTTGCTGTTGAAACTGAAAGCACTTTTCAGGATCGTGAGTGTTAATAATATTAATCCTGGGGCTAGATTTGTGTTTAGCTGTGTAGATTCTCTTTGGTCTCAGTCTAACCCTTGCAACAACCAAAGAATGATCCGTATCACAGTCAGCACTGTGGTAACTTCGAGTCAATGATATATGGTTCAGATGTTGTCTCCGTGTGATGATGAAGTCCAGCTGGTGCCAATGGCCGGATCTTGGATGTTTCCATGTGACCTTATGCATCTCTTTTGTTTTAAAAAAGGAGTTTGTAATACATAGGTCATTTCTGGTGCAATGCTCCAGCAGCCTTTGCCCATTTTCATTCATGCGACCGATGTTGTATTTTCCAAGGCACACTGGCCATGAACTCGAGTCCTTGCCCACACGAGCATTGAAATCACCGAGCATATAAATGTAGTCAGATTTTGGAACTGCCTTGATCACGGAGTCTAACTCCTCATAGAACGAATCCTTCACATCATCAGAGGAATCGAGTGTCGGTGCATATGCAGTAATAATGGTGGCAAAACCACAAGAGGTTGCCAAGCGCAGGGATAATAGTCTTTCATTTCCTCCTGCTGGAATTTCAATCATTCCCAGTAGCGAATTCTTCACTGCAAAGCCCACACCGTGTTGCCTTTTTTCTGCCTGCCCTCTACCCTTCCAAAAAAAGGTGTAATTGTTTTCCCTGAGTGACCCTTCCTCAGCGAGGCGAGTCTCCTGCAGGCCAGCAATATCAATGTTAAGACGATTGAGTTCGGCATCAATCACAGCCGTTTTTCTCACATCGTCAATATTGGTCAAGTCAGTGGAAAATCCTGGACACATGGTTCTCACGTTCCAGGTTGCAAGCCGTAGCTTGAGGTTTCTATTTTTCTTTTTATTAGTACCTGGTGCATTGGTTTTACAGCCTGCGATTCAGATTTTGTCCTAGCCCCAAGCACCCATTGAAGCAGGCAGGCTGTGGCGGATCAGCACCCAATTGGCCGGGGGCTGCCCAGCTTGAGGCGGGCGGTAGCTGATCAGTGACACCTGTAGGTGTCTCCCACCGTCAGAGGCAACGCGTGGCGCCCCATGTCTACGCCAATTGACAGGGACTTATAACCCGTAACAGTTGCCTCTCGCTTTGATTCCGAGACCAGTTAAGACCAGGGATGGAGTTATTGCATCTCCATAGCACAAAGCCTGGGCTAAAATAGACAGATCATGTGTTGCCCATGCAGCATGATCCCTCTCTCGGCCTGCCTAGTTCACTCCAGAGGAAAGGTAACACCTCTACATCTGGAACAAGACAAGCTGCAGAAGCTGCCGGATCAGCAAAGCAATGCTCTAGCTGTCCGCCTGTCGGAGCTTCGATCCTAGACCAGCCGCCAACCAAGGCTTACAGCCTGGTCTGCCCTGCCATGACATTTTGTCTTTAGGTTGCATTTCTTCGCACCAGGGTAAGGCTTGCACCCTCCCAAATTGCGCTCTTCCACCCGAAGCCGTTGGCACAATGTGGGGTGTCGGGTTTGGTAAGCGCCGTCCAATGTTCGGCGCTAACAGAAAGCAGGTAGTACCGTCTACTGTTATACGGTAGCTCAGTCATATTTGACTAAGACCTGAAACAAAGCGTTTAGCGTGTAGCGTTGTGTGTGTGTGTGTGTGTGTGTGTGTGTGTGTGTGTATATATATATATATATATATATATATATATATATATATATATATATATATATATGTTGTAAATCATTCGCATTATATATGCATATTGGTGTACTTCCATATTATGTATCTCTACATTGTTATACTTCCACACGTTATGTGTGTGTGTGTGTGTGCGCGCGTGTATATATATATATATATATATATATATATATATATATATATATATATATATATATATATATATATATATATATATATATATATATATATATATATATATATGAGATCATTGGCAACTTGCAACTTGCCGTCTTGACGATAGTTTGGGCTTCAAAAAGGCTTAATAACTACAACCCATGGCGGTGGCGAATGTCACTGTTAAGGCCAATTCGCGCTGTAAATGTTCGACCACGGTGGAAGCATGTAAACACATGGTCATTTTTACCACCATGCACCATCTTGCGTTTCACACGCTCGGTGTGTGACTTATCTGCAATAATTTTCTCCTTTGTCTTTATTCCATTTCTGATATTTGCCCTCCATGCAACACGTTCAGTGGTGACTTGCTCCCAGTTTGCACTATCAATGCCTGTATCAGTCATGTCCCGCTTACACACATCTTTGTATCGTAATAGAGGCCGACCCTGAGATCTCCTACCCACCTGCAATTCACCAAAAATGATGTCATTTGGTATTCTACGATCATCCATCCTCCTAACGTCTCCTATCCATCTAACTCTAGAACACGTATGGAATATACCGTCACACAACCTGATCCTTCCAATACTTCAGTATTTGTGATTTTGTCTTGCCACTTAATACCAAGTATTCTTCGCAGACACCGCATATGAAAGCTGTTTAAACGTTTTTCTTGGTGTGAGTAAGTTGTCCAGGCTTCGCTGCCATAAAGAAAAATACTAAGGACACAGGCATGATAGACAAGGACTTTTGTTTTGGCAGTAAGCTTCCTGTTCTCCCAGACTCTTTTTCATAATCTGTTAATTGTTGTTGCTGCCTTACCAATCCTGATGTTGATTTCCTAATCTAGAGATAATTTGCTATTTACCTCTGATAATTGATATGTAAAATGGTCTACTATCTCTAGTTCGGCGTCGTCAATAAAGATTGATTGATACTCCATGTGCACCCTGTAACATAATCTGTATCTTCTCTTTGCTAATTGCTAAACTAAATTCAGATCAAGCATTGGAGAATGCAGATAGTAGACGTTGTAATTTTTCCTCAGAGTGGGTCGTAATTGCAGCATCATCTGCAAAAAGCAACTCTATGATCAGTACCCTCCTAATGTTGGTCTTTTCCTTCAATCTCTGAGCATTGTAGATGCCGCCATCTGAGCGTGAGTGAATGTATATACCACCATCCTGATCACGAAAAGCATATTTCAGTAGAAGTTGAAAAGTATATTCGAAAGAGGGTGGAAGCTAGTACACAACCTTGCTTAACTCCACTCTTGATTTAAAACTCTTCTTCTGAAGTTGCACCATCAAACTTGATTATACCCTTCGTGCCTGTGTGGAACGATTCCACAATGGACAGAAAAGTTGCTGGGCAGCCAATCTTCTTTAATGCCTTGAACAGACCCTCACGACTGACCAAATAAAATGCATTTGTGAGGTCGATGAAGGCAATAAACAGTGGCTGATTCTGTTCACGGCATGTTTCTTGCATTTTTCGCAATGAGAATATCATATCAATGGTAGACCGTTTCTGTTGGAAGCCACACTGTGATTCGGGGTAGACTTGATCTCTTCCATGATTCGTTTAGACTCATGACAAGTCAACATTAATAAGCAATATCACACAAGCACACACAATTATAATATACTAGCAGACCCGGCCCGGCTTCGCCCAGTCCCTGGTGGGGAGCATCTCATTTAATTCATATAAGTAGTCATATAAGCTCCCATTCCCGTTCCTGTCTGTCTGTCTGTCTGTCTGTCTGACCCTGCCCGGCATCGCCTGGCTCCTGGTGTGGAGCATCTCATTTAGTTCATATAAGTAGTCATATAAGCTCCCGTTCCCGTTCCCGACTATCTATCTGTCTGTCTGTCTGACCCGGCCCGGCTTCGCCCAGCCCCTGATGGGGAGCATCTCATTTAATTCATATAAGTTCCCGTTCCCGACTGTCTGTCTGTCTGTCTGTCTGTCTGTCTGTCTAATCATTTATTGGTTGCGGTTAGAACAACCTTAGATAAACGAAGACCAACTTACAAATAGCATTAGAAAGAGCACTTGAAAGATCTTTACATATTCCCCCAACAATTAACTTGGGTAAATGGAACAGCGGCAGCAGCAGCAGAAGAAGAAGAAAAAGGAGGAGTAGGAGGAAGGAGGAGGAAGAGGGTGGAGGAGGGAGGAGGAGGGAGGAGGAAGAGGGAGGAAGAGATAGGCGGAGAGAGGAGGAGGAGGGAGGAGGAGGGAGGAATAGAGGGAGGAGGGATTAGGAGGAGGAGGGGGAAAGAGTAGAAGGAGGAGGAGGGAGGAGGAGGAAGGAGGAGGAGGAGAGAGGAGGAGGAGTAGAGAGGAGGAGGAGTAGAGAGGAGGAGGGAGAAGGATGGAGAAGGAGGAGGAAGGAGGAGGAAGAGGGAGGAGGGGAGGAGGAGGAGGAGGAGGAAGAGGGAGGAGGAAGAGGGAGAAGGAGGAGGAGGAGGGAGAAGGAGGGAGGAGGAGAACGCAGGAGGTGGAGGGGGAGGAGGAGGGAGAGGAGGAGGAGGAGGAGGAGAGAGGAGGTGGAGCGAGAAGGAGGAGGGAGGAAGAGGTAGAAGGAGGAGGGAGAAGGAGGAGGGAAGAGGGGGAGAAGGAGGAGGAGGGAGGAGGAGGAAGAGGGAGGAGGGATGTGGGTGAAGGAGGAGGAAGGAGGAGGAGGAGGGAGGAGGAGAGAGGAGGAGAGAGGGGGAGGAGGGAGGAGGAGGGAGGAGGAAGAGATAGGCGGAACAAACGAACAAACTTTATTTTCAAAGGGTTAAGAATTGGGCACGCAGGCCCGTCTAACATTCTGCCCTTCTATCACTCTCTTTCATACATTATTTCATTCACACATCATTCAAGGCTAACAAAGAACAGCAACAATGTAAAATATATGCATTATAAAGGCATGGGCAAAATGCAAACATCAAAACTACACGACACAGTAATATTAGATAATGGTCTGACACTTGTTATTAGCCATGTGGAATATACTGGCCTACAAAGGAGGAGGAGGAGGGAGGAGGAGGAGTAGGGAGGAATATGAGGGAGGAGGAGGGATTAGGAGGAGGAGGGGGAAAGAGGAGAAGGAGGGAGGAGGAGGGAGGAGGAGGAAGAGGGAAGGAGGAAGGAGGAGGAGAGAGGAGGAGGTATTAGAAGGAGGGAGAAGGAGGTTGGAGGAGGGAGGAGGAGGGAGAGGGAGGAGGGGAGGAGGAGGGAGGAGGAGGGAGGAGGAAGAGGGAGAAGGAAGAGGGAGAAGGAGGAGGAAGAGGGAGGAGGACGAGGGAGAAGGAGGGAGGAGAAGGAGGGAGGAGGAGAACGCAGGAGGAGGAGGAGGAGGAGGAGGAAGGAGGGAGAAGGGAGGAGGAGGAGGGAGGAGGAGGCGAGAGGAGGAGGAGGGAGAAGGTGGAGGGAGAAGGAGGAGGGAGGAAGAGGTAGAAGGAGGAGGGAGAAGGAGGAGGGAGGAGAAGGAGGGGGAGGAGCAGGAATAATGAGGAGGGAGGAGGAGGAAGAGGGAGGAGGAGGATGGAGGAGGAAGAGGAGGGAGGAGGGGGAGGGGAAGAGGAAGAGGGTAGGAGGAGGAGGAGAAGAGAGGAGGATGAGGGATGTGGAGGAAGGAGGAGGAGGGAGGAGGAGGGATTAGGTAGAAGGAGGAGGAGGAGGGAGGAAAAGGGAGGAGGGAGGAGGAGGGAGGAGGAGGAGGAAGAGGGAGGAGGAGGAAGGAGGAGGAAGGGGGAAGAGGAGGAGGAAGAGGGAGGAGGAGGATGGAGGAGGAAGAGGAGGTAGAGGGAGGAGGGGGAGGGAAGCGGAAGAGGGTAGGAATTGGAGGAGGGGAGAAAAGGAGGAGGGAGAAGGAGGGAGGAGGAGAAGGGAGGAGGATGGAGGAGGGGAAGGAGGGAGAGGATGGGAGAGGAGGAGGATGGGAGAGGAGGAGGAGGGAGGAGGAGGGAGGAGGGAGGAGGAGGGAGAATGAGGAGGGGAGGAAGGAAAGGGAGGTGGAAGAGGAGGAGGAGGGAGGAAGAGGAGGAGGAGGGTGGAGGAAGGAGGTAGAGGGAGGAGGAGGAGTTAGAGGGATGAGGAAGAGGAGGAGAAGGGAGGAGGAGGGTGGAGGGAGGAGGTAGAGGGAGGAGAAGGAGGAAGAGGGAGGAGGAGGAGGGAAGATGAGAAGGGAGGAGGAGGGAGTAGGATGGAGGAGGAAGAGGGAGAAGGAGGAGGAGGGAGGAGGATGAGGGAGAAGGAGGCAGGAGGAGGAGGGAGGAGGAGGGAGAGGGAGGAGGAGGGAAGAGGAGGGAGGAGGCGGAGGGAGAAGGAGGAAGGAGTAGGAGGGAGGAGGATGGAGGAGGAAGGGAGAGGAAGAGGGAGAAGGAGGAGGGAGAGGGAGGAGGAGGAGGTGGAGGAGGTAGAGGGAGGAGGAAGAAGAGGAGGAGGGTGGAGGGAGGAGGTAGAGGGAGGAGGTAGAGGGAGGAGGAGAAGAGAGGAGGAGGGAGTTCGCCATTCTGAATTCATACTCGTCTAGGTTCTGTGATTTCAGTCCTTCCATTGATTGTTCTTCCCTTCTACATGACTGTAGATAACTTCCTAACACATAAAAAGATGAATTGTTATTGATATTGCCGTGACATGGAGGAATATCAGCAGCAGAGTTGATCCAGAAAACCAAAGACCGAGTTCTATGGAGAGCCATGAATGCCTACGCCAGCCGGCACGGCACTTGATGATGATGATGATGATTGCCATGTGACGATTCTGTGTAGTCACGTCATTTTCTTCGCTTTTCCTAGCGTTTTTGTTCGGGGATTCTTTCATCATCATCATCATAAATTTCGTACGTATTTAGGGAGGGGGAGGAGGGAGGAGGAGGAAGAAGAAAAACAATATGACAGTTGGCAGCGCTGGAATGAATGAGAGGAAGACGTGTAGAAAATTTCATCTCAATCGGATGGACCGTTCGCGAACGCATAAAGGACATACATACAGACGGAGATTGCCTTTTATATATAAGACTAGCTGACCCGGCCCGGCTTCGCCCAGTTCCTGGTGGGAGCATCTCATTTAATTCATATAAGTAGTCATATAAGCTCCTGTTCCCGTTCCTGACTGACTGTCTGTCTGTCTGTCTGTCTGTCTGTCTGTCTGTCTGTCTGTCTGTCTGACCCTGCCCGGCATCGCCTGGCTCCTGGTGTGGAGCATCTCATTTAATTCATATAAGTAGTCATATAAGCTCCCGTTCCCGTTCCCGACTATCTATCTGTCTGTTTATCTGTCTGTCTGTCTGTTTGTCTGACCCGGCCCGGCATCGCCCAGCCCCTGATGGGGGAGCATCTCATTTAATTCATATAAGTTCCCGTTCCCGACTATCTGTCTGTCTGTCTGTCTGTCTGTCTGTCTTCCCCTCCGTCCGCCCCTCTCTGTCTTTCTGTCTGTCTGTCTGTCTGTCTAATCATATACTGGTTGCGGTTAGAACAACCTTAGATAAACGAAGACAAACTTACAAAAAGCATTAGAAAGAGCACTTGAAAGATCTTTACATATTCCCCAAACAATTAACTTGGGTAAATGGAGTGGCGGCAGCAGCAGCAGAAGAAGAAGAAAAAGGAGGAGTAGGAGGAAGGAGGAGGAAGAGGGTGGAGGAGGGAGGAGGAGGAGGGAGGAAGAGATAGACGGAGAGAGGAGGAGGAGGGAGGAGGAGGGAGGAGGAGGAGTAGGAGGAATAAGAGAGAGGAGGAGGGATTAGGAGGAGGAGGAGGGGGGAAAGAGGAGGGAGGAGGAGGAGGAAGGAGGAGGAAGGAGGAGGAGGAAGGAGGAGGAGGGAGGAGGAGGAGAGAGAAGGAGGAGTAGAAAGGAGGAGGAGAGAGAAGGAGAAGGAGGAGGAAGGAGGAGGAAGGGGGAAGAGGAGGGAGGAGGAAGAGGGAGGAGGAAGAGGGAGAAGGAAGGAGAAGGAGGAGGAGGGAGAAGGAAGGAGGAGGAGAACGCAGTGGGAGGAGGAGGGATAGGAAGGAGGAGGGAGGAGGAGGGGGTAAGAGGTGGAGGGAGAAGGAGGAAGGAGGAAGAGGTAGAAGGAGGAGGGAGTAGGAGAAGAGAGGAGGAGGGAGTTCGCCATTCTGAATTCATACTCGTCTAGGTTCTGTGATTTCAGTCCTTCCATTGATTGTTCTTCCCTTCTACATGACTGTAGATAACTTCCTTACACATAAAAAGATGAATTGTTATTGATATTGCCGTGACATAGAGGACTATCAGCAGCAGAGTTGATCCAGAAAACCAAAGACCGAGTTCTATGGAGAGCCATGAATGCCTACGCCAGCCGGCACGGCACTTGATGATGATTGCCGTGTGACGATTCTGTGTAGTCACGTCATTTTCTTCGCTTTTCCTAGCGTTTTGGTTCGGGGATTCTTTCATCATCATCATCATAAATTTCGTACGTATGTAGGGAGGGGCAGGAGGGAGGAGGAGGAAGAAGAAAAAAAATATGACAGTTGGCAGCGCTGGAATGAGAGGAAGACGTGTAGAAAATTTCATCTCAATCGGATGGACCGTTTGCGAACGCATAAAGGACATACATACAGACGGAGATTGCCTTTTATATATAAGACTAGCTGACCCGGCCCGGCTTCGCCCAGTTCCTGGTGGGAGCATCTCATTTAATTCATATAAGTAGTCATATAAGCTCCTGTTCCCGTTCCTGACTGACTGTCTTTCTGTCTTTCTGTCTGTCTGTCTGTCTGTCTGTCTGTCTGTCTGTCTGTCTGACCCTGCCCGGCATCGCCTGGCTCCTGGTGTGGAGCATCTCATTTAATTCATATAAGTAGTCATATAAGCTCCCGTTCCCGTTCCCGACTATCTATCTGTCTGTTTATCTGTCTGTCTGTCTGTCTGTTTGTCTGACCCGGCCCGGCATCGCCCAGCCCCTGATGGGGGAGCATCTCATTTAATTCATATAAGTTCCCGTTCCCGACTATCTGTCTGTCTGTCTGTCTGTCTGTCTGCCCGTCCGTCCGCCCATCTCTGTCTTTCTGTCTGTCTGCCTGTCTGTCTGTCTGTCTAATCATATACTGGTTGCGGTTAGAACAACCTAAGATAAACGAAAAATAACTTACAAAAAGCATTAGAAAGAGCACTTGAAAGATCTTTACATATTCCCCAAACAATTAACTTGGGTAAATGGAGCGGCGGCAGCAGCAGCAGAAGAAGAAGAAAAAGGAGGAGTAGGAGGAAGGAGGAGGAAGAGGGTGGAGGAGGGAGGAGGAGGGAGGAAGAGATAGGCGGAGAGAGGAGGAGGAGGGAGGAGGAGGGAGGAGGAGGAGTAGGGAGGAATAGGAGAGAGGAGGAGGGATTAGGAGGAGGAGGAGGGGGGAAAGAGGAGGGAGGAGGAGGAGGAAGGAGGAGAAGGAGGAGGAGGAGGGAGGAGGAGGAGAGAGAAGGAGGAGTAGAAAGGAGGAGGAGAGAGAAGGAGAAGGAGGAGGAAGGAGGAGGAAGGGGGAAGAGGAGGGAGGAGAAAGAGGGAGGAGGAAGAGGGAGAAGGAAGGAGAAGGAGGAGGAGGGAGAAGGAAGGAGGAGGAGAACGCAGTGGGAGGAGGAGGGATAGGAAGGAGGAGGGAGGAGGGGGGAAGAGGTGGAGGGAGAAGGAGGAAGGAGGAAGAGGTAGAAGGAGGAGGGAGGAGGAGAAGAGAGGAGGAGGTAGTTCGCCATTCTGAATTCATACTCGTCTAGGTTCTGTGATTTCAGTCCTTCCATTGATTGTTCTTCCCTTCTACATGACTGTAGATAACTTCCTTACACATAAAAAGATGAATTGTTATTGATATTGCCGTGACATAGAGGAATATCAGCAGAAAACCAAAGACCGAGTTCTATGGAGAGCCATGAATGCCTACGCCAGCCGGCACGGCACTTGATGATGATGATGATTGCCGTGTGACGATTCTGTGTAGTCACGTCATTTTCTTCGCTTTTCCTAGCGTTTTGGTTCGGGGATTCTTTCATCATCATCATCATAAATTTCGTACGTATGTAGGGAGGGGCAGGAGGGAGGAGGAGGAAGAAGAAAAAAAATATGACAGTTGGCAGCGCTGGAATGAGAGGAAGACGTGTAGAAAATTTCATCTCAATCGGATGGACCGTTCGCGAACGTATAAAGGACATACATATATATTTACATACATACATCCTAATTTATATATTATTAAGATATACGGACACGGTACGCCGTCTACACCCTAGACGTCGTGTAGTCACAGCCTCCTTTCTAATTCAGAGGTCTGAGATCTAGTCTGATCTGGGATCCAACGTCTCTCTAGACATTTCCAGCAGCTCCTCAATATGTAATCCACATGAGCATCTTACCCTTCTCCAAGCCCACGCCCTGGGTAAGGCATCTGTGTGTCCTTATGACTAATGGCTTCCACTGTCCTTTCTTGAATCTATGGATCGCTCTTGTCTTGACGTGGACGTTGATGTGCTATATTTGACTTTATTTTAATTTTGACCTTATTGGTGACTCTGTGTATGTAGTGTATTTATCTTTTCTCTATCCTCTCCTGGTATCTTCTGCCTTGGGGTACGTTGCCTTGATGTTTCTTTGTCTGGACGCTATAACTGCGCATGACGCTATGGCGATGCTGGTTTTCTGTTTGTTATCTGTACAACTTCTTACCTTATCCTTTTCCTTTCTGCACTTATTAATGGGACTTATTTACATTAATGCATCATCATATTAATACAATGCATACGTGTTTTATAATCTACGATCACTAATAATAATATATTTCATACAATGTATACATGTTTTATCATTTGCAATCAATGTTAATAATAATATATTTCATCCAATGTATACATGTTTCATAATTTGCCATCACTGTACATTGAACCAATAAAACGATTTAACACATATTCAACGTGTACGTTGTTTAAGGTTTTCCTCCGGTTTCAAGATGGCGACGGACGGTCGTGTTGTTTTGTGTTCGTTAACTTTTTCGCGTAAGGGATGGATTTATTCATCTCTTGCGTGTAATTGGTGTGCCAGGATGTAAAACCAGGAGTTTCTACTCAAGATCTGCGCGGGTGCTACGGAGTTCGTGCATCGAGCGAAGCCATCCTTGAGTGAATTTTCAGCAGCGTGTGTGGTTATCAGCAGTCTGTGTTTACGTTTTTTCAACATGGCGGAAGAACGTCTTCTTTCCGAGCGATCAGCAGTCAACATAACGAAGCGGCGTGGTAGTCGCGCAGGGACAAAGAAGCAAGGTAAGCGCGGGGGTTTGAGACGTTTTAGACTCAAGTGTCACCGTCTAGGACTCAGGAACATCCGTATTCTATATTGGAACTGTGCCAGTGTAAAACAACGGGGCTCTATTTTAGAAACCCTAGTTTACAGGAACGACATTGTAGCACTCCAGGAGACGAGACTGGGCGATCAGCTACTCCGAATTGCCGGCTTCAAATGTTTCTACAACAGACGACATCTGGGAACGGCGATTCTCGTTCGCGACAGCATGGTGGCGTCAGAGCTAGACATGTCCAGTTGGGACAGTGACGATATACAAATACAGGCGTTGAGAGTTCATTCCAGTATACCATTCGTGTTGGTTAATGTTTATGCCCGCAATGCGAGTGTGGACGCCCAGAAGTGGCAGTGCTTAAGTGGCATATTAGGCCACGAGAGAAATGTTATTTTCTGTGGTGACTTCAACGCTAAAGGCAGATCATGGGGAAACACTTCCTCCAATACACAAGGGGAGGAGCTCGAGACTGCACTGGAAACCATCGACCTGGTTTGTATCAACAGTGGCTGTGTCACCAGGACAGCAAGCCGTCCAGGCGATGAGGACAGTGCTATTGATCTGGCGCTAGTTTCACCTTCACTCACTACAGTGTGTAGATGGGGTGTCCTAGGACACCATGGCAGCGACCACCACCCTTGCAGCATATTGGTGGAGAAAGGCAGAACCAGGCAGCATAAGCTAAAGGTAAAGACGTTCCAGTATGACAGTACAGGGCAAGATGTGGTGAGCAAATTAAGACGTGACAAGCGCAGAACGTTTCAGGGCAGGAGAAAAAGCTGGGAGCAGCCACCGTGCGTGGAGTTTCGAGGTGGAGAAGGCTTGGGTGGATAAGCGTAGTGCTGTAAGGAGATGGCAAAATGCCAAGAAGAACAGAGCTGGTCATCCTAGTCCCTGCTTGCACTTAGAAAGAGAGATGCACACAAAAGTAAGCTATTTCAAAAAACTGGTCAAGGTGGTTAAAAGCGAAAAATGGGCAGAGGTGTGTCAAAGAGTAAGCACAGTCAAGTCACTGAAATTGTTCTGGCGACTACATAAAAGCATGAGTGGGGTAGTCAAGAATAAGAGCATTTCTGACTTCCAAGGTGCTGACCTCATCTGGCAGAGGACTGATGAGGACAAGGGCAAAGCCCTCTTTGAACGCTACCTTGAGCAGAGCAACCAGACAGACATGGGAGGCCGGAATCTGGCCAAGGAGGTCACCTCAGACAGATGCAAGGCCCAGAACACTTCGGATGAAGACACAGTGACAGTGAAAGAAATCAAGGCTGTGCTTCGACGATCAAAAAACAGTGCTCCAGGTCCTGATGGCATAAGATACGACGACATAAATAGGTGTACCGACAATGAGCTAGAGAAACTAGCAGACATGTACAACAACAGTATAGGGAGTGCTAGCATCAAGGAGGAATGGTTACATAGCTATCTGATTCCCTTGCCGAAGCCTGACAAAGACCACAAAAAATTCAGGGATATCGAATTATAACCATGCAGAATACAGTAGGCAAGCTGCTGGAGAAGGTAATTGCCAGGAAAATATCAAGCCAACTAGAGAGGCAAGGTGTTTTCCCACCTACCCTGGGTGGGTACCGTCCAAAAAGAGAAACCTGGACCAATGCAGCAGTCTTTGCCCATGATGTCTATGAAGGTTTCCACTCAGGCACTGAAACTGTTGCTGCAGCGATTGATCTTGAGGGCGCATACAACAGAGTACCACTGGATTTTTTAATGTTTCAGCTTCTTGAACTAAACGTACGTTTAGTTGGATCGCTGCAGCCCTCTTAAAACGGAAAGTAGTTTTTAGATGTGGCAGTTGGACTTCGGAACCAACAACAATATATCCTGGCCTACCACAGGGATCACCATTATCTCCGGTACTGTTCAACGCCTACACAGTGATAATCACCAGTGAGCAGATCACTGGACCTCGCAGGACATTGTCATATGCCGATGATGTTTTAGTGTATCGTCAGGGTAAGGATATAGAGGAGGTTGCTGTGGAACTACAAACCGAACTCAATCGCATAAGTACTTGGTGTGATGAAGCTGGGGCAATGGTCAACCCAACAAAGGCAACAGTGACTTGGTTCTCGTTGAATAATCATATTGTCAACAATCCAACACCAACTGTAATGCTGTGTTCAGAGACGGTGGAAAGAACGCAGGCAATGAATTACCTGGGGATACGGTTTGATCGAAGCCTTGCTTATAATGTGCACATAGACCAGGTGATAACAAAGGCCAAGCGGGGCTTGGCAGCGATGCGGGTGATGGCGGCAGCAAACTGTGAGCAGCGCCATCTATGTCTTCTGTACGAGGGGCTGGTCATGTCTGTTTTGGAGTATGCAATGGCAATCCTGACTCTCAGCCATAAGCAGATAGAAAGGATGGAAAGGATACAGAATGAAGCTATGCGCATTATTCTTGGATGTACAAGAGATACAGCATGCAGGGCGATGCGCTACCTTCTTGATTTTCCAACCATTGAAGAGAGAATGCAAGTTTGCAGGGCACGCGCCTACCTCAGAATTAACGCAAACACACAGCATCCACTGCATAGTGAAATTAGGAAGGTGAAGGGCAGCAGGTTAAAAAGAGGACGGTCGTGGATGGGTCAAGCCGAAGACATTCTTCAACAGGTGTGTTCACTTGAGGACTTAGAACCTGGCGAGGAGTGGGTGCAAGTGCCAACAGACTTCTGCACATCCTTTTCAGTTTGCATCCAGCTAGATAGAAAATGCAGACAAGAAAATCCGGCTGCTGTGGAGGCTGAAGTACAAGCGTTGATTTTCGAGAATTCGCTAGACAGTGACGCGGTCATCTACACAGATGGGTCGGTCGTCCGACATGTGAGAAGCTCATGGGCCTTTACAGCTCTGACAGGAGGGAGAATTGTGAAGGAGGACTCTGGTGCTTTCACTGAAACCACAAGTAGCCTGACCATGGAAGTCATGGCAGTAAGTAAAGCAATAACATGGCTCGAGACACAGACATTCACTAGGGCTTGTTTCCTTAGCGACTCAATGAACATGATCAAGAGGATAGAGGAGGGGTCGATCCGAAGAGAATGGTTGCTGCCTCTGGAGCGGTCTCGGCTGGCAAAGATTAGTTTCATCTTCGTGCCAGGTCATGCGGGAGTACAAGGAAATGAGCGGGCTGACAAGCTCGCAGGTGAGGCTACAGTGGAGGGCGGACGCGCCATGGACCAGGCTGACATTCTGAATGCTCTACGAGAAGTGAGACTTTTGCAAGAACCAAGTGATGACTGTGAATCTACAACAATGGCCAGACTGCGAGAGCAGCAAATTAAAAGAGGGGTGGCCGAACAAGAACACTACGCAGGAAGCCAAAGAAGATTGATAAACCAACACAGAACTGGCGTCGTTAGCCGCTACACGCTGCGGGATTTGCTGAGGAGGGGATCCGAGCACTTATGGACTGAATGGTCCGATGTGCAACGAGGATGATCTGTCGACTAACTAACTAACTAACATGTGAAGTATTCTGGTCTAGAATATTTCTCCAGACTTTTACATGTTTTGTTTCTCTCAATCTTCCATTCTTCCTTGCTGTTGTTTATATGCTGTGTTGTACTGTGACCATACTTTGATTTACCACTTGCCTCGTTTTCACACATAGTGTTATAGTTTTGACCATATATGTCGTACTGTTGGATTGGTAGTTGTTTTGTATTCAGTATATAGTTATACTGTTGTAGCGAATTCGAGTTGTAGATCCCTCGGTGCCTCTTGTAATTTGTATAGTGGATCTTCTCATGAGATCATAAGTTCTAGTGGTACTATTCAATTTCAAAATATGTAGAAATCCCTGTAAATATAAATTAACTGTTATAATGAGGATGCGCGAATAACAATAATACTATGAGGGAAAATATCTTTTTCCTTTCATTCAGGGTTGCTTTTTCCTTTCATTTGTTTTTTTTTTTCTGTTTTTACTGTGTTTTTTTTTTTGTTTTGTTTTTTTTGTTTTGTTTTTTTTTCTTCAAAATTTTTGTGTGATGATAATGATGGAAATTATAATACTTAGATAACGATTTGATTTAGCTTCTTGACTAAGTACCTGCGAGATGTGGATCTATCTTGTGTCCATTCACCATTGGCTTTTGGATATTCTGCTGGTCTCTGGACTTCTATGGTGCTCATATTATGTTCAAGTGGCGTTTGTCGTCTATATACAGCTTCATTCTTACGTTCCATTCAGCTTCAGCCATACTAATGCTATCTGAAGAATGATAACATCTTTGGATGTATATATCTATATACATATCAATACACAACAAATTGTAATACACCAAATAGTAGTAACTAATCTTACGCTCTTTCCAGTGACATGCAAATGTCCTGATTAGCAATTCAGAGTGCTGGTGATTCTTCAAGCACCCTTTACATGAGGTAATATATAAATGATGTGTAGCTGATGTACTGTACATTTGCAATTTTCTTCTTTTACAATCTACGTAAGAGGTCTGTAAGGTTGTTATCTTTCATGGAATTTGACAGACATCAACATCATATTGCTGTAGAAGTATTAATTTATTTATGTTTGACACAGAATGTAGTGTGTCCTTTCATAGGTTAAGTCATAATAAAATGATGGCATCACCTGAACAGTATGTCATATCACACTTTACCTTCTATATGTGAGCTAATAGGAATTGTTGTTGTATTTGCATTTGTCGTTTTTCTTCTGATTATGTCCACTCAAATAACATTACAATTATCCAGGCATTCGTTCTGCTAACACAACTATATCTATACTAAACCACAAATACATTATATACATATCACAAGACAAGAGTGTTTCACGTTGAGAAATGTGACGTTATCTTGTGAGTGGAACTGATGTGTTACTATTTTTAAATTTACAATTTCTGTTTTATATTATTATTTTTGCTAATGTCTGATGAAACCAGTAAGTATATGCTGTCTACGAGCATATGATATGCTTTGACTGGTGGTGTACTGTAAGAAGTTAGTCTTAAGCTCTCTGTATATTCTGAAGTAAAATATTGTTTTTTTAATATATGTTTTATTCTTGCAGTCACTGTTTTCCACATGTGATGCAGTGTCTGGTTTCCTATAACAATAGTAGTCATCAACATGTTGAATGTTACCAACCTAAGTTTGATGAACTCTGAAAATGTATCACGAGATTGCTCTTCTATTAAGCAATGTGATGTTGGTGTGACTGTTGGCTGTTCATGTGTCAGTGCATTTTCTGTCTTTTTGTCAGTAATCTGTTCTGTGTGGTGAGTTTCTGATTTTCTGTCATCGTGTTGACAGTGTTTCTCACAAGAGTTTTCTATCTGTTGCTTGTTGCGTTTCTCTTCTGTATGCCTGGAACTAGTACATCTGTCCGTTGGCACAGTTTACATGATCGGACATGATTTCTGATGTCCTTCTCAAAGCCCGGCCAGTAGTAAGCAGTTAATAATCTATGTCTAGTTTTGGCCATCCCTGCATGGTCTGCACTTGATACGTAGAGCGCGTCGCTGCGATGTTGTACTGGCAGCACTATTTGTGAGATACGCGTTGTATAATTTGTATATTTTCTCGTGAGGATGTTATTCTTTATTACGAATGACCACTTGCCTAACTTATATCGTTTAGGTTGTTGGTTTTCTTGCTGAAAACACGTTCGTAACGTCTCGTCGTCTCTTTGTTGTTTTGCCAAGTCGTCGGTCTGTCTGTCTGTCTGATACCTGTTTAGTATCCGTGTGGGTACCCTGCGGTGTGACTACTTTATCTTCTTCCTTATGTTTCTTACTATGCTGTCTGTAGTCTGTATTAACTTTTGTCATATTATCATCCCATGCTTGTACACTCTGTTGCTCCAGGAATGTTACCTATCATTGGTCCTGCACTTGGACAAGCTAACACTGCTACACGTGTTCTCCCTTCATAGTATGGGGAAGATTTATGAACCCATGCTATCGAGTATTTCACACGTGTACCGCCGAAGGTGCGGCATGTAATACTATCTCCCGTGTAGTCATCCTTCTTTACCAGACTCTGAACTACACCAACTATCGATGACCCTGTAACCCTAATGCAGGAGGTTAATTTTCCGTTCACGAGTGCTTTGTGAACTTTCACAGTTCCATTGCGAATGTTGCTAGCATTCATCTTTCGTGTAGGCACTGTATTACCACATGCAGGATTATGGATTTCTTGTTTATTATGTTTGTCTGTCACTATATATACACCCTATTTGTCTTTTGGTCATGTTCTTCTTTCGTAACATATGCCCTTTTGGTATCTTTAGTTAGTTGTTTCAGTCTGCAAGTGCTGGCACCGTGTCCAAAACTATGACAAACGTAACATTTTAAGTTGTTTCTGTAGTCTGCCCGTGTTAGTTGTAACATCATTTTCTCTTTCTCGAAATTTAATCTGTCTTTTTCGAACTGGAGTCTTTTTGCTTCGAGATCTAATCTTTCTTTCTCTAAGGCTAGCTCCTTATATTTTTGTTTTTCTAGAGACGAAATTCTTTCTTTTTCTAATTCTATTTATTTGTTCTTTCTGCCTTTCGTGTGATTGTCTAAGTTCTCTAGATGTTGCGTATTGTGATTCTCTGTCTATTCTAGCTGCCGCTCTGTCTTCTCTTTGCTGCGCCTAATATTCTGAGACTTTCTTTTCTGCCCATGCCATAAGTACTGGGCCTGTGAAGCCACACTTCTCGCCAAGAGCTACAAAGTCCGCTAATGTAGACATGTTGTTGTTGTGTGCCTGTCTACTATTTATGTATCAATAATCTGTTAGATGGAACCAATGTACAATAATTGCAGATACTACCTGTGTAAATGTGTTGGAGTACTAGTATCTTTGTTGATGATGGTTGGGAATCTGAATGGCAGGAGTATCTTTTCGTCAGTGTCGCTGCTGGTCTTGTTTTGACGAAGCCGATTGTGCTGAACCTGCTGTAATGCTGTTCAACAATAATAACAACAATACAGGACAACCAATAACACCTATCAGAAGTGTAGCTAAAGGACATAACACCTGTCGACAAAACAATCTTAATTAATAGAGACATTAATGATGTTAAAGAACAACATATAGTGGACAAATTTACCAAACAAGACAAAGTTCTCGCTAGCAGTCGAAAATTTACTGAAATTATAAAGTCAATTTCGAACGCTAACCGAACGGACCGTACTTTTGGGTGATAATAGAATAACTCATAAGTAGCCTGCCAACCTCCCGCTAATGATGAGGGTAAGTAAACAGAGTAATGAATGGGTGCCTGTTGACTCTGGACTACTAAGAAGGACACATACACAAATCAATTGGAAACAACTCAACCTGTGTATATTCAGCTCCGGTGTCCTTGGTGGCTTGCTCCAGAGGCTTGGTTCCACTTCGGATTGGTTCAGGAATTGGCTTTGCCGCCTCTGGTTTGATTCAGGAGTTGGTACAACTTAGGTCCCAGAAAAATGCTGCGCCTAAAACGGGGTGTAAGCCTCCATGCCATACTACTGATGAATTTTCAAAAATGTATCTGAAAAAATTCTTAGATCTTGATACTTTAATTAGTTTATCAGGGCACTATAGTGCATGGAGCACATAACGACGGCCCTATACTGTTGCTTTGTGTGGTTGAGTGCCATTATTTTTTTCTCAATTCAAATAATTGAAGTGTTAACACAATTTCACTGTTATGTCTTTCTGCAACTGTACCTTAATTACACAAAGTGATATTGGGCCGAGACGTGGGCTATTTTGTTCCAGGTGATGGCCATGCTTGTTTGTTGACCTTGGTCAGTGTCATTTTCTTTGACTTTCGATTCTGATGTACACTATTCCTTTGTTTGACCTGGTGACATGAATTTTGACTTGTAGATCTTCATTTTGATAACACTGTTAGTACTCACATAAATTCACTGTTGAAACATCACTCCTTGTTTACAATTGGGTTCACCTTTGGACGTCAGACCCCACTTTGCCACGGAGTTGTTGCTGTGGCTCGTCTAATAACAACACCAGGCAATTTAAAGACAACTCAACGATAGACTTGACAGGAAACTTTTGCGTCCTCAGTTTGACAAATAACGTTTATTGCAGAACAGCCTACAGCGTGGCTCCCACCTACTGTCCACCCACTGTCCTTGCCCTCATGAGCATTGAAATCACCGAGCATGTAAATGAAGTCGGATTTTGGAACTGCTTTGATCCCAGAGTCTAGCTTATCAAAGAACGAATCCTTCACATCATCAGAGGAAGCAAGTGTCGGTGCATATGCAGCGATAATGGTGGCAAAACCAAAAGAGGTTGCCAAGCGCAGGGATAATATTCTTTCATTACCTCCAGCTGGAATTTCAATCATTCCCAGTAGCGAATACTTCTCTGCAAAGCCCACAACATGTTGCCTTTTTTCTGCCTGTCTTCTACCCTTCCAAAAAAAGTGTAATTGTTTTCCCTGAGTGCCCCTTCCTCAGCGAGGCGAGTCTCCTGCAGGCCAACAATATCAGTGTTAAGACGATTGAGTTCGGCATCAATTACAACCGTTTTTCTCATATCGACAATATTCGTCAGATCAGTGGAAAATTCTGGACACATGGTTGTTATGTTCCAGGTTGCAAGCTGTAGCTTGAGGTTTCTATTTTTTATTTTTATTAGTGCCTGGTGCATTGGTTTAACAGCCTGCGATTCAGATTTTGTCCTAGCCCCAAGCACCAATTGAAGCAGGCAGGCTGTGGTGGATCAGCACCCAATTGGTCGGGGAATGCCCAGCTTAAAGTTGGCGGTAGCTGATCAGTGTCTCCCATCGTCAGAGAATCCCGTGGAGCCCCATCTCAACGCCAATTGGCAAGGACTTATAACCCATAAATGCTACCTCTCGCGTTGATTCCGAGACCGGTTAAGACCAAAGATGAAGTTTTACCTCTCCATAGCACAAAGCCTGGGCTCAAATATAGAGACCATGTGTTGCCCTTGCAGCATGATCCCTCTCTCAGTCCGCCTAGTTCACTCCAGAGGAATGGTAACACCAATACATCTGAAATAAGACAAGCTGCAGAAGCTGCCCGAACAGTAAAGCAATTCTCTAATTATCCGCTTGCCCGCCTGTCGGAGCTTCGATCCTAGACCAGCTACAAACCAAGGCTTAGGGCCTGGTTTGCCCTGCCATGACAATATATAAATATAAATATAAATATATATATATATATATATTATATATATATATATAGTATATATATATATATATATATATATATATATATATAATATATATATATATATATATATATATATATATATATATATGATGTTACAGTTCCTTTTATGTATCACTATGTTGTAATACTCCCACGTTATGTTTCTTTATCTTGTTATACTTTCACATTATGTGATTCTGTGTTGTTATACTTCCACATTATTATCTTTATGTTGTTATATCTTCTACGTTGTTATACTTCCACATTATGTATCTCTATGTTCAGCATGTTTTTGTCACTTCAGTTTGATCTTTCAAATATATTTTCTGCACATTGTACGCTGGCAACTTTTGTTTCCTGTCTAGCAGGAGGAGAAAGATATACTGACAATGATATTGAGGTAAATGGCAATAGTGATAACTGTGATGGCGGAGATGATGATGATGATGGTTATGATGGTAATAATGACGATGATGGTAATGATTATGTTGTGTTGATGATGGTAATAATGTTGATGATGGTGATGGTGATGATGATGATGATGATGACCACGATGATGATGGTAGCGATGACGTCGACGATTATGATTTTAATGATGACGATGATGATAATGATTATGTTGGTGATGATTATGGTAATAATGAAGATGATGGTAATGATGACGATGATTGAAATGATGATGTTGATGATAATGATGGTAATAATGATGACGATTGTATTGATAACGATGATGGTAATGATGATGTTGTTGATGATGATGGTAATAATGATGATGATGGCAATTATGACGATAATGGTAATGATGATGTTGTTGATGATGTTGGTAATACAGATGATGGTGGTAATGATGATGTTGATGATGATTATGATGGCGATGGTAGTACCGATGATGATTGTCAAAGACTCAGGGAAGACCACCCTGAATGAGTGGTCTACCTCAAGTAGATTAGAGGTAACCCAGTGCCCCTACATGAGGGCAGGGTAGGTGTAGGGAGTAGATAGGAAGGGGAACTATCAAATAGTTCTCTCATGAGACACGGAGGTGTCAACCAGAGAGTAAGCACTCTGGTCACGGCATAATCACGCCAACGTGATAGACACGGAGAACTAGAATGAAACTCAAGAGAGGCCACTACTCTAAGCGTGCTGAATGATGCAGCACGCAAAAGCCGAAGTACGCACAAGGTCCCTCCGCGTACTGTGTAGTCAGCACGCGGAGAATAGTCAGACAGGGGACAGACTTCGTAGGGAACACATCGCTTAGCGTCGATGCGTATTCTTTAGCCGAGTAGATAGAATTAGCAGTAGGGTTAGGAACGACTAGTGATAGGCAATTCTGTGTATTCATGTGTGATTCATTAGCGACCGTTTTGTGCATTTATGTAATGTAAAGAGCCAGTGGCAATAAAATGTGTAATCAATTCCTCTCGTACGACTGACAAATCTTTTTGTGTGGTGCGAGAGAAGTTTATCCCGTAATGCCTGTAGCATCGCTTGATGACAGGCTAGGATAAAAGTGGTGTCAGAAGTGTAGCTTGGACAATTGTTCAAGCTAAAACACTCACCCACGGCTCTAGAAATAGTATTACTGTCAGTTAATCACAGGGTTTAATTTATGTTAGTGAATAATGGCGTGTGCAGACTAGAACAAAGTGCGAGCTGTGCCCATCGTGACCGATTAACGTTATTTATGCTTATTGAAATGTTTTGTGCTTATGAACATGTTTTCTTCTGATTTGTAAGTATTATTATTATAGTTTTGTATCATTTATTTCTATAATTACTGATTTATTTATGAGTATTTGTCAAAAATGATTTACGGCGGAGCAATACACAAGAAATGAGCCGGCGACAATATCGATTTTTCCAATCTAAAAATAGCGCTGCGCCTATGACGTATCGCGACTGACAAACAGCTGCCCTACGCCATTTGCAATCAGCGACGGATTGTTTACAAATCGCCAAGCGGCTGCTCGCCTGAATCTTTGACTTATATTAAATATTATTTGTTTATACAAGCTATTTAATGAATATATTTATTTATTTGAACATTATTATTACTTTTATATTTATTTCAAAGCATTTATTTAATTATTTGTAGACTGTTTCTATTTGTTACCGTCACGATGGCACTACTTTCGCTATGCAAATAAGACTCGGTCTGCACAGCACTTCCATAAATTAAACAGCAATAGTTAGGGAAGGCAGAAGACATTAGAACGAAGACAGGACATTGACATTTATTATTAATTATACCACATTGTGTTGTCCGGGGGCATGTGATTGTACAAAATTGTCTAAAGTCATATGTCGTTTACAAATGGTTAATTGTTGATGCTCTTGTAAACCAGATGTAACAAGAGCTGTTTATGAGAATAACTCAAGCTGTATGTCGAAGTGCCGAACGATTGGACCTGAGGTGCCAAACGAATGTACCTGATTTTCTGGAATGTTAAGATGAGTATACCCAAATTATTTTGAATGCAATATGATTAAGAATGCATCTCTTTTTCAGGGTGTGATCTATTAGTATATTTTTTGTGATCTATTTTCAGGGTGTAATCTAAGAGTATATTTTTGTACACAGGGATTTAAAAACTTAACATATCTAATATACCTGAGAAGATATTTAAGTGCCTATCAACTCTAGCTAATTACCCAACAACATGGCAACTTTAGCTGATTTCATAAAAGCAGGCAAGGAATTAGAATACACAGGAAAGGAATTAGAGCAATATGCTGATCAAAAATTTAGGGAAGCAAAAGATGCTGAGAGAGATGAACGTGCACGAGAAAGACAACATCAGAAGGAGAATTGGAGAACAAGAAAGACAACCACCAAAAGGAGATTGTAGAACTAGCTGAAATAACAAAACAAAAGGAATTAGAAATAAAACACAATGAGGCACAATTGGCTGAAGAAACTAACAGAAACAGGTTAGATCAGACAAAGAGATTAAACAAAAAGAATTAGAATTAAACAAAAACAATTAGAACAAGATAAGGAGATTAAGCAAAAACAATTAGAACAAGATAAGGAGATTAAGCAAAAACAATTAGAACAAGATATGGAGATGTAAGCAAAAACAATTAGATCAGGAGAAGAAGAAGTAAAACACAAAAGACTTAAAAGTAAAGCAAAGAGAGATAGATGAAATGGCAAGAGTGAAAGAAAAAACAAATACAGATTGAATCAGAGACACAGTTAAAGATGAAAGGTATGGGAAGTAGAGTCACACTTAGAGATCTCCACTACAAAACTAAAGAGTCAGCAAGAAGAGAATAAACTTAATAAATACAAACATATTATTAAGCCATTCTGTAAAGAAGATTCCATATCAGCTTGGACAGAAAATGTCGAATATCAGCTGAAATACCACCAAGTACCAATCGATATGTGGGCCATGATTTACATGAAGAACCTCAGTGGGGAGCCCCTTAAAGTTATAGAATCAATACCAACTGATCTTAGATCTAACTATCAGTACATCCACGATAGGATAATGCAACATTTCTTACTTGATGCCCCTGGGTATCAAGTGCAATTTTCTAACTTAAAACCAAAACCAAGTGAGACTTTCATCGATTATGTCTCGAATGTCCAAAGCGTGCTAAATAGATGGCTTAGTGCAGCAAAAATAGGAAAGGACTTTGAAAAACTTAAAAATTTAATAGCCATGGATAAAGTCATATCCACAATACCATCTCCTTTCGCTAAATTCCTTCAGCAGTCAGACATCGAAACCATAGAACAATTTGAGAAGAAAGGCTCCGCATATTTTTCATCAAATAGGGATATTTTTAAAACATCAAATATCGACTCTGAAATAGTCTCTTTTGTTAAGGACCAACCTAAAAGCTATCGTAGCAATAAAAAACCATTTCAGAGAGTCGACAAGAAAGATCAAAAATTGCCTAAATGTGTGTATTGCCAACTTTTTCATGATACTTACGCTATGTGTGATAAATCACCAAACTATCCGACACATCTTGAGATGGTCATTAAGAAACAACAAAACAAGAGAACTGCATACAGGCGTGCAGTCAAATGCTTCTTCTGTTCTAGCTACGGGCATTATTCCAATAAGTGCCTGGGCCGCCAAAGAATGAAGGCCAACAGTGCAATGTTAATTGATACATCTTCTGATAGTGGTAGTGAGACTGAGTGTGAGGTCGAGAATGAATTACCTTTTAACCAATCTGAAGATGTTTGTTGTGTAAACGATATATTAAGCTTTGACAGTTGTGAGCGATGTCACCAATTCCATGCAGACGGAAAATTAGAATGTGGACATACAGTACCATTCTCCACTGAGAGTGTAAATGCAGCATTAGCCTCCAGAGGCAATTTGGTGTTCCACAATGCATTGGTCAACGAAATACCATGCCAATGTTTGCTGGACAGTGGGAGCACTCTTATAGGTCTTAGAAAGGAACTGGTGAATCCAAATGATTATACAGGTGACTCAGTCAAATGCCGAACCTTTTCGGGTAATATTGAAATTTACCCTTTGGCAAGAGCCCGTATTAACACTCCTTTCCTTTCTGGTACCTTTACATGTGCGATTTTAGATAACCCTTGTACTGATTTAATTTTGGGATGCTTACCCCAATTGAAACATTGCACTAACGAAGAAATAGCTGCATGGGAAAAATTAAATGCAGCTAATGCAACAACCAGAGCAGATACTATTAAACACCAAGACACACTACAAGATGAAAGACTACTGTTGCTATCACCAACTAGCACGGATGATACCACCAGACAAAAGTTCATAGACCAGCAAAAAGCTGATCCGAGTGTGTCTCCATATCTAAAGCTATTAAAAGAAAAAGCCAAAGTAACAAAAAACGCATCATGGTTCTTTAGACTTAATAATGGTATTCTTACTCGTTATTATACAACTGGTAACCATGAGATTCAGCAAACGGTGTTACCTGTACAACACCGCCAAACTGTGCTAAAGATTGCACACGAGTCACCGTTTGCTGGTCACCTTGCATACGACAAAACCAGGGCCAGAATTCAGGCTCATTTTTATTGGCCAGGGTTTTTGTAATGACATAAAAGTATTTTGTCGTTCATGTAATGTCTGTCAACAACTAGTACGTAAGGGTAAACATCCTACAGCTGAAGTACAACCTTCAACACTGGCCTCTAGGCCATTTGAGAGTGTGGCGGTAGATATTGTTGGACCCCTGAACCAGGTGTCCAGCAAAGGAAATCGCTTCATCTTAACGATGGTAGACCTATGTTCAAGGTGGGTTGAGGCAGTAGCTTTGAAATACATCACCTCCAAAGACTATTGCCAATGTATTTCTACACTTGTTCTCACGATTCGGATTTCCACGTACCATCTTATCCGACCGTGGAACCCAATTCATATCGGCTGCAACGCAAGCCCTTACGAAAATGTTAGGGAATTAAACAGCATTTTACAACAGCTTATCATCCAGCCAGCAATGGAATAGTAGAGAAAATTAACGGAGACCTAAAGCATATGCTGGCTAAGGTGACAGCAGAAAACCCAGCTGATTGGGATACACTGTTACCAACAGTGCTGTTCGCCTATCGGGAGATTCCCCATTCAAGCACGGGTTTCTCACCGTTTGAATTAGTATACGGGGCTAACCCACGTGGACCCCTAACAATTTACCATCAGTTGGTAACTAATACAATTGAAATTCCAACCCCTAAAACACCTTATGAAATGGTAACAGAAACACGAGATAAGATTATGAAATCGTGTATCATAGCCAAGGCAGCTTTGGAGAGGAAGTGTCAAATCTACCGCCAATACGCAAATAAAGGTGCGAGAACTATTAATCTTGAACCAGATCAAGACATACTGCTTTTACTCCCAGACAAACGGAATTTATTATTGACCTCATGGCAAGGGCCATTCAAAGTGGTACGAAAAATTTCAGATGTCGATTATGAAATATCGATAAACGGACACTTAAAGATATTTCATATCAACATGTTGAAACCCTACTTTTCACGACAAGAGACAGAATTAGAGACAGACGAACACAATGCACCCACACCTATGGATCAGACGACAGACATACACAACGCAACTACACTAGTTAGCGAGACTGGCAAAGCCGACGAATATACATACACTTAGTGAGCTTACAGAAAACGCACTTAGCACCACCACCGTACTGAATCAGGTAGACGACGACGGGATGGAACTACCTGTTCCAATTGTAGACAAGACTGCGACATTAGATTGTATACGGTTAGAAACGGGACTAACAGAAGAGCAACGACGACAGACAATAGAATTAGTGACGGAGTATAAGGACATATTTTCCGACATTCCAGGTAGGACGGACAGGATCGAGCACTCCATTCTTCTTTCGGACTCTAAGCCTATCAAATGCAGGCCGTACTCTATCCCACTTAGCTACAGAGAAAGTCTAAATAAGGAAATTCTTAATTTAGAAGCTAGTGGAATCATTCAGAAATCTACATCTGAGTACTCCTTTCCAATCGTCTTGGTCAAGAAAAAAGACTCCACAATTCGTCTCTGTGTGGACTATAGGAAACTCAACAATGTCACTAAGATCGACGCAGAACCAATTCCTTCCTGCGAAGATCTTATTCTTGATATGTCCACCTCCAAAATCTTCTCTAAATTAGACCTTACTAAGGGATATTGGCAGGTCCCTATGCAGACGCAATCCATCCATCTTACTGCATTCTCAACACCTTTAGGTCTTTACGAGTGGCGTTTTCTTCCTTTCGGACTTCGTAACGCTCCTGCCACTTTCGTACGCTTAACTAGAGATTTACTACATGGAGTGACGAATACGGTGACATATATAGATGATATTTGTGTCCATACAGATGACTGGACAACACACTTACTGAAACTCAGACATGTCTTCGATAGGTTGCGACTCTTCGGTCTCACGGTCAAACCGAGCAAAGTTGAATTGGGCCTACAAGAAATTGATTTTTTGGGTCATGTCATTTCACAAGGACAACTAAAAACTGACAATAGAATTATTACTAAAATTATGAACCTGACCATGCCTACAACAAAGAAGCAGGTCAGGAGCCTTTTGGGTTTAGTAAATTATTATAGTAAGTTCATACCGAACTTAGCGGAAATCACAAGTGTATTTTCAAATGTTTTAAAAGCATCAGTAAAATTAGATGTCAAAGATGCATTATTAATTTCTGCATTGTCAAAATTGAAAATCCTATTTAGTAATGTACCAATCCTCCGTTTGCCTAATCCTAGGCTCGTTTATTATCTTAGGACAGATGCCAGCAGGATTTCCATCGCTGCAGTACTAGGCCAGTTTTATGATGGCATCTTCCATCCAATTTGCTACGTGAGCCGCAAGATCACACCTGCTGAGTCCAGATATTCCATATCAGAGTTGGAAGCCCTAAGCGTCATCTATTCGGTGAGGAAGTTGCATCGATTTCTAGCGTGTAATCACTTCGTAGTCCAGACCGATAACTCCCCAATCACGGTCATACAAAGTGGGGTGCATCGCAACGACCGCATCTACAGGTGGTCATTAATATTACAGAATTATACTTTTAGTATAGAGCATATTAAGGGTAGGGACAACATTCTTGCTGATACCCTTAGTCGACCATCTGAGGTAGAAATACCTGATATTCCACATGGAAAGGTATTGTAAGAAATGTTAATTTAGTACACTTAAAATATCCTGTGTAAAATATCCTATGTAATACATAGACATCATGATCAGGACTGTGTGCTAAGAACAGTGAACCACCATGTGTCCGTAGACAGCAGAATAAGAACTGTGCTCCAAGAACAAGTGAATCACCGTGTGTACATAGACAGCTCGTTACTTACTATGCTCCATTTGTGTTCCGGTGAATCACCTGTGTTAATCATGGAAGAACAGTGTCAGAACAGTGCATAAAGAACAGACACGAATATACTTGTCTACGACACCAGCGGACTCTACGAGTGGAAGAATACCCATAAGACACAAGTATGACTGTGTAGTGTATTTAGTATACCCAGGACAATTGTGTATATATAAACTATGCCAACGAAAGCAATTTCTGAACGTTATGGCAACCACTAACCTGAGGTAAATAAATACCATGTATATATATTTAGTTATTGTGATATGTATTATAACGTTTTTAATATAGTGGTAAATTATAGTTAGATTAGTTACTTTAATATAGAGTTAGATTAGATTTAGGGAATATAATAGATTTTTTTTTGTAGTTTAGATAAATCATTAATTTACCCACTTACTTAGCATAAAAGTAGATTAGTATAGTACTTTAAACTTAATAACAGCTAATTAAAGACTAGGATAAAAAGTTTAGATAGGAACAGTACCATTTAGTGTAGATAGGAACAGCACCATTTAGTTCATTTCATTTCACTTTATGTCATTCCATCTTCATGAACACTTTAACATCCTCATCATTTAGGATTAAAATTAGTTTATACCTTATAGGATAAAAGGATTATACATTTAACATACATCATTTACACCATGTAGAGTAAAAATATCAATCATATTTTTTCATTTAAACATGAAAACATTATTTATAATTTTGTTACATTTCACAGTACCCATTTCAGAAAGGTACATAACTCATCTCACATCATTTTCATTTTTTTAGTTAGTTAGATTACTTCCCTTAAATTAGATTAATTTTGTGTAACAAATTAAATATATATAGTTATAGAATTAGTATGAGTATTTCAGTACAATATAGTGTTTAATAATATCAGGGTACAAACTATCAACCCTATTTCATCCATGTAAATATTTTGTAAATACATGACTCGTGCAATAAGTTACGCACAGTCATTAAGCTCAACTCTTTTCAAACTGAGCCGAACTTGTACAGTGTCACTTCAAGGTTTTTAAATAAATGGGAGAATAAAAGATGTGTGACAGAAGTGTGAAAGTGAGAGAAAAAGGGAAAATATACAATGGAGAGTGAGGACAACCAGCGGATTTTTTCTGCCGCTCAACGCGACTTTTTATTATTTGTCTGCGTCAAGCGTTTGCTTTCAGTGTTAAAATATACTGTCTCGAATGTGTTGTGTGTAGTTTAGTGTAGACCTTAGATAAAGTATTTTAAGTCTCATAAGACGGAAACGTAGTCACGAATTAGTGTTATACACTTGTTTGTGGCCACATTTAACCGAATTATGGCACTTGAAAACTAACTTACATTACATATTATAGACAGACACACATGTTAGAAGGTAAAGTATATTATAGGTACATCCAAACACGCAAACAACCAGGAAAACAAACATGTAAATTACATACATTTTTTAGAACAAAGGGAGATAACTCCGGGTCAGGGGACACAATAGACAACGAAACACTAACTTAACAGTGAAAGATAACTTTACACGCGGAAGCGAGATAGGTAAAGCCTGTCGCACACAGCTTGTGCAAAGGTTGTTTAATATTATATGGGGGACATGAAGCAATTCATGTGTTGACCCTAAGAAAGTCAACTTTGTATGGGTAGTGAGTTAATTTGCTATTTGAGGGCAGGTCTTATAAGACAATGGTCCGGTTCAGACAAACCTCTAATTAATATAATATTGCGATTGAGAAGAGGGCTCACGCCAACCAGACAAGTTTGTGGCGATCACCAGTAGCCAAGTAAAGTGATACTACATTGTGACAATAGTCAGTAGAAGTCTATTGAGTTACCCAGAACCAAGTTATCAGTAGTCTTTGACAAAAATTAGATACACTAATTTTTTAGAAACCTCTTGCGTCACAACCATGAGTCAAAGTTTGTAACGCAACACAGGAGGGGAGGGTGTGTGTCAAAGACTCAGGGAAGACCACCCTGAATGAGTGGTCTACCTCAAGTAGATTAGAGGTAACCCAGTGCCCCTACATGAGGGCAGGGTAGGTGTAGGGAGTAGATAGGAAGGGGAACTATCAAATAGTTCTCTCATGAGACACGGAGGTGTCAACCAGAGAGTAAGCACTCTGGTCACGGCATAATCACGCCAACGTGATAGACACGGAGAACTAGAATGAAACTCAAGAGAGGCCACTACTCTAAGCGTGCTGAATGATGCAGCACGCAAAAGCCGAAGTACGCACAAGGTCCCTCCGCGTACTGTGTAAGTCAGCACGCGGAGAATTAGTCAGACAGGGGACAGACTTCGTAGGGAACACATCGCTTAGCGTCGATGCGTATTTCTTTAGCCGAGCAGATAGATTTAGCAGTAGGGTTAGGAACGACTAGTGATAGGCAATTCTGTGTATTCATGTGTGATTCATTAGCGACCGTTTTGTGCATTTATGTAATGTAAAGAGCCAGTGGCAATAAAATGTGTAATCAATTCCTCTCGTACGACTGACAAATCTTTTTGTGTGGTGCGAGAGAAGTTTATCCCGTAATGCCTGTGGCATCGCTTGATGACAATGATGGCGATAATTATCATAATGATAGGAATCATTATAATGGTAATGATAATGATAATTATGGTGATGATGGTAATGATTATGATGACGTTGGTAATTATGGTGATAATGACGATGATGATGGTAATGATGGTGATGATGGTAGAGAATTTCATGGTCATGATGATGATGATGATAGTGATGGTTATGATTATGGTGATGGTATTGATGTTGATGATGGCAATATTGATTATGGATATCATAAATGTGATAATGGTCATAACGGTATTGATGATATCAATGATAATGATGGTAGTAATGAACGAACGAACAGACTTTATTTTCAAAGGGTAACAAATTGGGCACGCAGGCCCGTCTTACATTCGGCCCTTCCAATCACTCATCTTTCTTTCATCAACAGTGCATAGGAAAAAACATTGTCACATGAATTTTGTAAACATAAACAATGCATATTACTATGTTATGTGACACATCTACCACCCACCCACACATCCCCCATTCACTCCAACTCCTCCACCCAACCACACACATAACCCACACACAAATACATTCCCCCACCCATCCACCACATCCCTACACCTACACATCTCCCCACCCACACACACCTCTCACCCACCACACATCCCATCCACCCACACCCCAAGCACACATACATTCCCCAACCCACACACACCCACCCACCTACACACATCTCCCCACCAACTCACATATCCTCTACCCGTCCCATTACCCACCAACAATCACTCACCCACATATCCTCCTCCACCCACACACCTCCAACCACCCAGACAATAACACATTCCTTAACCACACATCCCCCACGCACACACTCATCTCCCCGTCAACTCACATATCCCGCACCTACCCACACACAAATTCCGAACCCACCCACATAATTTCCCATCTTCCCCAGCCCACTCACAGATCCCGAGCCCACCACTACAAACATCCCCCACCATCTCCTAACCAACACACACTCACACATCCTCATATCCTCTACCCACCCATCCCCCAACCAAACATCCCTTAACCACACACCTTTACTCATGTACAATCACCCACCCACACATCCTCTACCCAACCACACATCCTCCACCCACCCATCCCCCAGCCACACATCCCTTAACCACACACCCCTACCCATGTACACACACATCCCCTCCCACGCACAATCTCCACAACCATACACACATCCCTCACATACATTCCCCCACCAACACATCCCCCATTCACAAACACACACATCCCATCCACGCACAACCCACATCCCCAACCCATACACTCATCCCCTCACACATTCCTTGACACACGTACTTATCCCTCAACTACTAACACCCACACATCCCTCACCCACTCATCAACACATACATCTCCTATCTACCCACCCACACTCTCACACCCCAACCACCCATCTAAACACACATCCCCCACCCTCACACACATTCTTCACCCACCCGCACACCTAACCACACCCCCACCCACACACACATCCTTTATCAACTCCCAGCTCCCCTCCCACACAACACCACACCCACACACATCTCAAAGACACATCCCTCACCCACACACACATCTCCTCACACATCTACCCATCCACACATCCCCAAACTACAATCACCCTCACTACCCACACATACATCCTCCATCCAGCCACACAGAGCCCCATCCAGCCACACACACCCCCACCCAGCCAGACATATCCCCCACCCACACAAACATCCCCAAATCCATCACCCACACCCATCACGCACCCCTCCCCCAATCCACACACATCCCCCACACACATTCACCCACACATCTCTCACCCACACACACACTCCCCACCCATCCACCCAAACATCCCACAATCATACACATCTCTCCCCAACACATCCCAAACCACAACCACCACCACCTGCACACATTTCCCACCCACCACATATCCCCACACCCACATCTCCCCACCCACACATATATCCCCAACCCATCCCATAACCCACCATCAATCATCACCCACATATCCTCCTCCACCCACTCACCCACAGCCACCTAGCCAAACACACATCCCCACCCACACGCACATCTCCCCGCCAACCCATACATCCAGCACGTACCCACACACAAATCCCCCACCCACCCACACAATCCCACCCCGCCCACCCACACATCCTGAACCCACCCACACACATCACGAATCAACCCATACACACATCCCCCCATCCCCAAACCTACTACTTTGATCAAACTCCCACACTTTACACACACATACAGTGACGATTGTCGTGAGCATTGTCGCAAAATTGTAAAGAAAATGGAGAAAAATTGTACATATACATTTTGTAACTTAAAAATTAGTGATGCAATTCAACTCTCTCTCTCTCTCTCTCTCTCTCTCTCTCTTCTCTCTCTCTCTCTCTCTCTCTCTCTCTCTCTCTCTCTCTCTCTCTCTCTCTCTCTCTCTCTCCCACTCACTAACGCTCTCGCTCACATTACAGTAATGTTATATTATACATGATAAAATCAAGTGTCATACATACAAAATGATAATGTGAAAGATGAAAATACTCAAAAAATATGGAATGGCATATTACAGGACCTGCTTTTACTCAAATCTCTCTCTCTCTCTCTCTCTCTCTCTCTCTCTCTCTCTCTCTCTCTCTCTCTCTCTCTCTCTCTCTCTCTCTCTCTCTCTCTCCCCCTCTCTCTCTCTCTCTTTATTACACAGGCACACACTCACACTAATTAACTCTCTCTCTCTCGTTGATGTTGATGATAATGATGATGATGATAATAATAAAAACTCAATTTAAAACATGTGTATGTAAATAAGACTTTATTATCAGAATAAATTACCTCCTTATCTATGATATGATTCAATTACACATAGGAAAAGTTACAAAAATGTTGTCTGGTCATGCTTTCTGTTGTTGCATGCTGGGAGGAAGGGATAAGGACTGTTTATCTTATGTGGGTGCATATAACCTTGGATCACATCGCAGGAAGGTCGTATGTTGTGTTAGTTATTTTTGCTGACATAATGAGTGCAAGATAACACGTTCCGCCTAGATTACCCTTGTCGTATTACGAATACATATTATATATGGTATGTTTACATAACAACAACATTGACATCATTCACTTATACCACCAAGTGCCATGATAAACAGAAACATAACAATGTAATCGAAGCATCATAATCAATATAACATCATTTGGTGAATTACTCTGCACTGTTTCCTCAAGCCCGTGGCTCCATACATCCGATTTAGACGAGCATTTTAATTCGAGTTTCCTTTCCCTAGCCTTTGGCTGTCCCGGTCTAAATACAATGCAGCAGGTTTGTGTCTCGCTACGTCTTTTTACTATCTCCTGACCTCTCCGACGTGGGAGACCCTATCAGTAGCTCCGCTACGGTCGGAATAGTTCATGGTGTCATTGCAACACCAAACCCCCACTACCACAATAAGATAGGGACACGACAGATGGGAACCAATCGCTGCTAAAGACACGACAGCCAGAATCATCACATTAACTGGGTAGATGCCGGAGACATTAACACTGTTCTAGTACTATCGCAATAGCATTCTTAGCACAAGAGGAAACATTAAAGAGAGTACTATAAGTTAAATCATTGGACAAGAGGAAACATTAAAGAAAGTACTAGAAGATAAATCATTGGACATAGAAGAAGAAGCAGACCACGCAAACCATTCATAAATCAGGGATGCACGGTTATCTCAAAGCGAGCACGTGGAGCGCTGCACAAGATGGGTATCTATGAAATGCAAAGACCAGACATAACGATGATCAATCGACGGGTTGAAATACGTGATGAAGATCACAAATGATACAGGAACAAACACGTAACTAACAGTAAGAACTAAACAAATAGTTATTCTCGGCCAGGTTGAAACCAATATCGATAGACAAGTAACAAATTACTCTAAAGACGTTTACAGTAAACAATGCAAATTCTACGTATAACTGTGTTTTTTGTGAAACATGGACATTAAACCTAGACTAACAAGTGTAGAAAATAGAGTTAAAATGCTCCATGAACAGATTAGATGTAATACACATCAATGGTTTAAATGGCAGAGTGTATGTGTGTATGTGCATATGTATGTACGTGCGTGCGCGCGTGTAGGCAGACAGGCAGGTGCGCGTGTGTGCGTGGTCAGCTATTTTATGAACTATACAGAAGCCTGGTAAAGGTTATACACACTCAAATTGTGTATGTCCACATCATGTTTACAATTTGTCTCTTGTAGTCGTGTTTTAGTAAAGCTCACAATCTACTTCTCGTTTTTTTTTTTTTTTTTTTTTTTGGGGGGGGGGGGGGGGGGGGGGGGGGGGGTGATTCATTCCTTGCCTTTTTAAACTTTCCTGCAGTTCCCCTCATTCTTGTTTATATGTCCACATGAACTGTGTTGTTCAATATTGTATTTAGTTAAACAGTCCAAACGCAAAGAAACCTGCAATTTTTTTTCCGCGTTTCCATCCTGTTTCAGGACATTGCGGTAAACATCAGCATCTATCAGCTGTATGTTGATTCCTAGGCTAGATTACGCTCATCAGCACGCTACGACTTACTGAGCGACGGCTCCATACTCTCATAAGTCACTGTCGCGACTCGAACCGCTTCCAATTCTCGTGCGCTCACGTTAACCACGAGATTATTCGGGGATACGGAGAAAGCTGCTAAGTCCTCGACCAGGGAGACCGGCAAAGAAAACTGCAATGGCTAAATAAAATGTGATGTGTTGATTATGTTTGAACATTGGTTTTTTTTTCTTTTTTTTTCCCGCATGTCCTTTACAGGACATCGCTGTCAACAGCAGCATCTTTCATCTGTCTGTTGATTTCTTGGCATTTTACGCTCAAGATAGTTTGCCATTGCTTTCTGAGCGGCCGGCTCAGTTATCCCGCAAGTCACCAGCGGGGGACGAACCGCTCCCAGTTCTCGCCCGCTACGAGACTCTGCGTGATAAACGGGATTACGGAGAAAGTGTTGTAACCCCTCGGCCAGAGAGACCGGCGGTAGAGACAAGAATAACAGCCTCCATGTAGTCATCTGTTAGAGAAATTCAGCTAAAACAACGCTGTAGGCCACTCTGTCCAATACAGCGAAGTAGAAAAATATTCACTGCAGAATTATGACAACATGGCTAGAAACAAGAGATCCTTGGGAGAAAGCAGTATATATATATATATATAACTAAATATAATAATAACTTGAAACCAATTTAATTTTATACATACATTGTCCCTTTATTTCTCAACATAATTTCCATCAACATTGATGCACTTATACCATCGTTTTATCAGTCCTCCCAAACAGGCTGCATAGAACTTCGTGCATGTTTTCTAAACCACGTTTTCACTTCACATTCAACGTCGGCGTCATTCGCGAAATGTCTCCCGCCAAGGTGGGTTTTCAGTGGACCAAAAAGGTGGAAACCGCTAGGGGCTAAGTCGGGGCTGTAAGGTGGATGTTCCAGAGTTACTCGCCTGTCACCTCTATTCTTCCCCTCCACCCACTGCACGGATACTTCTGTTGCAATCTCAACAGGACGACCAGATCAGATTTCATCAACAATTTTAGAGCGTCCTTGAGAAAAATTTTCTACCCAGCTATGCACCACTTTACGGGACAAACATTTGGCAGCATAAACAGGAAGCATTGCCTTATGAATGTCCTTTGCAGGCAGTCCTTTTGCCCACAAAAAACGCACAACAGCACGTTGGTCTTTGGTTGCACATTCCGTAAGTACAGTCACCATTTAGGTTTATGCGCTGCGCACGCGCATGAGACACCTAGCGCCACCTTACGAACGGGAATATAAAGTTCGATGTTGCTGTCACCTAATGACACCTGTAGAAAACGCCAACTATATTTACCTGCCATCCCACAGAACTGTGTGACTTACTTATTGATTCTCCCTCGTATATGAATTTGGAAATGTATTAGCGAAATGAATACAAATTTATAGGATCACTAAGAAAAGTAATAGTAACTACCATAAAATACGCTACAGTTGTCCACATGCCCGACATTTCGCTTATTACAACGTTTGTCAAGAACACACAAACATGGTCAATAAGAAAAGTATTATAAATTATAAATTATAAAATATATGAACACCTAACACAGCCGAATAATTTTTAAAACAAGAAAAAGATGTGGTGAAGTGCGGCTGCGCGACTTCCGCGTATATTAATAATGCACGGCACTTGCAGTGTAATAATGCCGTAAAGAAAATAGTATAACTAAATATAGTCATTACCTCAACAAGAAAATCAGAGCTAAATATGCACTTTTCTATTAATATAAGAAGAAATGGTGAATGATCAAAAGTACAGTAACTGGAAATAAGCTTAACATTGGTGAACCATGGCATTCACAAAAGTATTGGTACCCACTGAGTGGACATATCCCATAGTGGTAATTAAGTTGCTCTCAATTCTCAGTCTGAGAGAGTTGTCCGAATTACATCATCATCATCATCAAGTGCCGTGCCGGCTGGCGTAGGCGTTCATGGCTCTCAATAGATCTCGGTCTTTGCTGTTCTGGATCAACTCTGGTGCTGATATTCCTCCTTGCCACCGTCTCAATCCATCCAGCATCACTTCTCTTGGTCTACCTCTGCCTCTCTTCCCCTCGATCTTTCCAGTTGTTACGATGTTCTCCAATGCCTCTCTTCTCATCACGTGACCGAAGAAAGATGTTTGTCTCTGTCTTATTGTTGTATATAATGTTCTAGTTTCATTAGCCTGTTTCAGGCAGTCGTCGTTATAAATTATAAAATATATGAACACCTAACACAGTCGAATAATTTTTAAAACAAGAAAAAGATACCGAATTACATGGCTGTACGTTTTCCACACACGTCATCAACCCCCTTTTGATCAAGTAACGTTATATCATATTCTTGAGATGTTGCTTGAATAGGTCCATTAGTCGTCTTCCTATCTGTCCAGTAATTTTCATGTTAAACATCCTGCAAATAACTGTGCGCAACATTATTGCAATGTTTGGAGGAAAACAAGTTAAAGACGCCCTTAGTGTCAGGGTCTTAAACTCGGCTCGCTAACCTAACAGTGTGAGACAGTACAAGTACAACGTGATTTGACGTAAGACTCAACGACACACCGTTCTATGGATTTATTCACATATCAAATACAGAACGATGATCACAACAATATATATACGATACTTCAATACACTTACATACAGCTCACAAGTCTCACTCAAGATGTCCAGACACTCGACTTTCAGTACATATACCACACAACGCCTTTCTCTCTCTATCTTGCGTCCGTCCAAGTCCGTGTCCCAGAGCTGTCTGCCGCTAGTTCGCCACTGGCCTCCCACCTCAGGTGGCTTCACGAGGCATGCGTGCGGTTAGCGTCGTCCAGGCCTGACCGCTGGTCGTTCGTCAGCCAGCAATCTTGCAGGCCGGTTACTACCACTCGCCTGGCGGCGTAACGAAGTTGCTGCCTCCCTGCTGGGAGCTAAGTCGCCTGGCGGGCGTAACGATGTCACTGCATCATCGTACCCTTTTGGGACTCTGACACTTAGTAATTATAACCATCCGTGTCAGGATAAGCGCTGATGTATAATCGTTACGAGATTACTTTGACAATGTCATGAATGCAGCGGGACAAGGGATCGTGTCTGCACTCGCCGTTCGTTACGGAAGTGAAAGACTAGTCACCTATTGCTCAGTGCCCTCAGACCTAAACACGTGATGCTCCTAAAATGTCACAAGCCCAAAGCAGGTTCCTGCCATGTATTTGCGTAAAGCTCTCTTTCCATTGACATTTGGATGTATCTGGCAGGAGAGGACTAGGGAGGGCTTCATGGCGAAGTGCACGGTCGATCGTGGGTTTGTTGCCGGACTTCTTCATTCGGTTCGCGGGTGCAGTTTTTTTTCTGGGTTCAGAGACCTTAGGGGTCATCGCCGGAGCTACCAAGTTTGAGTGTCCATGTAATTGTGATTTCACTCGAACCAGACAGAGGAACATTTGCTATAGAACAATACAACAGTCGTTGAACACTTGCGTGTATCACATCAAGGCACTGGGCCAGAGGACAGACACCTAGTCGTTGCTGTACCGATTGCCAAAAACGATGAGAGGAACTGCAATGTTAGCCATAGACACATGAAAGCATGCTTAGTACAGCTAGCAGTGTTCTCAAGTGACATTCGAGGTTACAAGAGCAAGAGTAGGATGGTGATAACGATTCAGGGGGAAGCATAAAGAGACAAATACGAGGAAGAAGCAGAAGGAGGAGGAGGAGGAGTATAAGTGTCAGTAATAATAAAGTATAATGAACGACACAAAAGGAAGTACTGTTACAATGGAAGTCGCATTAGCGAAATGGCTGGACGCTTGCCTGTCGTCCCTGTCGCAATACATTCATATCTGCACAAAGACGTATTTTTCAAATGGACCTGGGCTACTAGAACGACCCACTTTAAGATTAGTATCACGATATATTTTTTGGAAGTGAAAGGGGCCGGAGTTATATTGACCATAACACCCAGGTATGCCTATTGTTCTATAAACATTTGTCTATCGCCATATACCAATGCGTTTATGGCTTATAATAGGGTGCTGATTTATTTAACATGAAATAACATGAGAATATGAATGCATGCAACGAAGGTAATATATTTACAAATACAATTTGAGAACAGAATAACTACAAATTGCAGCTAGTGTATATGTACTACAGTTGATAGAGTAGTTGTAAATTACCTTTCACATATTCGCATATTTTCAGATATTCACATATTTTCACATACTGGCATATGTTCACATATTCTGTAATGAATATTAAATATATCAAGTGTAATAAGTCAACGATAAACTAGCAATGTGTACAGAAATCAAGATAGGATCGTTAAAAAGCAAGCTTTTTCTCAGAAATAAACTGTACAAGAGGCAAATTGCCAAGTGGTTGGATCTCGTGTCACACATTGTGGGAAGGGTTCACTCTCATCTCATCTCATCATGTTCCTCTTGTACCTTGCGGTGTCGAGATGAAGTATAAACTTTGTGAGAGTGCCCGATTATGGGCTTCATATATCGATATTCCCATGGACTCTGCTATTCCCTCCGTCCAACGTTTACGTGGTCGGCCTCTTCCTCTGTTTCCATCTGGTCTGTACATAATTGCTTGTTGTGGTATGCTGTTGACTGGTAACCTACTTGCATGGCCAAACCATTTGATTTGCTGCTTTCTAATAATCTCTAGTGCTGCTTTAACCCCCACTTTAGTCCTGATTTCTTCATTTCTGATCTTATCTCTTCTTAATACGTTGAGTATTCTTCTCAGGAACCTCATTTCTGTTGTTGTTATTTTTCTTTTCTCTTTTTCTGTCATTGTCCAGGTTTGGCATTGGTAGCATAGAGTTGGTAGGAAGATTGTGTTGTAAAGTGCTTTCTTAGTAGTTATTGATACATGTTTGTTCTTTAGTATTGGTGCCATTTGTCCAATGAGTTGATTTGCCTTATTGCACCTATTTTCGATCTCGTCTCCTGATCTGCCATTTGATGATATTATACTTCCTAGGTACTTGAAACTCTTTACTTGTTTCAAGGGATGTTCGTTTAGGTGAATTGTTGTTGTTTGTTCTTCTTTAGTTATAGTCATTACCTCTGTTTTGCTTCTGTTAATTTTCATGTTATGTTCCCTACACATTTCGTTTAGACTATTCATGTGGTCTTGTAATTCAGTCTTGTAATTCTGATTTTGCTAGCAGTGCTTGTCCGTCCGCAAACAGGAGTTCTCTAATGGTTAGATTTGCAGATGGTTCTTCTTCTGTGTTCTCGTCATGTGGTATTCATGCTGTCTCTGCTTGGCTGGTTTCTTTACATGTGTTGTCTATATATGTTATGAACAAGAGAGGGGACAGGACACAACCTTGTAGTACTCCAGATTGCCATGTGCCGATATGAGGCAGTCAGCAGTAAACAGATAGATTAAGAGTAAGTTTAACATAGAAGAAGAATTGCCGTAGTAAAGAGCAATTCACGCGAGCACAATGTGTTAACACACACGGATAAATCAAGGATAGTCAGTGCGGGCACATGATGATGATGAATGACGAAGGGAGGTCATTCTAGGAAGTTGCGTATCACGTGACGGGAAAAAAGTAGTCCCGGTAGATCGGGGATGGCCAGCTAGAGCAGGCTATGGTTCTTGTGAAAGATAGACGTCATCTTGTGTTATGGTTACGAACGAAGATAAGAACGCTTAGTGCAATGATGCTTTAACAACAGTTGAAGTGTTCGTCCAGTTGTGTGGCTAAGTTAACAGACTAAGCGCCTGTTGACGCTTAGTGCAGTGTGCTGATTTAGAGATGACCCAGCAGTACGATCAGCCGGCGTCAATGGCAGCCAGGGATAAGTAGTGACTTTAAGTAGGGCAGACATTGTGGTAGCTGGTATTCGGTGGATGACCGATTGTCTTCTGTTAAAGTACTGAACAATAGTCAGCAAATATAAATATATTCATCACCTGTTATCCCACGTCTACTGTAACTTGTCATCGTCAATGTTATGATAATCATCCACAATAAACATTGCGATGTGTCGAGGACGACATGCTGTTCATTGTTGATATCGTATGAATGATTCTACCAAGTCTATCAAATGGCTGAATCTGTCATCGAGGCTGAGAAAGCGAGCCAGTAGGATTCAGCTTCGTGGCACAGATCTTATAGTGAAGGGTTCTGAGTGACCTCCAGTTGCTCTCACTATGCATTCACTGTTGTTGTATAAACTTCTACATAGGTTTGTTAGATGTGTACTCACTCCATATTGTTTAAGGATTGCCCACGGCTTGTTTCTATCTACCCTATCGAATGCCTTTTCTTGGTCGACAAAGGCTAAGTAGAGTGTTTCATGTGCATCCTTTGTTTTTCCTAAATCCAAGTTGTGTTTCTCTTAGCTGGGGTTCTAAAGTAGTTCGTAATCTTTTTTCAAGAATTTTGCAAAATATTTTCCCAGTGTGACTCAACAGTGAAATGCCTCTGTATTGTGTGCAGTCTCTTTTGCTGCCTTTGTTTTTCCAAATTTGGATAATTATGGCGTTTCCCCAGTCTCGTGGTGTCTGTTGTTCTACCCAAACATGGTTGAATAGTCTTCGGAAGGGTTCACAACCGCAGTATAACAAACGTTACCTATCATTATTAAAATTACCACGCACACAATCCTATTCAGCATACATGGTGGAGTTGCTTATAACAGCATGTGTATCTCAGCATTGCCACCTCTCACCCGCTACCAGCAGGATTAAGCAATATATATTGCAAGAAATCATCCCTTTATAGAGGACAACACATACAAGGTGGTAATTATAGGTTAGTTTGCTAAATCAATGTAAATACAACAGAAAACGTAGCAAGAATATATGTGAGACATAAATAGCAAAGTATAATTCCCTTCATCGTCGTGAAAGAAGTATGGTGAACATTGTGAATGTTATAGTTTCTTAAAAATAAATTAAAATTAAATAATAAAAATGTCATACTCAAAAAATTATTCTGTTGTTCATTTATAAGTGGATATATCATCATCATCACGATCATCACGTGCCCTGCCAGCTGGAGTAGGTGTTCATGTCTCTCCACAGATCTCGGTTTTTGGTGGATCAACTCTGATGATATTCTACCATATCAAAGTCTCTGTTCATCCAGCATCATTTCTCTTGGTCTGCCTCTGCCTCTCTATTGCCCTTGATCTATCCTGCTGTCACGAAGTTTTCTAATGCCTCTTTTCTTACCACAAGACCAAAGAAAGCCGTTTGTCTCTTTCATATTGTTATATATAATGTTTTGGTTTCATAAGCCTCTTTCAGGTAATCTGGCAGTCCAAGGAATTCCCAACATTCGTTTCAGCAACCACATCTCTGTTGCATCCAAGTTCTTCCTAATTTGTTCATGTATATTCCTTATTTCACTGCCATACAGCAAAACAGGTTCCATATAATATTTCTTACATTAAATTATAGCGACTTATTGCAAAAGATACTTTTAATTTTCTGATATGCAACTTTTGCTTGCCCTATTCTGTTCTTAAACTCTGTTGTGGTTCTTCCATCTGATGTTATAATTGCCACTAGGTATTAAATATTATCCATTTGGTTAAGAATTTTCCCTTATGTTTCCATTTCATAATTTGGTGTCACCATTTACTTTGATATCACCATTGTTACTGTTGTTTTGATATTCAAGGAGAGTTATTTCTAAGCACTCTCTGTTACTACAATGTCCAACAATAACATATATTTCACAACTCAGTTATAACCCAGGTGTTGTATCATTATAGTATTTGTTTCATTATAAAACAAATTTACCCGATAAATATTACAAATAATATGTTTTGAAGACTGCCGTATCTTTTGGCGTAATCGGGATCGCATATGCAAGTCTGGTTGAAGTTGTGAGGAGTGCCATTCCATTTACTAACAGGTCCTGTAATAAATTTCATGTTGTACAGTAACATTAACTCAGCTATTTTATTGTTACCATTCCGATAACAAGACACTACATTTCGCCATATCTGTTTTCCTTCAGTTGTTTGCACTTCCAAAGGGAAATGTGGTTCTTCCTTCTCCAAAATCTTGCTAATTTTGAAGGCAATAATGGCCCCTGTAGTCCCTTGAGATTTTTTGTTTGCCCACTCTATCGCCTTGTTTATGTCCATCGTAACATAAAAGCCTTTCCCGTTAGAAAAGTCTTGTCTTGTTCTTGATCTTGTCAAATCAATGCCGCACGTGAGGATGTTGATAGCGTGATCAGATGTGGTGCTGTGGTAGTAGACCACTTCATCGTGATTTGTAGTCTCGAGCACTTTGACCTCTGCCTTGAGTGATATCAGCCATCCCCAGCTTCTAAGAGAATTTATCATCTCTACACTCTTCATTACTGGCCCACCCACTGGTTCTGCAGCTTCAGGTCTGACTATCAATTCTTCAAACCATTTGTCAATCTGGCCACCTCCGTAAGGAAATTGGAACATCTAAAATGGAAGAGTCACAAGTGTTAGGTGGTCTGTCTGACATGATATTTGAACATAACAAAAACAAATGAACTAATAACTACTACCATCTAAACATGAAATATATGAAATATTAAATCGTATATCAACATCATTGCACTCGGGAAATTCTCACAGTGAACCGTCCCCACCTTCAACAAGCAACGTGGTGTTCCCACTCTGATGGCACCAGTGGCAGTCTGACAGAATGTCCACCTACGTTTCCGTCTACTCGTTTAGTCACTTCTAGACCTCCTGCTCCCCCTGCACTGAATCAGCTTCCCCAGACGGGGGAACTTTATATACTTTGCTGCACTTTTCTCTCGTTCCCAGGTGCCTTCACCATATCAGCCATGTCATAAACTAGCTCACCGACCACCAGACAGCATTTTGTCTACTTCCTCGCACTCCCGCTTGCCCTAGGCAGACATTTTGGGGTGTACTCTAAACATTTCAGCAGTTAATAATTTCTGCCATTGAGTATGGTTTGGGGTTGTTGACAGAATCAAGAGCCAGCTTGAAAGGTTGGAGCGCATACAGAATGCGGCCTTTCGGGTGATCCTGCGGTGCACGAAGGACACACCAAGCATATGCATGAGGCATAGAATGGCGCTACCAACAATGACGGATAGGCATAGGATCCTTCAAGCAAAATGGTACCTGAGAGTTGCTGCAGATAGGGATCGCCCTCCGCGTGAAGCCATGGATATGGTCAAGGGTCGTAGACTAAGACGAGGAGGTCCTGGATGGCACAGGAAGAAATATCCATACGTCAGGTATGTGATCTAAAGACCATAAATCGTGAAAAAGAGTGGGCTGAAGTACCAGAAGACATGTCGGACTGGCACAATGAAATAGTAACACTGGGCCGTGAGTGCAGAGAATGGGTGCGGGCTGCACAAAGTTTGAGGTGCACGAACTGACCCAGAGTAACACACATCAAGGTGCCATTGTGATCTACACTGAAGGGTGAGTGGTGAGAAACAGATGTAGTGGTTAGGATTGTAATGCGATGGCTAATGGATGTTTCTTGAACAATGAGAGTCTGGCATATGAGACTATGGCCTCCATCATGAGAGTGGAGGTATAAACAGTAACAGTGACAGTCCGTTGGTTATAGGAGACCACTGCAAGGCACATTGCATTCATTACGAACTTAAGGAGTATGCTTAGTAAGGTGGAGACAGGAATGTTTCGTGTTAATAGCACTCCTTGCTTGAGAAGTCACAGATTATGAGAATTGTATGGACTTTTCGCCCAGGCCATGTCAGAGTGCGGGGGAATGAATAGGTTGTTAGGTTGGCAGGGAATGCACCTCTTGGTGGTAGACTACCTATGGACAAGGAACAGGTGGTCGTGTGCCTGTAATACCAGGTGGATAGGGTGGAGGACGGATTGAGAACCCATAAGTGGAAAGAATGAGAATGCGAGGGATCTTCAGGGGTTCTGCGAGAATATCGAAACTTAGAGGGAAGGCCATGCGAACTTTCAATCAGATAGCGGCAGGAAAGTGTAGTGGTGGGACTCTTCGCTGGCTGTTGAGCGAGGGGATGGAGCGGGTATGGGAATGTCGTGAGTGCAGTGATGACGGATCTTAGCCCAACTGAACAACGCAGCCTTCGTGTTTTGAGAGATGCAAGCCAATCCATACAGAACATCCCACTTTCTATTTTAGTAGTATGCTTTTTAGGTCTGTCTCAACACGAAATGTAGCTCTCTAATATTCTGCAACCACCGTAAAGCCGCCGTTACTGCCTCCACTCCATTCCTATGCTCAAAGTCGTGAAATCATACGCCAGACTCCTTATTTTTACTCAGTGTCTCTTAATTTTTGCATTGAATCCCCACCCAACACTTCTGTCTCACCCACTGTCCGTTTCCGACACATTGGTCCAACGTGACTGTCACTCAATGTAGGCACTATGTTTTAGTTTTCCCGTATTTTACCGGAGATGTGTTTGCTTTAATTTTCGGTTTCTTGTTTGTGTCTCTCCGATTTAAGGATATATAGAGTACTGGTGACGTTAAATTCTACGATTATTTCAAGATTGCACTAAACAGAAACCGCTTATTGGATATTATGTTTGCCTCCACGAGCTACGACTTCTTACCTCTCGTCTTCTCAAATCCGTGTCCTGGACAGAAGTACAGACTGACTTTATAAGACGTAATTACACCCGTCGATCCCGTTTTAACTAGACTGTGCATTGTTCTAGTATGTTTTTTTTTTTAAAACTTTATCGTCTATTTTTACTTATAATTATGTAGTTTTCGACTATTAGAGTTGGCAATCCCATATCAAACTGAAATTATAAAGATGGCATGCTGTATATTGTGGTATTTCAATGGCGGGACATGGCAGTTGTCATCAATCTATAAACATTTAATATTGTTATGATATATTCATAGCAATTGCAATGCCAATGATTGCGTGTTTGCATTCAACATCCATTATAGCATTTATGTGTTAATTTTTTATCATTCTACATAAACCAAATCATTGATAATTTTGCATAATTCCAACGGGACTTCTATTGTCAAAATGCATGTACGCCGGCGGTCTAGCGTTATTGACAAGACAGCGCGTGTTTGTCACGTGCTGCGTCTGACGTCAAAAATGACGTCGAAATGTATATATTTGTATGCGTGTGTGTGTGTGTATATATATATATATATATATATATATATATATATATATATATATATATATATATACTGGCAGAGTTATCTGTTCTTGAGTTAGAGAGCGCCAGTGTTAATTCCCAACCGATAGTTGTTTGAGTGTGTAGGTAGGGTCATAAAGAGTGAAAGATCAAAATCGTTTCCTTTTCTATATGTCCCTTTTAAATGATAAACTTACACACAAACATTAATATCACGGCTTAAAATTGACCTACAGACTTGAATAAGGTACTGTTGGGTTTGTTTTTTCAAGAGCTATCCAACAATGCAGGTTATATATTTAAAAAGCAATTAAGACAAAGTTACTAAAGTGGCTACTCAATGTACGCCTGCCTCGTTGGGCGGCACCATGGTCCATTACTCCTCTTGCACTATCTGACAAATTCCCCAGACATTCATAATGACATCCTCAACGCGTGTCATTCAAGAACTGTTTCCGGTCAACCAGTTTACCCTGATGTCATTCAGTGCCTCATAGAGAGGATCCTCTACGAGCCTAAGATACATTTTTGCCTGGAGCATCTTGTGTCAATCATAGATGGACGGCAGAGTAAGTAAACGTTGCAAACACACAAATGGGCAACCCCAGGTCATCATAAATCACTAATTGAAGAGATTGTTGGTAGAGGCTGTCTACAGATCTCTGTTCCATGTCCGTCGATGCCATCACGCGGTCTGACATTTAAAAACACCCCGTCGTCGTGGTCTGTGAAAGACACGCTTGAGTAAAACGTTATTACTAGGTATGTAGTTGTGTTTCTCTCTTCATCATACTGCAATTGACAGTGGTGTTCGGGACGTCATCCCAACAATGTTCGTATTTAAAAAGTATGCTAACACAGCTGTTTTGGGGGTTGATGGCGTGCACCATTTATTCATTTTATCAGCAGCAGACGGCATTTCTCAAGACATCTCAGTCTATGTCTCATCTGTCTATAGGCAAGGATGTCGTTGGCAAATGTCGCAAATCGTCAATTACCTACTGCCTCTGTCGTCGATATCCTGCTTAGTGTAAGCGTTGTAATGCACAGGGGAAATGACAGATGCATGTGGTCACTCCTGTGTAACAAAGCAAGATTACGAGCACCAAGACTCCACGCACAGCTTGACCTTGGGCTCGTACAGAAACGCTACTCTCGCTCCTTTGGGTGTGAAAATACGACGCAGCTGATTCCTCCGAAGTCGGAGAGTGTCTGCCTGTACGGCGAGGAGCCACCAGTCTGCACACCAATAAGCCAGACATGGGACAACGGATACTTACGCAAACCTCAGTCCGGTATGACATCACAATGATATTGGACAACAGGATGCCTTCATCCGAGATACAGGACTTCGCGTTGGATCTCAAGCCAACGAACACAAGCAAGTAAGCAATCACAACGCGGCTGATAAAATGAAGACCCCGAGGTTGAGTGTGTCAAACGAATAAACCATCCACATCTGAAGAGGCTGATTCTACAGTAAGGGGAGATGGGGTGAGCAGAGGGTCTTAACCACACTCACAACTTGCTTGGAACATCTGTAGGTGTCGATGATTACTAATATAGCAGCGTGGGTGAGAACTTTGTCTTGTGTAGCAGCATGGAAGTCAGTGATTGCTTATATAGCAGCGTAGATGTCAATGTTTGCTTGTGTAGCAGAGTGGTTGTCACGTCAATGTTTGCTTGTGTAGCAACGTGGATGTCAATGTTTGCTTGTGTAACAACGTGGATGTCAATGTTTGCTAGTGTAGCAGCGTGGATATCAATGATTGATTGTGTAACAGTGTAGATGGGAATGGTTGCTTGTGTAGCAGCGTGGTTGTCACGTCAATGTTTGCTTGTGTAGCAACGTGGATGTCAATGTTTGCTTGTGTAACAACGTGGATGTCAATGTTTGCTAGTGTAGCAGCGTGGATATCAATGATTGATTGTGTAACAGTGTAGATTGGAATGGTTGCTTGTGTAGCAGCGTGGATGTCAATGTTTGCTTGTGTAGCAACGTGGATGTCAATGTTTGCTAGTGTAGCAGCGTGGATGTCAATGTTTGCTTGTGTAGCAACGTGGATGTCAATGTTTGCTTGTGTAGCAGAGTGGTTGTCACGTCAATGTTTGCTAGTGTAGCAACGTGGATGTCAATGTTTGCTAGTGTAGCAACGTGGATGTCAATGTTTGCTTGTGTAGCAGAGTGGTTGTCACGTCAATGTTTGCTAGTGTAGCAACGTGGATGTCAATGTTTGCTTGTGTAGCAGAGTGGTTGTCACGTCAATGTTTGCTTGTGTAGCAACGTGGATGTCAATGTTTGCTTGTGTAGCAACGTGGATGTCAATGTTTGCTAGTGTAGCAGCGTGGATATCAATGATTGATTGTGTAACAGTGTAGATGTGAATGGTTGCTTGTGTAGCAACGTGGATGTCAATGTTTGCTTGTGTAGCAACGTGGATGTCAATGTTTGCTTGTGTAGCAGCGTGGATGTCAATGTTTGCTTGTGTAGCAACGTGGATGTCAATGTTTGCTAGTGTAGCAACGTGGATGTCAATGTTTGATTGTGTAGCAACGTGGATGTCAATGTTTGATTGTGTAGCAACGTGGATGTCAATGTTTGATTGTGTAGCAACGTGGATGTCAATGTTTGATTGTGTAGCAACGTGGATGTCAATGTTTGATTGTGTAGCAACGTGGATGTCAATGTTTGCTAGTGTAGCAACGTGGATGTCAATGTTTGATTGTGTAGCAACGTGGATGTCAATGTTTGCTAGTGTAGCAACGTGGATGTCAATGTTTGCTAGTGTAGCAACGTGGATGTCAATGTTTGCTAGTGTAGCAACGTGGATGTCAATGTTTGATTGTGTAGCAACGTGGATGTCAATGTTTGATTGTGTAGCAACGTGGATGTCAATGTTTGCTAGTGTAGCAACGTGGATGTCAATGTTTGCTAGTGTAGCAACGTGGATGTCAATGTTTGATTGTGTAGCAACGTGGATGTCAATGTTTGATTGTGTAGCAACGTGGATGTCAATGTTTGCTAGTGTAGCAACGTGGATGTCAATGTTTGCTAGTGTAGCAACGTGGATGTCAATGTTTGATTGTGTAGCAACGTGGATGTCAATGTTTGATTGTGTAGCAACGTGGATGTCAATGTTTGATTGTGTAGCAACGTGGATGTCAATGTTTGATTGTGTAGCAACGTGGATGTCAATGTTTGCTAGTGTAGCAACGTGGATGTCAATGTTTGATTGTGTAACAACGTGGATGTCAATGTTTGCTAGTGTAGCAACGTGGATGTCAATGTTTGCTAGTGTAGCAACGTGGATGTCAATGTTTGATTGTGTAGCAACGTGGATGTCAATGTTATCATTTCAATTATCAGTTATCAGTTATCAGTTGGGGTATCTTCATTGCACTCCGGACATGTCCATAGGTGCTCAGATCCTCCCCCCAGCATATACATCAGCGTCCGGTGGCTAATAGTTCTGTGTTGGTTGACGAGGCACCTCGTTTTCCCGATGTACCTCTCGCGTCTGGCTATGCCGATTCTTACTCCCAAGTCTTTCATCCTGAACAGCGATGTGGATTCACTGACGTCAAAGTCATCTGTTCTCGCCATATCTTTAAGGGCGTTAATAACATCGGCACGATACATGGGCTGGCCATCTATAGGGGGTGCAGAGCCAGCCAGTTTGTCAGCTCGTTCATTTCCTTCGACTCCCGCATGTCCCGGGACGAAGATGAAGGTGACTTTACGGACAACAGACTTCCGCAGCGACTCAGTCCACAGTCTACGTACAGATCCAGCTTCGACCTTCTGAATCATGCTCATTGAGTCACTTAGTACACACACGTTGGTATAATGCTGTGATTCCAGCCATATGAAAGCCTGTGTAACTGCCATCACTACCATCGTCATGCTGCTCGTGGTCATAAATTGGGCACCACTGGATTCTTGAATGGTTCGGCCCGCTGAACGTTGACAGCGGCAGGGTTCTGCTCTCTGCACCGTCTGTCGAGTGTGATAATGCAGGAGAAAGTGCACTTAAAAGCCGGAGGCAACGGTACCCATTCCTTGCCGGTGTTGATACTGGTAAGACTGCAGACCTGCCTGACGACATCTTCCGCCCGACCCATCCATGATTTGCCACTCTTTAGCCTGTTACCCTTTTCTCTGAATATAGCATCATGTAGAAGGTGCTGCTCATCTGCACTTATTTCTAAGTATGCACGAGCTCTCCAGATCTTGATCCTGTGTTCCATTGTTGGGAAGTCAAGGAGGTTTCTCATTGCTACACAGCTGGTGTCTCTCGTGCAGCCCAAAATGATGCGCATGGCTTCGTTTTTTACCATTTCAAGTCTTCCAATCTGTGTAGGGCTGACAGTGAGGATGGCCAGGGCATACTCGATGCGTGAAAGCCCCAGTCCTTGGAACAGAAGTATTAGCAGTCTTTGCTCGATATTGGCAGTCGCCATGACTGTCATTGCTGACAAACCTTTTCGAGCTTTCGTTATGACATAATCGACATGATCTCTGAAGGACAAGCTACGATCAAGCCTCACGCCAAGATATGTCATTGATTGGGTTCTACTCAAAATGCTCCCATCCATTCTTACTGCCGGCAGGTCTGTTTTCACAATATGGATGTTTAGGGAGAACCATGTAACCAATGCCTTTGCAGGGTTGACAAGGGCACCGGCATCAGCACATCATGAGGAAATTCGATCTAGTTCGCCCTGCATATCATTGGCGACCGCCTGTCTATCTCGACCCTGTCGATACACGAGAATGTCGTCAGCAAATGACAGAGTCCTACCCCTCCCGTCCAACTGTTGTTCAGTGATCGGCACCGTATACGCGTTGAATAGTACTGGTGATAGTGGTGAACCCTGCGGCAATCCTGGACATATCGTTATCGACTCAGAAGACCAACTCCCGCATCTTAGCACCACCTTCCAGTGGAGCAGAACTGCAGCTATCCATCGTATAAGGTGAGGGTGCACTTTCAGTCTGAGGAGGGTTTGCGTCAAGTGCTCGAAGGATACTCTATTGTATGTCAATGTTTAATTGTGTAGTAACGTGGATGTCAATGTTTGATTGTGTAGTAACGTGGATGTCAATGTTTGCTTGTGTAGCAACGTGGGTGTCAAAGATTGTTTATGTAACAACGTGTATGTCAATGTTTGCTTGTGTAGCAACGTGGGTGTCAAAGATTGTTTATGTAACAACGTGCATGTCAATGTTTGCTTGAGTAGCAACGTTGATGTCAAAGATTGTTTATGTAACAACGTACATGTCAATGTTTGCTTGTGTAGCAACGTGGATGTCAAAGATTGTTTATGTAACAACGTGCATGTCAATGTTTGCTTGTGTAGCAGCGTAGATGTGAATGATTGCTTGTGTAGCAGCGTAGATGTGAATGATTTCTTGTGTAGCAGCGTAGAAGTCAATGAGTGTTTGTGTAGCAGGGTGTTACAGATTGCTTGTATAACAAAGTAGCTGTGAACGATGTAAGGTAAACAAGATGCCAAACAGACGCTTCGCCTTTCAATAGAATAAGTAAATTAAAGATGATCTTTGAATTAAAACCTAGAAATATACTAACCTAAATTGATTACTTACTTACTTATAAACAAGAGATTTCGAAATAGCTCAGTGTCAGTAAAAACAAGACCAGGAGGAGATTTCAATACTGACCACGTACCAGTAATTGGATAACTAAGAATAAAACAGAAGAAATCATAGAGGAACCCTAGAATTATCAAGCTAGAATTGGCAATACTTGACTTAAATACGGAAATGCGTGATTATTTTACGGAATACATACAATGTTATAGACAAAACAGGTGGTATAATGAACAATGGAAAATGATAAAGCAGTCAACATAAATCGTCATCAAAGGAGAAAACACTTAATATAAAGACATCGGCTAAGAAGAAATGGATGGTAGAGGAAATTCTACAGTTCATGGTAATTGGAAGAGAAAGTGAACAAAATCAAGACGAATATAAAAGAATGCATAGTAAATAGTACAAAATGCAAGACAACGAAAGAAGTCTGGCGAAATTAAAAGTGCAGGGATATTGAAGAATAACAAGACGGTACACAATATATGCACATAAATATACACGAATTACTAGGAGAAGTCAGTAAGGAAGCCACACATGGCTGTAGACAAATAACTAAATATGATAACAACTTGAAACCAGTTTTTTTTAAAAATAAATATATTGTCCCTTTATTTCTCAACATAATAACCACCAATATTGATGTACTTATCCCATCGTTTTATCAATCCTCCCAAACCGGCTGCATAGAACTGCGTGCTCTGTTTTCTAAACCACGTTTTCACGTCACATTCAACTTCGGCATCATTTGCGAAATGTCTCCCGCCATAGTGGGTTTTCAGTGTTTATGCTGACAAATGTTTGTCCCGTAAACGGGTGCATAGCTGGGTAGAAAAAGTTACGAGGGCGAGTCAATAAGTAAGTCACACAGTTCTGTAGGATGACAGGTAAATTAGGAAAGAGCACGCAGTTCTATGCGGCTGGTTTGGGAGGACTGATAAAACGATGGGATAAGTGCATCAATGTTGGTGGAAATTATGTTGAGAAATTAAGGGACAAAGTATGTATAAAAATAAACTGGTTTCATGTTGTTATCATATTTAGTTATTTTTCTATAGCCATTTGTGGCTAACTTATTAACTTACCATCGCATTCGAAAACACACATCAAGTTATTGTTTGAAAGCTAAAAATGTAACATTACTGGACAAAGAAAAGGTTATTGAAAGATGGACAGAATATGTAAATGAGTTAGATGGCGTTTACATTAGGTCAGAAACAAGCACCTCTAATGAATGAGAAGAACCACACCACTGAAAGCAGATGTTGGAGATGTCATAGAACACATGAGGATAGGTAATTTCACGGAGCCAGATAATAACAGTGTCGAAGAAATTAAAGCTGTTGGTGAATTGGGTGCTGAAGTGATAACAAAACCGTTGAATGATATCTATAATGGTAGATACAAGCCTGATAATCTCTTGAAATCTATTGTCATAGATCTACCAAAGAAATCCGACGTAACAAATAGTTTAATGAGTCATGGTACTTAAATATTAATGCGAATTATAATGAGAAGAATTAGAAATAAAATAAAGCCAGAAATTGGAGTTGAGAAGTTCTCATTTGTGGAAGGAAAGGCTCAAACAGCGCCATGAACAATTTTAGAATATTAACAGAAAGAGTGATTGAAGTTAACAAAGATGATTATATTTGTGCTTTATTGACTACACAGTCTTTTGAAAATGTTAAACACACAAAAAAAATAATTACAATGTTTTAATTATTAAACAATGATAGTATAGCATAACAATTGAGTGAAGTCAACCTGAAACAAGCCAATGTATTTAAGTATATAGGTACATTCATAACAGCAGATGGAAGATGTATTAAGGAAGTTAATTGCAGAATAGCCCAGGCAAATTGAGTATATTTTACAAGATGAATAATATTCTCTGCAATTTATCTGTGTCCATCGTAGTGTGAACACGAGTTCTTAAGCGATCTACTGAGCCAATCCTGATGTACAGAAGAGAATGATGGAAGTCATGGTTGTTTAAAGAAGTGGCCAAGGTCGACCAATGTGAATTTGGACACAGGACTTGCAGACTCCACTGCAAGAAGGGAATGAAGTTGGAGAAATGGCCAGAGATCGAAAGACTTGGGTGCGATGAGAGCGACGTCCAGCTACACAATAATGCTGACACTATCCTTACCTTGGCTGGAAAAATTCAGTGCTGGTTGAAGATCAAATGGGGATATTTGAATTGAGTCAGTGGTTTGTGCTTTTCAGCTGATCGTAGCGCAGAATATTCACATCTCCAAGGCAATTCACTGTTTAGACGTCACACGTAAACAACGCTAAGTGAAGTGTCCCAGTGTAAGGTTGATAAGTTAGTAGCTACACTGACGAACGTGTTTAGGCGGCATTGTCTGAAGTGACCGCTAAACTAAAATTATACCGCAATTATTTCTACAATGTCTCTGCGATCGTAATTTCCACCTTGCCTTCTAGGACTCAACGATGGATGCGACAGGGTGAAGTTAACTTAGAAAAATTTCAGTCACTAGTCTGACTTTATGAACTTAGAAGAACTTCAGTCACTTATCAGACTTAATGCAGACGTCAATGTATTGAACAGAAACTATACAGCACTGGCCTCTTCATAAAACCTCAATTTCAGTACGTCGACACTGTAAGTCGGAAAAATAGTAAATGTGTAATGAAGATATCAGAACGACAAGTTATCGAAGTTAAACTGTTAGTTTGGTATACATTATCCATCTGTGTCCGACTAAACATATCACAGGTAAATGACATATGCATAGCTTGTGAAAATGAAACAAAAATAGTTAGATATATGTAGCACCTGCGAAAAGATAAGACATACTAAATATGAAATTGAAACTGAAATGTACGCGTGATTCCAGTCACGGAATCCCCAAGCTGCGATTGATGGTTATCGGGTTTTCAAGCGTGATACCGGGCTTGCCATAGGATGACAGACTTAAACATAGTGGTAAGGTCGGGTAACAGTCATCTTTTTTCTTATAGTCCTTGAAGTGTAACGTTACTGAATATGTCTGCCCGCAGCCTTCTGTCTCTTGTGCTTTTTCTGATCTGATTTTTCTGAAACATTTCTGATATTTATGTTCCCCCGTGCCATGATGCCAGACTTGTCTGGCATTGTCTATCTTGGTCACTGCCTGTCTCTCTTTCCATCCAGCTTGTTCGTTGTCGTGATATTCTCAAGCTCTTCCTGTCTCACGTCACGCCCAGATAATGCCGAATGTGTTCTTCTGAAGCGAGTAGCTATAGTATGTTCCGATTTGAATGCCTTCATTCACGATCAATTATTTTGAAAACTGTCTGTTGCATCGACATGAAATTTTTCCAGCCGTCTTATATTTACCCCCACCCAAGGAATATGTCTTTGATAGGTCCAAAAACAACTTAAATCTCAAAAGCGGCGACATTCCTTTGATGTTTTGCTGAACAACTAGTGATTTCTCGCGAACAAAGTTATGTTTACAGTAATTGGAGACCTGCCAATTCAGATGACACACAAAGGCGTATCCGGATTCGTATGGGAGTGGGTGCAATGAAAGAAGTAGCTTACAGGGTCGGCTGCATTGCACCGGGTTTTTATCCCATATGGCTCAGTTTCTTTCCGCAGCGCGGAAAGCGTCGCACAAAGCACGAACTCCGTAGCTCCAGCGACGACCCTCGGGAGTCTCCGAAAAAATGCACTCGTGAAATGAAGGACGCGGCCCGGAATCGAACATACAACCTTCGGAGCCCGAGTCAGACGGCTTGACCACTTCACCACGGAGAATCCCGAGAGGGGTGCAATGTGTAATATTAGTAAAGACAGAGAATTTACAGAGGCACGGGGTAAATAATTTGTAAATTAACAGGAAAGTAGAAGGACTATATTTCTTACCTTATTTTTCATTTCCTTCTTGTTTCTTCAGCTGATGCTGATGCTGTAATGTTTAGGGCCTGCAATTCGTCTGAATAGTTGGAGCAAAATATTCCAGTAAGTGTGTACGTAGATTAAGGTCTGCGATCTGCTCAGACCTTAATCTGTGTCGGACGATTCCAGTAGGTTGATGATTGCTCTCGGTTGCATAAAATTCAATCCATCCTTTCTCCAATAGTCCTCTTCCTCTTTCAACACATGGTCCTCACATTTTTTCCAGTAACTTTTTATCAATATTTAATAGCGCGGACAGACAGACAGACAGACAGACAGACAGACAGACAGACAGACAGACAGAAATGTAGGTAGGTAGGTAGGTAGGTAGGTAGGTAGGCAGAAAGGTAGGTGGGTAGGTGGGTCGGTCGGTCGGTGGGTCAGTGGGTCGGTCGGTCGGTCGGTCGGTCGGCCGGCAGGCAGGCATGAAGGCAGGCAGGCAGGCAGGAGATAGATAGATAGATAGGTAGGTAGGTAGGTAGGTAGGTAGGTAGGTAGGTAGATAGAGAGATAGAGAGAGATAGAGAGAGAGATAGAGATAGAGATAGAGAGAGATAGACAGATAGATAGACAGAGAGATAGAGATAGATAGATAGATAGATAGATAGATAGATAGATAGATAGATAGATAGATAGGTAGGTAGGTAGATAAATAGATAGATAGATAGATAGATAGATAGATAGATAGATAGATAGATAGATAGATAGATAGATAGATAGATAGATAGATAGATAGATAGATAGATAGAGATAAATAGATAGATAGATCCCCGCCAGAAGCCGAGTCAGCTAGTTTATTTATATAATCACGTTTCATGAAAGAACCCCCATTTGAGACACCTCTGAACAAACCAATTTAACTTCGCCAAAACGAAACCCGCCAAATAATTTCTAAAAGATCGGGAGTGTGTCTTGCTGAAGCTGTAATACTCTTAAAATCATGGCATGAATGCGGGAGCGGTAGATTATATACCGCATATAAACAAACATTGAAATCTGCTGTACAATCTCCAGAACAAAAAGTTTTTTGTTGGGTGGACAATAATGATAAGGTTATATGCTAAATCTCATCATTTTCCCTCAGTTGGTTACTGAGATATTGAATTTTATATTGGGGCCAAAAAAACAACAACACACACTATAGTTCTCTTTGTGTGTTAACTTCTTTCAAGATATATTCATTACTCTTTCTATCCGTCCTCGGTATCCTCATCTTTCTTTTATGAAACCACATCTCTGCCTCTTCCGCGTAATTCCTTATTTATCTGCCACATCGATTTGCTTTCGTAAATCACGATTGTTTCAATATAGCTCTTAAGATCACGTCACCTTGTTCGTCGTCAAGGTATCTTGAAAGCAGAGCACATGCCTACCTCAGAGATAACGCAAACACACAACATCTACTGCATAGTGAAATTAGGAAGGTGAAGGGCAGCAGGTTAAAAAGAGGAAGGTCGTGGATGGGTCAAGCCGAAGACATTCTTCAACAGGTGTGTTCACTTGAGGACTTAGAACCTTGCGAGGAGTGGGTACAAGTACCAAAAGATTTCTGCACATCCTTTTCAGTTTGCATCCAACTAGACAGAAAATGCAGACAAGAAAATCCGGCTGCTGTGGAGGTGGAAGTAGAATCGTTGATTTTCGAGAATTCGCTAGACGGTGATGCAGTCATTTACACAGATGGGTCGGTCGTCCGACATGTGAGTAGCTCATGGGCCTTTACAGCGCGGGCCGGAGGAAGAATTGTGAAGGTGGACTCTGGTGCTTGTGTTGAGACCACAAATAGCCTGACTATGGAACTCATGGCGGTAAGTAAAGCAATAACATGGCTCGAGACACATAGACATTCACTAGGGTATGTGTCCTTAGCGACTCAATGAGCATGCTCAAGAGGATAGTGACGGGGTGGATACGCAGAGAGTGGTTGCTGTCTCTGGAGCGGTCTCGGCTGTCAAAGATTAGTTTCATCTTCATGCCAGGGCATGCGGAAGTACAATCAAATGAGCGGGCTGACAAGCTCGCAGGTATGGCTAATGTGGAGGACGGACGCGCCATGGACCAGGCTGACATTCTGAATGCACTACGAGAAGTAAGACTTTTGCGAGAACGAAGTGATGACTGCGAATCTACAACCATGGTCAGACTACGAGAACAGCAAATTAAAAGAGTTGTAGCCAAACAAGAACACTACGCAGGAAGCCAAAGAAGATTGATAAACCAACACAGAACTGAAGTCGTTAGCCGCTACACGCTGCGGGATTTGCTGAGGAGGGGATCCGAGCACTTATGGACTGAATGGTTCGATGTGCATTAAGGATGATCTGTCGACTAACTAACTAACTAGCTCTAAAGATCTCTTTTCCTCACATTCATTGACAAAGAATATATTGCAGATAATGATCTTCGAGTTATGAAATGTTGTTTTATCTTTAATCCGCTATAAAGGTTGCCAAGCAGGCTAGCGTAGAGGAGTAGGCACTTTACTCTTCTTTGTGATGAACGATAGTTGATCAGCTTACCACGCCACACTAACAGGTGTGTAATATAGAAAGTAATATCTGTATGAAATGTTAATCTTTACACATACTGGGTTACGGTATCAAGAGATAGGGTGTCTGCTCACTTAGTTAAAGCCTTTCCTTCATAAGAAGTTTTAAAATACCTTATGGCCAAATACTTCACAACACTGAAGCAATCATTATGATCTCCGGAGTAACCCTGATAGTGTTGGCATCCCAGGCCGGCCCTTGTATTCCTAACTCATCATCGTCATCATGTGCCATGGCGATAAGCGTGAGCGGTCATGTTTCGCCATCTCACAGGACCACCAGAGCTGTGCATCAGCTCAGTGTTCTTGTCTCGACCATGCTATGGGGTCACGCTAAGCAGATATTTACTTTTCTGCCCCCCCCCCTTTCTTTTTTTTTCTTTCTACCTCAATCTTGCCAGTCGTCACAAAGTTATGTAGTATTCGTAACTAAGCGCTGTCATATGAAGACTTTACAACAATATAATAATACTAATCTTCTACAATCTTGAACAATATAGCAATTGTTATATCTTACAATTGTAAACAATATAGTAATAGTTCTGACATACAGTTTTAACAATATAGTAATAGTTATATGTTACAATCAAAGATAATGTAATAATAGTTCTGTCATAAAGTCTAAAATAATATAGCAATAGTTATGTTTTACAGTCTACAATAATGTAGTAATAATTATGGCTTACAGTTTAAACTAATGTAGTAATAGTTATGTGGTACATTCGCAAGCACTTTAGTTATAGTTATGTCCTACATTTATGAATTTAATTGTGTGAAATCTTTGACACTGTCTTCTAGCTGTCATCGGTTATCCCCTAAATGGAGCATAGACGTCCAACTACATCACTCTTAGTCCTACTTTATTAAGACTTATACAAAACTGGTTATCTTTAGCAGCTAAGGTTTTCTGCGGGATGAGGTAGCCACCCTAACGCCAACCTTCTTTAAAGGCCTTTTACACTACGCTTGGTTGGGTACAGTGTTACTTTGTTTTAGCATCCCGTGGCATTGGTAAGACACTTGCAGTGATAATTTAGTACAAGTAGAAAACTTAGTCATATTACCGTAACTGTAACGTGATTTGGCCTTGAAACACTCACTCTTTGGCACCTTGCAGTCTTGACAGATGATAGTTTTTTACACCGTGCTTAAAAAATGTCACAATAGCTACAACCCATTGCGGTAAGACCAGGGATGGAGTTATGCTTCTACATGGCACAAAGCCTGGGCTGAATTGCAGAAACCATGAGTTGCCCATGGAACATGATCCCTCTCTTAGCCTGCCTAGTTTACTCAAGAGAAAAGGTACCACCATTACACATTCGGAACAAGACCAGCTGTTGAAGCTGCCGTAGTTGAGTTGAGCTGAGTTGAGTTAAGAACCAACATCACTGAACTCAGGACATTCCTATATGTGCTCCGTTTCCTCGTTCAACAGCCAGCGAAGAGTCATACTACTAATCGTTCCCACCGCTATCTGATTAAAAGTTCTCCTGGTCTTCCCTCTCAGTTCTGAGATTCTTCCAGAACCCCTGCCGATCCCCGTAACCTCATTCTTTCCACATATGGGTTCTCAATCTGTTCATCCGCCTTCTCTACCTGGTCCCACAAGCGCGCGACCACCTCCCCCTTGTCCATAGGCAGAATACCACCAAGCGGTGCATTCCCCGCTAGCATATCAGCCTGTTCATTCCCCCGTACCTCGGCATTGCCAGGGCAAAATATCCATACAATTCTCACAATCTGTGACCTCTGAAGCGACGAGAGCCATTCCACACGAAACATTCCTTTCTCCACCTTGCTAAGCATACTCTTTGAATCCGTAATGAACAAAACGTGTGTTGCAGTAGTCTCCTGTAGCCAACGGAATGCCGCTGTTACTGCCTCCACCTCCATTCTCATGCTGGAGGTCGTATTCTCATATGCCAGACTCTCCTTTTTCAAGACTCGTCCATTAGCCTTTGCAATAAAGCCACAGCCACTACGTCTGTTTCTCACCACTGACCCATCGGTGTAGATGACTATGTCACCTTGATGTGTGTTGCTCTGGATCAGCTGTTGCACTTCAAACTCAGTGCGGCCCGCCTCCCATCCTCTGCACTCACAACCCAGTGTTATTATTACATTGTGCCAGTCCGTGATGTCTTCCGGGCCTTCAACCCACTCTCTTTCACGATTGATGGTCTCTAGATCACATACCTGACGTATAGAAAGGTCTGCCTGTGCCATCCAGGACCTGCCTCGTCTTAGTCTATGACCCTTGACCATATCCATTACTGCATGCAGCGGGTGATCTCTGTCTGCGGCAAATCTCCCTCAAAAAAAATCTCTCCAAAAGGTACCATTTGGCCTGAAGGACCATATGCCTATCCGTGATTGTTGGTAGTGTCCTTTGTGCACCCCAGGATTAACCGCATGGCAGCATTATGTATGCGCTCCAACCTTTCAAGCTGGCTCTTTGATACTGTCAGCAGCCCCAAACCATACTCAATGACAGAAATTATTAAATGCTGAAAGAGCCTGTACAGTATCCTCTGATCTACCCCGGCTGCTGCCATAGCCCTAAATGCATTAAGTCCCCTACCAGCCTTCACCACCAAAGCCTCCACATGATCCTTAAAAGACACACACCTGTCAAAGGTGATACCCAAGTACTTCAATTTACTCTCTCGACTAAGAGGACATCCATTCAACATAATATCTGGGACATCTGCCTTGACGATCCGGTTATCCAGGGAGTACCACACAACCGATGCCTTGTCTGGGTGTATAATGGCCCCTGCGTCCCTGCACCACTCGGCTACCCTGTTTACTGCCACCTGTAAGTCTTTCGCCAAACTGGCCCTGTCTCTGCCCTGTCTGTACACCAGCACATCATCTGCAAATGTCAAGATTCTATCCACACCTGGTGTCTCAATAGCTGCGATTTTGCTGGTGTAGACATGAAAGAGCACTGAGGACAAGACAGATCCCTGCGGCAACCCAGGTGTAATTGTACAGGGGTCAGAAGTCCAGGAATCCATGCGCAGTGCAACCTTACGCTCATAAAGAACTGCCGCAACCCATCTGTCAAGGCAACGGCAGACCTCCATGTCCATCAGTGTGTGTATTAACCCATCATACTTAACCCTGTTATACGCATCCTCCAGGCCAAGAGCTACCGCCACTGTCTTCTGTTTATCCTGGAAGCCCTCATAGACACAAATGCAAAAGTCGCAGCATTGGCCCAGGTGTCCTTCCCAGGCCGGTAACTCCCGAGTCTTTGGGGAAGCAGATTACGATTTTCCAAATGTCGCTGGAGCCTGTGTGCTACTATCTTTTCGAGGACTTTGCCATATGTGTTTTGCAGGGTTATGATTCGGTATCCATTAAGTCTGGAGTGATCCATACATGGCTTTGGGGGTGGGACCAGGTAGCCATGCAGCCAATCGTGGGGTATTTCCGCCGTATTGATGCTGAGGCTGAAACAAGAAGCCATCTCCAGTCCCCATCATTTATGTTCCTCACATGCCAGTACCTCACCCCATCCGGACCTGAAGCTGCCGTATCAACAAACAAAGTAATACTCTAAATGTTCGCCTGTGGGGCTTCGATCCTAGACCAGTTGTCGGCCACGGCTTAGGGTCTAATCTGCTCTACCTTGGCATTTTGTCTTAGGTTGCATTTCCAACTACCGGGATAAGGCTCCAACCCTCACAGTTGCGCTCCTCCACCCTAAGCCGTTGGCACAATATGGGGTGGCGAATTTGGTGAGCTCAACCCAACATTTGGCGCTAGCAGAAAGCAGGTAGCACCGTCTAATGTCATACGGTAGCACATTCATATCTGACTAATACCTGACAGTGAGTCTAAGAAGAGAAATGGGTGTTCCTGCATAGATTGAAACGATCATTTTAAATACGTTCGCATACACAAAAGCTAGTGCCGGAACACAAAACAACAAGACAGGACCTTGACGAGAAAGTCCTAGGCCCTTTGACATCAGGTGAACGACTGATCCTGTACAACAATGGCAGTAGGGCAGATCATCCGTTGTTTATGTAGGGTTCTAGCCACGCTGGATCTGCTTTAGATCCATAGTAATTGGTCAACGTTCCCTGTAATCTATAGTCAGCTTGCCTGGCCCTTGCAGGACGTTGCAATCAACCCCAGCAATTATTGGCTGTTTGTGACTTTACTAGGCAATGATATTTCAGTAGTTTGTTGTATAAACGGCCGACGCTTCATACTATAGAAATCAACGCAACGCGGTATACTTCCAAATCCCTCGCAGTAGATTTCGAACTCTCGACTCGGTATGATGAGGTAGTACGATTCTCATAATCGCCCAAACCACAACGCTGGTTCTTTAATCTATAATTCCAGTAAATTTAAGAACCTTTCGACCCGCCTTGAAACTTATTGGGTATATGGTGCTGGTTCCATATTTTCATATAGCCCAGAGTACGTTTTTAAATAATCGGCCTGGATGTGATTGTGTGCACGTGACCACAGGGACGGCCAGCAAGCGTGCTATAGTCTGTTTACTTTTGTCTGCCCCAATATAAAATTCCATATCTCAGTAACCAACTGAGGGGAAATGATGAAATTTAGCATATAACCTTATCACAATGTCCACACACCAAAAAAATGTTCTGGAAATTGTATAGCAGATTTCAATGTTTGTTTATATGCGGTATATAATTTACGGGTCAGAGATTAAGTCCATATTTTAAAATGTATTACACCTTCACCCAGAACCATCCGCGCTTTTAAAAAAATTTTCTCGTGGTTCACGTTATGGCTTGAACGGCGCGCAGTTAAATGGGAGTGTTTAGAGGTGTCATCAATGTGGGTTCTTTCATGAAACGTGATTATATAAATAAATCTTACCATTAATATAATATTAATTGCTAATATTTGAATGTATGAATATTGTTCAATGGGATAGAAAGTAAAATTGTGTTCACTTCAAAGCATCGCTATGAAGTTGTACACATATTTTTGTCAAGAAGCTGATCGCAGGAAACTGTTTCATGTTGTTACAAATCCCGAAAAAAGAACAGTGCATGCATTGTGTTTGAGTAAACAGTCATTTCATCGATGGGTGCAAGAATCTAGAATGAAACCAACACGGGATAAGCAAACGGTAGGTAGAAAGGCAATTGTAGACAGCTTTAACAAGGATAACATAAGACGAACTATTATAAAAATGCTGGATGCCAACGAAACAATGACTGTAAGAAAACTTAGGGTTTGGTTGGGAAAGAACAATAACATAGAGCTATCCAAAACAACTTTGTTGAAAATTATAAGGACATTAGGCTTAACTTATAGAAAGTGCATGCTTTTGGATTTCATCATGACACCTGGGAGACTGCAGCCAGAGACCGTAATTCGTGGCGTGCATAATTACGCAAGGGTGCAGTCACGTGTGAGGCAACCAGGACTGCAAGAGCTGTGAAGAAAAGACAGAACAGAAAAACCACTGCAGAAAATCCTCCCCCAGAAACGTCAAGCATTCTTTGTTCACATTGTCAAAGAACATTTCGAGCCAAAATAGGCCTTATCAGCCATCTTAGAACTCACGGCTCCATACTTTCAACCCCACTGGATGAAATGAATGGTCATCATCACTCTTGACGGACAAACAACATAGAAAGTGCAAGGGAGGTAGAAATATCCTTTGCGAGCAACCGCATTTAGGAGCCATGATAAGCAGATACCTACGTGAAATAATGGAAATGCGCAAAGAAAATTATGACATAGTGTATTTGGATGATACGGGGATCAATGCGCACCACACAAGTGAAAAGGAATGGCAATCAGTGGATGGAAAGATAAAGCGATATGTGTCCAGTAGTAAAGGACAGCGTTTGGTCACAGCCGATGCTGGTAGTAGGCATAACGGCTTACTACAGAATGCTGGACTCGTGTTCGTATCAAAGCATACAGACAATAGGGATTATCATAATGAGATGAATGGTAATGTATTTAGAGATTGGCTCGAGAATACAGTGCTTCCATCCCTAGATAGAACGTCTTGTCTAATTATGGACAATGCATCATATCACAATGGTGTTGCCCAAGAAGACAAAGTACCTACGGCATCGAGCACAAAGGAAGCAATAAAGATATGGCTCCGAAGGGAAAACATACCATTTCCAGAAATGTATTTCTAGACCAGTATATTCCACATAGCTAATAACAAGTGTCACACCATTATCTAATATTACTGAGTCGTGTAGTATTGATGTTCGCATTTTGCCCATGCCTTTATAATGCATATCATTTATATTGTTGCTGTTCTCTGTTAGCCTTGAATGATGTATGAATGAAATAATGTATGAAAGAGAGTGATAGAAGGGCAGAATGTTAGACGGGCCTGCGTGCCCAATTCTTAACCCTTTGAAAATAAAGTGTGTTCGTTCGTTCCCTGGTCTAGGGGTTTAACGTCTTTCTCCGTAATCCCGTATACTCTCGTGAGTAACGTGATGTGCGCGAGAATTGGTAGCGGTTCTCGCCGCGTCGGTAACTTAGGGGTATGTGAGCCGGTCGCTCAGAAAGCAATGGCAAACTACTGAGCGTAATCTTGCCAAGAAATCAACAATCAGCTGAAAGATGCTGATGTTGACAGCGATGTCCTGTAAAGGATATGCGAAAAAAAATTTCAAGCTAGAATTGTTGTCCCTTGTAAAACAAGACGCAAAAAACAAGATATTTCAAATCGACAAGTTGATAGAAGAGCATGGCCATAGGTGCTTCCGCCGTACCATTTTCATTTAAACCCTATAGAACTTGTGTGGGCTAAAATTAAAGGACAGGTGGCAGCTGACAATACTACATTCAAATTGTCTGACGTCAAGATACTAACCCAGTCTGCGCTATTAAATATTGATAAAAGTTAATGGAAAAAATATGTGAGGACCACGTGCTGAAAGAGCAAGCTGACATTTGGGGAAAGGATGGATTGAATTTTATGCAACCGAGAGCAGTCATCAACCTACTGGAATCGACACAGTTTAAGATCTGGGCAGATTGCACACAGTAATACACCTTGCACCTACTCCTATACGAATCTGGATACGCCTTGTGTCGCCAGCGGATGTGACCTGCGATACTGTAAAACAAGTTTGTTAACGTGAATTCACTACATTTTCGCCAAAACATCAAAGAAATGTCGGCGCTTTCCATGATTTAAGTTGCATTTGGACCTATCAAAGTCATATTCCTTGGGTGGGGGTAAATATAAGGCGGCAAGAAAATTTTCATAACGATCCAACAGACAGTTTTCAAGAAAGTTGAATGTGAATCGAGGCACGTAAATGTGAACAGACTATAGCTGATGCACTCACTAATACTTTGCCTGAAATATGATGTACATCAGCCAATTATCATTTTCTTCACTTCACGTGATATATAACTATGCAGTATGCCCAAGATAAGATGCAGCGAAATATGCCAAAATATCGTACAATGTTGTATTATGACGTTTGTGTTTACATTCACATTATTTTGAATCCCCCCCCCCCCTACCTCCCCCTCCCCTGTCATTTATAGCATATTTATATTGCGACCAAGAATCTGTCATCAGATATAAAGGCGAAATTAATTAACTAAAAGCAGTGACAAGAGAAGCTAGACAACGTTGAGAGTCGCTGTAAATCGTGGCTTCAGAAAGCAATGGCAAACTACTGAACGTAAAATTTGCCCATGAATCACGAACAGCGAAAATGCTGGGGTTGACTGCTACGTCCTGTGAAGGACATGCAACTTAATTTTAATTAAAAGGACTGTATGCCCAGTGCGACTTAAAGCATATTAATTGACCCTTTACTTTACCTTACCACTTTACTTCACTTGACTTTACGTTACTTTACTCTACCAGAGAGCATTGTGATATATCAACTGATAAAACAATTGTCAGCATTTATATGACTCTAGCACCGTATGCCCAAATAAGGAGTGTAAAATGCTCCTTTATTGACTTACCTTTGACATTGGTTATTCTAGGAACACACTCTTGGGTACGCAAATTGTTTTCTTATCATTATGACAGATGTGTAGCCTTGTCACATACGTCAACATGTAACATATGTCACAGTGTAACTAGGATATTACAAATGATTATTCTGTGTCAATTCTACACCGTTACCATATATATAAAACGAAGTTTATGCTTTCCTGGAAACTGCGATGCTTTTAGTTTCGCTATTGATTAACGATAATCGTTTCCTCGCGCGCCACCCCCTACAATTCTAGAATGACATTCAACCACGTTATTAACGTGCGTCGTTTCCACATCTTAGCAAATGTTTATATTATCCTTCAACTTTAACTTCCGCATTAGGTTCGAGGTTTATGAGTATTGTTATAGAGACAATATATATGATGTTGAGGAAACCGACAATAGTGGTGATTGTGATGATTGTAATGATGATGATGATGATAATGATGATGTTGTTGATGATGATGGTAATAATTATAATAATGGTAATGATTATGATACTGGTGATGATGATGGTAATGATGATAGTGGTGGTGGTAATGATTATAGTGATAATGGTAATGATGAAGGTAATGTTGACCGCGATGGTAGCTTTGATGATGACGATGGTGATAATTATGATGATAATGATAATAATGATTATAATGGTAAAGATAATGTTTATGGTGATCACGATAATGTTTATGATGTCGCTGGTAATTATGATGACCATGACGATGATGATAATAATGATGGTGATGAAGGTAATAAATTTGATGATGATGATAGTGTTGGTTTTGATTATGATGATGATGATGGCGATGGTAAAGATGTTGATGGATATAACGATGGTGATGATGGTAATAATGATAATGATGGTAATAACGATGGTGATGGTAGTGCTGATGTTGATGATTATGATGATGATGATGATGATGATGATGACGATGATGATGATGATGGAGATGACAATGTTGTTAATGTTGATGAAGACGATGCTGATGATGATGATGATGATGATGATGATGATGATGATGATGATGATGATGATTCAATTGAAAACACTTTTATATAGTTCCTAAAATAAGACTTTCTTTTCAGAACAATTCACCTTCTTATCTATCATATGATTCAATTACACATAAGAAAAAATGATACAAATGTTGTCTGGTCTGCTTTCTGTTTTTGCGTCCTGGGAGGAAGGGGGAAGGACTGTTTATCTCATGTGAGTACGCATAACCTTGGATCACATCACAGGAAGGTCGTATGTTGTCCTAGGTGTCATTGCTGACATAATGTTTGCAAGATAACACGTCCCGCCTAGATCACCCTTGTTGAATTACGATTACATATTATATAAGGCATGTTTAAATAACGACAGTATTGACATTATTCATATACACCGTCACGTGTCATGTTAAACAGAAACATAGCAATAAAAGCATTATAATCAATATGACATCATTCAATGCACTGTTTTGTCAAGCCTGTGACTCCGTATATCCGATTTCGACGAGCATTTTCTCGGGTTTTCTTTGATTGTCCCTAGTCTTCATACAATGCAGCAGATGCGTGTCTCGCTTCATCTTTTCACTATCCCCGAAATGAGAGACCCTGTTCGTAGCTGCGCTACAGCCGGAATAGCTTTGGAGTCACTGGAACACGTAAACCCTCCTATTACTATAATTTGGGGATACGACAGAGGGAAACAAACCAATGCTAAAAACAAGACAGCCAAATGGAAACATCATATTAAATGGGTAGATGCTGGAGACATTAACAATATTCTTGTACTATCTCTACAGAATTTTTAAAAGAAGGGGAAGCATTACAGAGAGTACTACATGCTAAGAGGAAGCATTAAGGAGAGTCTTCTTCTTCTTCAGCGTTCCGAGCCATTGAGGTTCTTTGCTGCAAATACAATCCGTCTCCATTCGTCTCTCTGGTGGACCTTCTCTTGCCAGTCGTTGATTCCAAGTGCTTGTAGGTCTGTACATGTATTATCTCTCCACCGTCTTCTTGGTCTACCTCGGGTCTACGGTCATTTATTGCCTGTGTGTAAGCGAGTTTTGTTTCCCTATTATCTTCCATTCTTTCTATATGCCCCAGCCATTGTAGTCTATTAGCCTTCATGATACCAGTGATTAGCGGGGACTTAAACAGATCATAAATGTCTTTGTTACTTCTTCTTTTCCACTCTCCACTTTGTGTATCCCTAATGGGTCCAAAGATGCGTCTTAAAATTTTGTTCTCAAAGGTTTGTAACAAGGCTTCGTCTCCTTTCGTTGTACTCCAGGTTTCAGAGCCATACAGCACAACTGGTCTGATCAGTGTTTTGTATATTGTGATTTTGGTGTTACGAGATAGCGCATTTGATTTTAAAGAATATAAGAAGCAGACCGCGCACACCATTCATATATCAGGCATGCAAGGATGTCTCAAAATAAACACGCGGAGTGCGGCACAAGATGGGCATTTATGATTCTATGATATGCAAAGACCAGGCATGACCAGAATCAACTGAGGGGTTGAAATACACGATAAGGAACACAAATGATGAAGGAATAAGCAATAACTAAACAAATAATAATTCTAGGCCTGGATGACACCAATATCGAAAGACAAGCAACACAATACTCTAAAGGCAAGATATGTTTACTGCAGACACGGCTTAATCCAGGCATAACTGTGTTTGTGAAACACGGACATTAAAGAAAGACTAACAATTGTAGAAAACAGATAAAACGCTCTAAATACAAATTCCAAGTAATACAAATCAATGGTTCAAATGGCAAGGTGAGTGTGCCTATGTATGTATGTATGTATGTATGTATGTATGTATGTATGTATGTATGTCTGTCTGTCTGTCTGTCTGTCTGTCTGTCTGTCTGTCTGTCTGTCTGTCTGTCTGTCTGTCTGTCTGTAAGTAAGTGTGTGTGTGTGTGTGTGTGTGGGTGGGTGGGTGGGTGGGTGGATGGGTGGGTGGGTGGGTGGGTGGGTGGATGGATGGATGGATGGATGGATGTATGTATGTATGTATGTATGTATGTATGTATGTATGTATGTATGGATGGATGGATAAATGGATGTATGTATGTATGTATGTATGTATGTATGTATGTATGTATGTATGTATGTATGTATGTATGTATGTATGTATGTATGTATGTATGTATGTATGATTGTATGGATGGATGGATAAATGGATGGATGTATGTATGGATGGATGGATAGATTTATGTATGTATGTATGTATGTATGTATGTATGTATGTATGTATGTATGTATGTATGTATGTATGTATGTATGGATGGATGGATGGATGGATGGATGGATGAATGTATGTATGTATGTATGTATGTATGTATGTATGTATGTATGTATGTATGTATGTATGTATGTATGTATGTATGTATGTATGTATGTATGTATGTATGTATGTATGTGTGATTGTGTGTGTGTGTCATTGTGTGTGTGTGTCTGTGTGTCTGTCAGTCAGTCTGTCTGTCTGTCTGTCAGTCAATCTGTCTGTCTGTCTGTCTGTCTGTCTGTCTGTCTGTCTGTCTGTCTGTCTGTCTGTCTGTCTGTCTGTCTGTCTGTCTGTCTGTCTGTCTGTCTGTCTGTCTGTCTGTCTGTCTGTCTGTCTGTCTGTCTGTCTGTCTGTCTGTCTGTCTGTCTGATACATACAATACATGTCTGTATTGGTTGATGTGTGTGTGGGTGAGTGGGGAAAATTGTGAGAGTGCGGCATATGTGTGTGGATAGGTGCAGGATGTGTGGGTTGGCGGGGGTATGTGTGTGTGTGGTTTCTTTCTCATTCTTCTTCTTCTTCTTCTTCTTCTTCTCCTCCTCCTCCTTCTTCGTCTTCTTCTTCTTCTTGGTTTGTGAGGATGTGTGTGCGCGTGGGGAAATGTGTATGGGTGGGGGATCAGTGGGTGGGTGGAGGCATGTATGTTTGCCTTGTTCTGTGTGAGTGCGTGGAGGTATGTGTGGGTGGGTGGGGGAGGTTTGGTGTGTGGGGGATGTGTTGGTGGCTGCGGGATATGAGGGTGGATGGGGGATGTGTCTCACAACATTGCAATATGCACTGTTTATGATTACAACTTTCATTTGATAATGTTTATTTTTTGTGTCTTCTCTGCGAATGTGTCATGCGTAATATGCAATGTGTATGCTTACAAAATCGATTTGACAATATTTTTTCCCATATGTTAATGTAACATGCACATTTGATAAATGAAAGATGAGTGATTGAAAGGGCCGAATGTAAGACGGGCCTGCGTGCCCAATTTGTTACCCTTTTAAAATAATGTTTGTTTGTTCGTTCGTTCTGTCTGTCTATCTGTATGCATGTACGCATGTATGTATGTATGCGTGTGTGTGTGTATATATATGTGTGTGTGTGTGTTTATGTATGTATGTATAATCATCATCATCAATTGCCTTGTCAGCTGGCGTAATCGTTCATGTCACTCTACATATCTCTCGTTCTTTGGTGTTCTTGACCAACTCTGCTGATGATAATAATCTCAGTCCATCCAGCATCATTTCTCTTAGTCCGACTCTTATTCTCTATCCCTTGATATTTCCAGTTGTCACGATTTTCTCCAATGCCTCTCTTCTCATCACATGACCAAAGAAAGCCGTCAGTGTCTTTCTTATTGTTGTATATAATGTTCCAGTTTCATTAGCCTAGGCAATCGTTGTTAGTTACTCTCTGGTAGTCATTCGTCTCAGGAACCACATCTCTGTTGCTTCCAAGTCCTTCCTAATTTGTTCATTTACATTTCATAATTTACTGCCATACAGCAAAACGGGTTCTATAAAGCATTTCAGCAATCTTTTTCTTACATTAAATTATAGTCACTTTTTGCATCAGATACTTGTAATTTTCTGAAATGCAACTTTTGCTTGCCCTAGTCTGTTCTTAATCTCTGTTATGCATCTTCCATTTGATGTTATAATTGCCACTAGGTATTAAATATTATCCACTTGGTTAAAAATGTTCCCTTCTATTTCCATTTCACATGTTTGTGCTATCTTTTACTTTGATATTGCCATTGTTATTGTTGACTTGATTTTCAATGAGAGTCCTTTCTTAGCACTCTTACTTACTACAATGTCCAACAATAACAGATATTGCACAACTCAGTTATAACCCAGTATAGTACTTGTTTCATTCATCATCATCATCATCTTTCAGTTTTGCCGCTAAGCGTTGTAGGGAGGAATAACTGGGGTGCCGGATAGTGTTATTCTGTGTAATTGTACAATGTCTGTGATGCCGACAATCCATTTTCTTCACGGGCGTCCTCTTGCTCGCGTAGCAGTATTCTGTGGTGTAACGCCTGTGCTGGTAGTTGATGGTGGTGCATTCTAACGAGATGATCAATCCATTTGATATTTTTTCTGTCAATAAATGTGGTACATACAAGGTGTTGATCCCACTGTCTGTCTGATAACAACAATTCTTACTTGGTTTCGGATGGTTAAGTTGGCAGCTCTCCTCAGGCATCTGATCTCCCATGTGTTGATATTGCGAAAGTGTGATTTGGATAATGTTTAAGTTCGAGACTGGTAGCAAAGGATTGGTGTGAATTTGCTGTTTATTATTTGTCGTTTGTCGCGTTTTCTCCAGTATTCATCTTTAGATGCTCTAATTGTTCTTTTGGCATTTCGTCGTGCTATTCTATAAGTCAATGATAGTCTTGTTCAGATATAACTGTGATCCATTTGTTTTTGTTTGTGTTTCATTTTGAAACAAATTTACCTGATAAATATTACGAATAATACGTTTTGAAGACTGCCGTATCTTTTGGCGTAATCGTTATCGCATATGCAAGTTTGGTTGAAGTCGTACGGGGTGCCATTCCATTTACTAACAGGTCCTGTAATATATTTCACGTCGTGCTCTAACAATATGTTGTCTACTTTATTTTTGCCATTCCGACAACTAGAAACTACATTTCTCCATAACTTTTTGCCTTCTGTTGTTTGCACTTCCAAAGAGAGATGTAATTCTTCCTCCTCCAGACTCTTGCTAATTTTGAAAGCAATAATGGCTCCTGTGGTCCCATGAGCTTTTTTCCTTGCCCACTCTATCGCCTTGTTTATATCCTTCATAACATAAAAGCCTTTTCCGTTAGAGAAGTCTTGTCTTGCTCTTGATTTTGTTAAATCAATACCATGCGTGAGAATGTCGATTGCGTAATCAGATGTAGTGCTGTGGTAGTAGACCTCTTCATCGACATCTGTTTTGTCAAGCACTTTGATCTCTGCCTTGATTGATATCAGCCACCCCGAGCTTCTAAGAAAATTTATCATCCTTATACTCTTCCGTACTGGCCTACCCCCTGGTTCTGCAGATCCAGGTCTGACTATCACTTCTTTAAACCACTTGCCAGTCTGGTTATCTCCGTAAGGAAACTGGAACATCTAAAATGGAAGAGTCGCAAGTGTTAGGTGGTCTCTGACATGATATTTGAACATAACAGAAATCTAATGAAATAATAACAACTACCATCTAAATATGAACCATATGAACCAGAAAATCATAAATCAACATCATTGCACTCGGGAAATTCTCACAGTGTTCCGTCTCCATCTTCAACAAGCAGCGTGGAGTCTCCATTCTGATGGTACTCGTGGCAGTCTGACAGAACGTCCACCTTGTTTCCCTATACTTGTTTATTGTTTTCCAGTCCTCCTCAACCTCCACTGAATCAGCCCGGTCTCTCCAGACATGGGACCTTTGTATATTTTGTTGCACTTTGTCAACTCGTTCCCTGGTTCTTTCTCCATATCAGCCTTGTCATAATATAGCTCACCTCCCAACAGACAGCATTTTGTTGACTTCCTCGCACTCCCTCATGCACTAGACAGACAGACAATCCAGGATATACTCTCAACATTTGTTTTCCGAGCGATGCAAGCCACTCCAAGCGGAACATCCCGCTTTCTATGTTAGCAGCATGCGCTGTGGGTCTGTCACAAACACGAAATGTCGTCCTCTGCTTTTCTGCAACCACCGTAACACCACCGTTACTGCCTCCATTCCTATTTCACTTCCATTCCTATGCTCGAAGTCGTGACATCATACCCAGACTCCTTGTTTTACTCAGCGTCTCGTAATTTTTGTATTGAATCCCAACCCACTCGGCTCACCTCTCACCACAGACCCATCCGTGTAAAGCAGGAGTCACCAAACTTTTTTCACGGCGGGCCGGATAGTTGACAAAATGACGAGCGCAGGCCGGATACTCATTCGGTACAATACTTGCGCCTGTCTCCATGGCAAAAGTCTTACGGACGCGGATCGTAATCCTGTATACCAGCGTTAGAAAAACATCTTCGCGTGATTTGGCAGCATGCCGCGTTGCGCTGGTTATTTACGCTATGGCAAGGTGCCGGTCGTTCAGAAAGCAATGGTAAACTACTTAACGTAAACTTGCCAAGACATCAGCAAACAATGCTGATGTTGACTGCAAACGTCCTGCAAAGGATATGCAACTAACTTTAACAATACTTGCAAGCCAGAACGAACGCACTGCGGGAAAAGACGAAACACTAAGTTAATCATGGATGAGTGACATGCAATGCACACAAAACAAAGACAACCAACATATTTATTTATTAAAACAAGTTATCAAAGAATGTGACGTTAGCAAAACGATAGTTACATCAGACCTAGTGTGCACGTATCCGAATCTCACAAAAGAAGCAGCAAAAAATGTTAGTGAGATTTGTGAAACTGATATTTGACTTTCGAGATAGCATCAATGTTTGGTTTGGAATTGTTGCATCCAATCAAGAGAATAACTTTCAAATGTTCATTAGTCAATCTCGTTCGATGTTTTGACATGTTTTTTTTTTTTTAAATGTTTGCTCACAGACATAAGTTGTTCCAACCATTGATGCAATACCAGCGGCAAATTTCTTCAGTTTCAGAAACTCAACATCAAGTAAGCAGCGGTACAATTCATCAAGTTTCCCATCTCTGTGCTTCTCTTTCAACAAGTCATTTGCTTGCAAATCAATTAGCTCCAACTGTAGTTCAACTGGCACATCATCAATGTTACAATCAAGCGGATTCTGGAACAGAAGAATGTCACTCTCAATTCTGTCAAGATCTGAACATCTCTCCAAACAAGGCTTCTTCAAGTTACGAATCGAGGTTGACATCTTCGGCGATTGTAGCGCAAAACTCTTTGAAACAGTTAAAATGAGAACAGTTTTCTACTTCCACTTGTGCTTCAAACAATAACAGCTTTCTCCTAAATCCTTTAATGATTTTGTAGAGATCACAGACAAGGTTATGATTTCCCTGAAGTTTCAAATTCAATTCATTCATCTGGGATGTGATGTCGACCGAAAATGACAACATTGACAGCCAGGTAGGATTTGGCAGCTGTGGATCAGCTTTATCTTTTTCAGTGAGAAAAACATATATTTTGTTTCGGAGCTTGTACAAACGAAACAGGACTTTACCGCAACTGAGCCACCTCACTGATGTGTGATAAGGCAAGTCACAGAATTAAGAAACAATTTCTTCAAGGAAAGCCTGGAACTGACGGTGATTGAGTGCATGTCCCCGAATGAAGTTAACAGATGAAACGACTGGTTTCAGTACACAAGAAATATCTAACTCCTCCCCACGAAGTGCTTGCTGATGTATGATGCAGTGAATGAACAAAGCGCCCGGAATTTGTAAATCTTCCAATGAGTCCTGATCTGCACCATCAGACCCTTCCTCACTTCAGCCATGTTTGTTTTTCCTCCATCAACTGTAACACCTAGAAGCTGATTCTACTGAAGGTTATAATCTTGCAAAATTGTTTGCACTTCCACGAAAATGACATTCCCAGTTGTTGTTCCATGGATGCTGCAAACGGATGCCAACTCTTCCGTTATTTGAAAGTCCAAATTGACACCACGAATGAGCACGAGAGGTTGTGGCGTACTCGAGAGATCAGTAGACTCATCCAGCCCCTTGAGAACAACAAGTTCCTAGTTTTCTCGCATATCTGTAGCACCATGTTCTCTCCAAGTTCTTCTGTTCTACGCACAACTGAACTTGCCGAAAGGCTGATAGTTGTCTCTTAAGGATCATGCGGAGACCTTGGTGGTGAAGGCTGCTAGGGGACTTAATGCTTTGAGGACTATGGCAGCAACCGGGGTAGATAAGAGGATGCTGTACAGGCTCTTTCAGCAGTTAATAATTTCTGTCATTGAGTGTGGTTTGGGGCTGCTGACAGTATCAAAGAGCCAGCTTGAAAGGTTGGAGCGCATACAGAATGCTGCCATGCGGTTAATCCTGGTGTACGCACAGGACACCCCATGATATGCATGAGGAATATCCTGGCGCTACCAACAATGACGGATAGGAATAGGGTCCTTCAGGCCAAATGGTACCTGAGAGTTGCCGCAGATAGGGATCACCCGCTGAATGCAGCAATGGATATGGTCAAGATTCGTAGACTAAGACGAGTCAGGTCCTGGATGGCACAGGCGGAACTTTCTATACGTCAGGTGTGTGATCTAGAGACCATCAATCGTGAAAGAGAGTGGGTTGAAGGCCCGGAAGACATCACTGACTGGCACAATGTAATAATAACACTGGGTCGTGAGTGCAGAGAATGGGAGGCGTGCCGTACTGAGTTTGAAGTGCAACAGCTGATCCAGAGCAACAAACATCAAGGTGACATAGTCATCTACACCGATGGGTCAGTGGTGAGAAACAGACGTAGTGGCTGTGGCTTTATTCCAAAGGCGAATCTTGAAAAAGGAGAGTTTGGCATATGAGACTTCGACCTCCAGCATGAGAATGGAGGTGGAGGCAGTAACAGCGGCATTCCGGTGGCTAGAGGAGACTACTGCAACACAGGTTGTGTTCACTACGGATTCAAAGAGTATGCTTAGTAAGGTGGAGAAAGGAATGTTTCGTGTGGAATGGCTCTCCTCGCTTCAGGGGTCACAGATTGTGAGAATTGTATGGATATTTTGCCCTGGCCATGCGGGGGTACGGGGGAATGAACAGGCTGATAGGCTAGCAGGGAATGCACCTCTTGGTGGTAGTTTGCCTATGGAGAAGGGGGAGGTGGTGGTGCACTTGTGGGACCAGGTGGAGAAGGCGGAGTAACAGACTGAGAACCCATATGTGGAAAGAATAAGAGTGCGGGGAATCGGCAGGGGTTCTGGAAGAATCTCAAAACTGAGTGGGAAGACCAGGAGAACTTTTAATCAGATAGCGGCGGGAACGATTAGTAGTAGGACTCTTCACTGGCTGTTGAACGAGGGGACGGAGCACGTATGGGAATGTCCTGAGTGCATTGATATTGGTTCTTAACTCAATTCAACTCAACTCAACTGATAGTTCCAAACAAATCGACTTTCTCAGGACACAAGTCATTTGCTGCTTCCATAATACACTCTTTGATGAAGTTGCCATCAGTAAACGGTGTTCCTCCTTCTGCCACCTTATGAACTATTTTATGACAGATTCATTTTCAGCAAACTTTCTCTTGAAGAGATGTCTTTGTGTTTCTAAACCACGTTTTATGGACTCATAATTCTCAGAGCGTAACTTTCCAGACAACTTTGAATATGTTGAAAGATGTTTTGTTTCTTAGAGACGACGAAGATTGTACTCTTTCTAAACGGCAGCACCTTCCCTGCATATTACACAACTGATTTTATGGTCCTTTGTTTCCACAAAGAAGTACTTTACTCATCATTCTTTATTGAAAACGCGTCACTCGGCGTACACTTTTTTTTTTCTTAGTAGCCATAATGAAAGGTGAAAAAGACATTGAATTAAAAACATAATTAAAATCCTATTGAAAAACAAGAAAAGCAGAGGATTAGGGGTCACTGGTGAAGCTACGTCTCACCAAAGGTACATATAAAGTTTATAGGTTCCTTTGGTAATATAATATGTCTCATAATAAGGTGTGCAAAATATATAAATAGGGCCCGCCTAAATAAACATCCTAGAGCAGAGTTTGTCAACCGGGGTTATGCGAGTGGCAGCCAGGGGTTCCGCCAACAACATACCGAAATCGCCTAAATGCAACATTTCTGCCCATCTGGTTTATTATATAAAATAGAGCATACACTTGGATCATCGCACAGCTTCCTTGAGCAACGTAAACATTTGCGTAAGGATCTACTCCAGCAGAAAGGTGGAAAAACCCTGGCCTAGAGACAAGCTCTTTTAACACCTTGACCGGGAAATTCTTCTGAGCTGGGTATAATATGTTCGTAATAACATGATGCTTCTATGGCATTTTATGCTATGTTTGCTACTTTATTGCCTCTATTCACACTTTTAGTTCGCTTACCTATCACTGTCAAACAATGAAATCCGTGTTGTATACTTATAAAATGGATGACTGGCAAAAAGAAGTAAATATGTCTGGAGCATCGGGACTGTCTTGACAGCTGGAAACATCTGGGAGAGGAAACGATGTGTGTGTGTGTATGTGTTTATGCGTGTGTGTGTGTGTGGCCATGGACACCATGGTTACATCAGAGGGTAGGCGGCGCTACCATAGGCCAGGGAGGGGCTTGGGATGGCGCGAAATAAGCAAACATTACAATAAGCAAAAACATATAGATACAATAATTTATTTTTGAAAATAGTACAATTAAGACACAGCAGCCAGTAGGTCTCCGCACGCGTGAAGATCTCCTATTATTCTAAACATAATATTTCGATTCAAAGTGTATCACAACGTCTCGTTTTCAATACGTTATATCAATCAAGTTCGAGTACCGTCGGCGGGCCGGGTGAAATGGCGTTGTGGGCCGGATCCAGCCCCCGGCCGTAGTTTGGCGAACCCTGGTGTAAAGGATCACATCACTTGGGTGTGAGTGTTTTCACTTGTCTGTTGTTGCATGAACACATCTGTCTCACCCGCTTTTCTTTCCAGACACCATTAGTCCAAGGTGAATGACACTCAACGCAAGCCTGCCTCGTTGGGCAGCACCATGGTCCATTCCCCCTCTCGCACTATCTGACCAATTTCCCAGACATTCCTAATCCTATCCTCAGCTTTTGTCATTCAAAAACTGCTTCCCGTCAATCTGTGTACCCTGGTGTCATTCAGTGCCTCATAGAGAAGGTCCGCTACGAGCCTAAGGTAAACTTCTGTCTGGAGCATCTTGTGTCACTCATAGATAGACGGCAGAGTATTTAAATGTTGCTTGTACACAAGTGGGATTGCCTCATGTGTTTCACAAAATAACTAGCTTACCTTCATTTTGCACGTGTACTATAGTAGGGTGTGTGACACTGTCGGCAACCCTAGCTCATCATAAATCATTAATTGAAGTGATTGTTGGTAGAGGCTGTATAACTATCTCTGTTCCATGTCTGTCAGTGCCATTACCTTCCTGACATTTAATACAACCTCTCCCTCGTGGTCTCTGAAAGACACGCTTCAGTAAATCGTTATTTTGAGGTATGTGGTTGTGTTTCTCTTTTGATTAGACTGCCATTGACAGCGATGTACAGAACCTCTACACTAACTGTCATTTACTGCCTATAGTGCCTTGCGGCGTAGGACAGAGGGATCTTGAGACTGAGGAATTAAGACCGCATGGCTAGTGCAGTAGCCACGAACTTTGCAGGTTAGGGTTTTCGCTTTTCCACCGACATAAAATAATTCACCCTTACCGAGGATTTTTAATCCGGGTCTCCTAAAGGTGAATCCGGCGTTCTAGCCACTCGGGCGGCCGCTGCTCACCATCATCCTCCACCCCTAACAGAGTTGTTATTTAAAGAACACGCTAACTCAACTGTCTCCAGGGGTGATGACGTACACCAATCAATCTTTCATTTTATCCACCGCAGCCGTCATTTCTCAACCCTATTCATCTGTCTATATATAAGGGTATCGTTGGCAAATGTCGCAATACGTCAATTATCTACTGCTCCTATCATCAATATCCTGCTTGTGTACGAGTCGAAAAGTAACGGGGAAATGACAGATGCATGTGGTCACTCCTATGTAATAGAGCAAGATTCAGAGCATTAAGACCCCATTCACAGCTTGACCTAACGTTCGTATAGAAACGCTGCAGCCTGTTAAACGATCCAGTGGCAGACCTTCATGTCCATAAATATACCATCAAATAGTCACACTTAACCCTTTTGTATGCATCCTCTAGATCCAAGGCCACAACCAAGGTTTCGTGCTCACTTTCGTTGATACAATATGTCACATGTACTTGTGTAGCTTCTCAATCCTTTTCGGACACGTCTACAATTTTCTAGGTGCTTTTGCAGATTGCCTGCGATTACCTACTCCATTTTTTCGCGCGTGTGAGAGAAAATGAACAGTCTGATAGATAGCTGCTTTCGGTGTGAAAATACATAACAAGACTGATGAAATGGAGACTCCGGGGTTGAGTGTGTAAAACAAATGGAACATCCATATTTGGAGAGGCTGATTCTGCGGTAAGGGCAGTTGGGGTGAGCAGAGAGTCTTAACAACGCTCGCAACTTACGTGAAACGGCGGTAGCTGTCACAGATGGTTAGTATATAGCGTAGGTGAGAACATTGCCTTGTATAGCAGCGTAGATGTCAATGATTGCTTATGTAGCAGAGTGTTACCGATTGCTTGTATACCAGAATAGCTGTAAACTATGTCCGGTACACAAGGTGAAAAACACCAGCTACGCAAAAGACCAAGTACACTAAATGTGGTCTTTGCGTTAATTTGTAGATGTACACTAACTTAAATACACTAACACTTATAAACACAAGATTTCGAAACCTTCAGTAAAAACAAGGCCAGGAAAATATTGCAATACTGACTACGTACTAGTAATGGGTAAACTAAGTATAAAACTGAAGACATTTAAGAGGGCTCCAAGAAATATCAAGCTACATTTGGCAACACTTGACTCAAATCAGGACATGTGTGATATGCAGTCATTATTGTACACAACTGGTACACTGCTATAGTCAAAATAGGTGGTACAATGGTAAAAGCTAAAGGAGTCGATATAAACCGACATCAAAGGAGATAGTATCAGAAAGAAAGAAAAGAATAAATGGGTGGTAGAGTAAATTCTACAGTTGATAGTTGTTAGAATAAAAAGTAAATAATGTCAAGATGAATATTTAAAAATGCATAGTAAATAATACAAAATGTAAGACAACGAAAGAAGTCTGCCTAAACTGACAGTGCATGGATATTGAAGACTAACGAGAAGACACAAAATATATGCACAGAAAGATACGGGAATTATCAGGCATAAGAAAACACACATCAAGTTATTATTTGAAAACAAAAAGGTAACATTAATGGACAAATAAAAGATCATTCAAAGATGGACAGAATATGTAAAGGAGTTAGAGGGTGTTGACAAAAACAAACCCTTCCAATAAATGTGACGAACCACCATAACTGAAAGCAGACGTTGAAGATGCCATGAGTAAAGGTAATTTCCCGGAGCCAGATAATAACAGTGTCGGAGAAACTGAAGCTGTTGGCGAATTGGGTACAGAAGTTATTGTATATTGTATATTGGGTACATAAGAACACAACTGTTGAATGATATCTATAACAGAACATATATACCTGATGATCTCTTGAAATCTATTGTCATAGCTCTACCAAAGAAATCTGATGCAACAGAGTGCGGAGAACATGACAAAGTTAGTTTAATGATTCATCTGACTTAAATATTAATGAGAATTTTCATTAGAAGAATCTATATATATAAAAGAGACTGTATGTATGTCCGTTCTTTATGCGTTCACGAACGGTCCATCCGATTGAGATGAAATTTTCTACACGTTTTCTTTTCATTCCTGTGCAACTTTCTGTCATAGTTTTTTAGTTTTTTTTTCGGCTACTTACTTACAAAAATTTAATATTTCATTTTTCATTATAATTTCTATATAGCAAGGAAATATAGCTCTAGAAAAGTTATTTCAAGGGGCATAACTTTTAATAACATTTCTATATACTTTATAGTCATATTGTTGCATCGTTTTCAAAGATTTATAAACTCTTTGTCTATAGTTATTTACAATCATATGAGTTATAATAAATAATGATATAATCTTTAAGGCATTTTCAAAGTTTTCATAAAAATAATGCATAATGCATAACATTGTAACTCATCTTTTTATGCTTAAAGAAGTTAACTACAGTCATGTAGGTGATTAAAAACAGTTTTCATTAAAAATAATGGATGGTGTGTGGAAGGACATTCTTTTAAGTTACTGTGCGCCAGGAGCTGGGCGAAGCCACGCCGGGTCAGATAGATAGACAGACAGACAGATAGTCGGGAACGGGAGCTTATATGACTACTTATGTGAATTAAATGAGATGCTCCTCACCAGGGACTGGGTGACGCCGGGCCGGCTCAGACAGACAGACAGACAGACAGACAGATAGACAGACAGACAGACAGACAGATAGTCGGGAACGGGAGCTTATATGACTACGTATATGAATTAAATGAGATGCTCCCCACCAGGGACTGGGTGAAGCCGGGACGGGTCAGACAGACAGACAGACAGACAGATAGTCGGGAACGGGAGCTTATATGACTACGTATATGAATTAAATGAGATGCTCCCCACCAGGGACTGTGTAAAGCCGGGCCGGGTCAGACAGACAGACAGATAGACACAGACAGACAGATAGTCGGGAACGGGAGCTTATATGACTACTTATATGAATTAAATGAGATGCTCCCCACCAGGGACTGGGTGAAGCCGGGCCGGGTCAGCCAGACAGACAGACAAACAAACAAGCAGACAGACAGACAGACAGACTGATAGATACATAGATCCCCTCCAGGAACTGGGCGAAGCCGGGCCGGGTCAGCTAGTAAGAAATAAAGTAAAGCAAGAAATCGGAGTTGAGTAGTTCTGATTTGTGGATTGAAAGGCTCAAACAACGCCATGTACAATTTTAGAACATTAACACAAAGAATGATTAAAATGAACAGAGATTATGTTTGTGGTTTATTGACTACACAAGTCAATAGGAAAGACTGAACACGAAAAATGATTACAATGTTGGAATTGTTAAACAATGATGGTATAGACATTGCAATGAACAAGTGGATACCCCGATGCAACATCAAAGTGAATGAAGCCAATCTGAAGCAAGGCAATGTATTTATGTATATCGGTACATTAATAACAGCAGATGGAAGATGTATTAAGGAAGTTAATTGCAGAATAGCCCAAGCAAATTGAGTATTTCACAAGATGATGAATATTCTCTGCAATGTTTCGACACCGGACATGCAGACGCCTCTGCATGAGGGGCATGAGGCTGGAGAAATGGCTAGAAATCGAGAGACTTTGGTCACGATGAGAAAGATGTCCTGCAAATGACCTGCTACATAATGATGATGATGATGATGATGATGATGATGATGATGATGATGGCCCTATCCTTACCTTAACTGCTGATTGGCGATCAACTGGGGATATGTGAATTGGATCAGTGGTTTGTGCTTTTGGACTTCACAAAACCCCAGTTCCAGTACGTCGACACTGTATATCGCAAAAACAGGAAATGTGTAATCAAGATCTCAGAATGACAGGTTATCGAAGTTAAATTGTTAGGTAAATATTCGCCATCTGTGGCAAATACGACTAAACATATCACATGTCAATGACACATACATAGATTATGAAAATGAAACTGAAAAGCTTCGACTGATTGTGATTAATAATGTCATCGGGTTTTCAAGCGTAATATCGGGTTTGCCATATGACAATAGACTTTAAAATAGTGATACGGTCGGGTAACGGTTATCCTTCTTCTTATAGTCCATACCGTGTGACGTTACTGATCATGTCTGTCTCTTGTGCTTCCAACCATTTTCGATACTGGTGTTCTCCGTGTCATGATGCCAGACTGCACAGCATCTTCTTTCTTAGTCTCCAACTGTCTCTCCTTCCATACAGCTTGTTCGTTGTTGCGATGTTCTCTCTATGTTCTTCTATCCGCCTATGGTGTTCCCATCTGTCCTTTATGAATCCACATCTCCGTCTCTTCCGCTTAATACGTTATTTGTCTGCTAATTGTCAACGATTTGCTTTCGTAAATTACGATTGGCTCAGTTTAGCTCAAAAGATCTCTTTTCCTCACATTGTTTGACAAAGAATATATTGCAAATAATGCTCTTCATTTTCTGAAATTATGTTTTTTCTTGTGCTATACTTAAAATATCTTCCATACGCTGTTAAGGGGGTTTGCAGACTAGCGTAGAGATGGTGGCACTTTACTTCTCATTTGCGATAGATCAATATTGATAATTTTACCACAGTACACTAACAGGTAATCATATAACAAGCAATATCTTACTGTACGAAATGTTGATATTTACGCACACTGCGTACAGTATCAGGAGATTTATTTAACGGCTTTCCATCAGAAGCAGTTTCCAAAAACATTATGGCCAAAAACTTTACAAGACTGCAGCAATCATCATGATCTCCGAAATAACCCTGATAGTGTTGGCATCCCAAGTCGGCGCTTGTATTCCAAACTCATCATCGTCATCATGTGCCATGGCGATAAGCGTGAGCTGTCATGTTTCGACATCTCACAAGATCACCACAGTCGTGGATCAGTTCTATGTTCTTTGTCTCGACCATGCCATGTGGCTATGCCAAGCAGATATTTACTTCCTTGCTTTCCCCCTCGTTCTTTCCCCCTTGTTCTTGCCAGTCCTTGCAGTGTTCTCTTGTATTCGTAACTAAGCGCTGTCATATCAAAACTTTTCAACAATATAATAATAGTTCTCTCTTACAATCTTGAACAATATAGTAATAGTTCTGACATACAATTTTAAACAATATAGTAATAGGTATGTCTTAAAATCTAAGATAATGTAATAATAGGTTTGTCTTACAGTCTAAAGTAATGTAGTAATAGTTATGTCCTACAATCGTACGCACTATAGTAATAGTTATGAATTGAATTGTGTTGAATCTTTGACATTGTCTTCTTTCTGCCAACGGTTATTTTCCCAAATGGAGCATAGACGCCCAACAATACCAGGCTAAGTCCTACTTTCTGAAGACGTGTCTATAACTGGTTGGCTTTTGCTGCTAAGGTCTTCTACGGGATGTGATATCCAGCCTAGCGCCAACCTCCCTTAATGGCCTTTTACGAAACGCTTGGTTGGTTTCAGTATTGCTGTGTCTTAGCTTTCCAAGGCATCGGTAAGACTCTCGCGGTGATAATTTAGTACAAGTAGAAAACTTACAAGTCATATTACCGTAACTGTAACAGGATTTTATTCTAAGAACATTCACTGGCACCTGGCTGTCGTGACAGACGACAGCTCATTACATTATGCTTTTGAAAAGTCCACAATAACTACAACCCATGGTGGTAAGACCAGGAATGGAGTTACACCTCTACACAGCACAAAACCTGGGTTGAATTATAGAGGCCATGAGTTGCCCATGAAGCATGATTCCTCTCTCGGCCTGCCTAGTTTACTCGAGAGGAAAGGTATCACCAATACGCCCGGAACAAGACAAGCTGTTGAAGTTGCCCTATGAGCAAAGCAATACTCCATCTGTCCGCCTGTGGGGCTTCAATCCTAAACCAATTAAGCCTTGCTTTGGCATTTAGTCTTAGGTTGTATTTCCTCGCACCAGGATAAGGTTTCAACCCTCGAAATTGCCCTCATCCGCCCGAAACCGTTAGCACAATGTGGGGTATTGGATTTGGTGAGCGCCGCCCAATATTAAGCGCTAACAGCAAGCAAGTAGTGCCTTATACTGGCATACGAGTTAGTTAGTTAGTTAGTCGACAGATCATCCTCGTTGCACATCGAACCATTCAGTCCATAAGTGCTCGGATCCCCTCCTCAGCAAATCCCGCAGCGTGTAGCGGCTAACGACGCCAGTTCTGTGTTGGTTTATCAATCTTCTTTGGCTTCCTGCGTAGTGTTCTTGTTTGGCCACCCCTCTTTTAATTTGCTGCTCCCGCAGTCTGGCCATTGTTGTAGATTCACAGTCATCACTTGGTTCTCGCAAAAGTCTCACTTCTCGTAGAGCATTCAGAATGTCAGCCTGGTCCATGGCGCGTCCGCCCTCCACAGTAGCCTCATCTGCGAGCTTGTCAGCCCGCTCATTTCCTTGTACTCCCGCATGACCTGGCACGAAGATGAAACTAATCTTTGCCAGCCTAGACCGCTTCAGAGGCAGCACCCACTCTCTTCGGATCGACCCCTCCTCTATCCTCTTGATCATGTTCATTGAGTCGCTAAGGAAACAAGCCCTAGTGAATGTCTGTGTCTCGAGCCATGTTATTGCTTTACTTACTGCCATGACTTCCATGGTCAGGCTACTTGTGGTTTCAGTGAAAGCACCAGAGTCCTCCTTCACAATTCTCCCTCCGGCCCGAGCTGTAAAGGCCCATGAGCTTCTCACATGTCGGACGACCGACCCATCTGTGTAGATGACCGCGTCACCTTCTAGCGAATTCTCGAAAATCAACGCTTGTACCTCAGCCTCAACAGCAGCCGGATTTTCTTGTCTGCATTTTCTATCTAGTTGGATGCAAACTGAAAAGGATGTGCAGAAGTCTGTTGGCACTTGCACCCACTCCTCGCCAGGTTCTAAGTCCTCAAGTGAACACACCTGTTGAAGAATGTCTTCGGCTTGACCCATCCACGACCGTCCTCTTTTTAACCTGCTGCCCTTCACCTTCCTAATTTCACTATGCAGTGGATGTTGTGTGTTTGCGTTAATTTTGAGGTAGGCGCGTGCCCTGCAAACTTGTATTCTCTCTTCAATGGTTGGAAAATCAAGAAGGTAGCGCATCGCCCTGCATGCTGTATCTCTTGTACATCCAAGAATAATGCGCATTGCTTCATTCTGTATCCTTTCCATCCTTTCTATCTGCTTATGGCTGAGAGTCAGGATTGCCATTGCATACTCCAAAACAGACATGACCAGCCCCTCGTACAGAAGACATAGATGGCGCTGCTCACAGTTTGCTGCCGCCATCACCCGCATCGCTGCCAAACCCCGCTTGGCCTTTGTTATCACCTGGTCTATGTGCACATTATAAGCAAGGCTTCGATCAAACCGTATTCCCAGGTAATTCATTGCCTGCGTTCTTTCCACCGTCTCTGAACACAGCATTACAGTTGGTGTTGGATTGTTGACAATATGATTATTCAACGAGAACCAAGTCACTGTTGCCTTTGTTGGGTTGACCATTGCCCCAGCTTCATCACACCAAGTACTTATGCGATTGAGTTCGGTTTGTAGTTCCACAGCAACCTCCTCTCTATCCTTACCCTGACGATACACTAACACATCATCGGCATACGACAATGTCCTGCCAGGTCCAGTGATCTGCTCACTGGTGATTCTCACTGTGTAGGCGTTGAACAGTACCGGAGATAATGGCGATCCCTGTGGTAGGCCAGGATATATTGTTGTTGGTTCCGAAGTCCAACTGCCACATCTAAAAACTACTTTCCGTTGGTAGAGGGCTGCAGCGATCCAACTAAGGAGGAATGGATTTACGTTTAGTTCAAGAAGCTGAAACATTAAAAAATCCAGTGGTACTCTGTTGTATGCGTCCTCAAGATCAATCGCTGCAGCAACGGTTTCAGTGCCTGCGTGGAAACCTTCATAGACATCCTGGGCAAAGACTGCTGCATTGGTCCAGGTTTCTCTTTTTGGACGGTACCCACCCAGGGTAGGTGGGAAAACACCTTGCCTCTCTAGTTGGCTTGATATTTTCCTGGCAATTACCTTCTCCAGCAGCTTGCCTATTGTATTCTGCATGGTTATAATTCGATATCCCTGAATTTTTTTGTGGTCTTTGTCAGGCTTCGGCAAGGGAATCAGATAGCTGTGTAACCATTCCTCGTTGATGCTAGCACTCCCTATACTGTTGTTGTACATGTCTGCTAATTTCTCTAGCTCATTGTTGGTACACCTATTTATGTCGTCGTATCTTATGCCATCAGGACCTGGAGCACTGTTTTTTGATCGTCGAAGCACAGCCTTGATTTCTTTCACTGTCACTGTGTTTTCCTCCGAAGTGTTCTGGGCCTTGCATCTGTCTGAGGTGACCTCCTTGGCCAGATTTCGGCCTCCCATGTCTGTCTGGTTGCCCTGCTCAAGGTAGCGTTCAAAGAGGGCTTTGCCCTTGTCCTCGTCAGTCCTCTGCCAGGTGAGGTCAGCACCTTGGAAGTCTGAAATGCTCTTATTCTTGACTACACCACTCATGCTTTTATGTAGTCGCCAGAACAATTTCAGTGACTTGTCTGTGCTTACTCTTTGACACACCTCTGCCCATTTTTCGCTTTTAACCACCTTGACCAGTTTTTTGAAATAGCTTACTTTTGTGTGCATCTCTCTTTCTAAGTGCAAGCAGGGACTAGGATGACCAGCTCTGTTCTTCTTGGCATTCTGCCATCTCCTTACAGCACTACGCTTATCCACCCAAGCCTTCTCCACCTCGAAACTCCACCACGGTGGCTGCTCCCAGCTTTTTTTCCTGCCCTGAAACGTTCTGCGCTTGTCACGTCTTATTTTACTCACCACATCTTGCCCTGTACTGGCATACGATAGCTCAGTCATATCTGACTAAGAAGCTGACAGTTAGTCTAAGAAGAGAAATAGGTGTTCGTGAAGAAACTGAAACAATCTCCTTAAATATTTTCGCATAAATTCATCTCATCTTTCATCTCATGATGTTCCTTTTATACCATGCGGTGTCGAGGTAAAGTATAAACATCGTGAGAGTGACCGATTATGGGCTTCATGTATCGATATTCCCATGAACTCTGCTATTACCTCCGTCCAACGTTTACGTGGTCGGCCTCTTCCTCTGCTTCCATCTGGTCTGTACATCATTGCTTGTCGTGGTATGCTGTTGGATGGTAACCTACTTGCATAGCCAAACCATTTGACTTGCTGCTTTCTAATAAAATCTAGTGCTTCTATAATTCCCACTCAATTTTGGCCGCAACTCTGTTTACAACGTGGTCCGCACTAAACGAAACCACAGCGTTGATTGCTCTTGTCCGGATCCCGCTTCCTGCTGACCGCGAAGCCGAGTCCCAGCGTTTCCACACTGTGTTAAAAGTATCCACGTTTTACGATTCAAGTGTCCATTTACTGAACACTGCCATAACCTCTTACCGAGTCTAATTTGAGATACGACATAACTAATCCATGTTCTTTTTTGGATTATGGCACTCACCCCGGCTTCACTAAAAAAATTTGAAGTATTTTTTTTTCCAAATCCAGACTCTTCAATTCATCTACTTCTAATTGTGAAAACGTGTCTAACAAACGTTAGTTCCTCATATATAATACAATGTTTCAACATTTTAATCTAAGTATAATTTAAATTATCTGTAATCTGCCAGTAACGCTTGATAACGTCTTGTCATTCTGAAAAATAGGAATCCATTAACATCCTTTAAATGTTAAATACATATATGTTATCCTAAGACGTGTTATTTACTTAATTTAACTCTAAATATTCTCTCTAATATGAAATCAAATTTCCACCAATAACTTCTAATATGAACTTTCATAAACAGCATTTTAGTTCTACATGTATGCTATACTATTCATTTCAACCAACTAGCATGTTGTCCGTAGGTAGCATTAATGCTGGTCATACTAAATTGACCATCACTCTACGTCATCTACCCATCTTTACAACTATTTGCAAAATCACTCGTCCCAGGTCTACCAGAATTCTCCAAGTGCATTACCTTTTACAAAATGCAACATGGTCATAATAGGCATAGTATGTCTCTAATATTTTCAGCATACTCATCCATACACCCTGCAATAGTCTGTGGAGAGTGGATACCCCAGCACCTATCACCAAACAAAAAAATATATATTTATGTCGGACACGCTATTCCTGTCTTACCAAATCTAGACGACGTATAGCCTCAGCCTCCTTTACGATTCAGACGACTGAGGTCTAATCTGAATCAGATCCAATGCCTCTCCGGACATCCTCAGCAGTTCCTCATTCATATTTAATATGAGCATCCCCACTCTTCTCCATGCCATTACACACTGGGTGGAGGTACGCGTGGGTTCTGAAAATATCCTACACTCTCATCCAAGCATACTGGTATGTGATGTGCCTCTTTCTTTTATTATGGACCCTTAAAGCTCTCCAATTCTGACGTCGTTAACTCTGCTTCTAATCGATGAACAAATTTCCAGTTAATAAATCTTGAGACAATATCCTGTTGTCAAAGATCTACATAGGAGCTTAGAGAGTTAAGACGGAGCTATACAAAGAACACTAGACAGGAGAGACACGGGCACTATATTTAGCTTGACAACAGGACACACTCGTGTCAACTAAGAGGGCATTGAGTGCTTATGAGCGAGAGTATAGGAAACTACCTCTCGACGAGTAACTGGAGAATACCAGTTACTTAAGTTAACTGACCAAGCGTGCTAGGACTCTACGCACGCAAACTCGCGTGGCTCAGACGGGGACAAGGACGGATAGAGAGCAGACGTGTTCGCTAGGAACCCTATATAGTTTATAGACAATAGTGTTAGCTAGGTTTAGATTCCAATTAGTAAATAGTATCATTATTTCCACCTCTTCATTGTATCTGTGAAACATACCATGTTGTTGATTATCAATGAAGTATTCCGCTCGCAGAGCTTGTTTGTAATCAGCTCTAAATAAAAATGTATCCTTTTGCAAACCACACAAGTTATTGATTCGTGTCGTGCAAATGTAGGGAGTCCTGAATTACCTGTCGCAAGTAAGTTGCTGACACCTGTCAATGACCGCTTCCTTCCAATTGATTCAAATCATTAATCTCCAAATGTAGTAGCTTTCATTGCATTTTCATCATAACACAATCTAATATCATCTCATCATGTTCCTCTTGTACCTTGCGTATCGAGGTGAAGTATAAACATCGTGAGAGTGTCCAATTATGGGCTTCATGTTCCCATGGACTCTGCTATTCCCTCCGTCCAACGTTTACATGGTCGGCCGTTTCCTCTGCTTCCATCTTGTCTGTACATCATTGCTTGTTGTGGTACGTGGTTGGATGGTAACCTACTTGCATGGCCAAACCATTTGATTTCTAATAACATCTAGTGCTGCTATAACCCCCACTTTAGTCCTGATTTCTTCATTTCTGATCTTATCTCTTCTTGATGCGTTGAGTAGTCTTCTTAGGAATCTCATTTCTGTTACTGTGATTTTTCTTTTCTCTTTTTTTCTGTCATTGTCCAGGTTTGGCATTGTTAGCATAGAGTTGGTAGAAAGATTGTTTTGTAAAGTGTTTTCTTAGTAGTTATTGATACATGTTTATTCTGTAGTATTGGTGCATTTGTCCAATGAGTTGGTTTGCCTTATTGCATCTATTTTCAATCTCGTCTTCTGATCATATAAACATCATTCAATATTGGCACCTTGCCGTCTTCACAGACGATAGTTTGTGCTTTAAAAAGGCATAATAGCTTTTACTTATGGCGGTAGCGAATGTGACTGATAAGGCAAATTCGCGCTGTAAATGTCCGTTCACAGTGGGTGCATGTGAAAACATGGTGATTTCCACCATCATGCACCATCTTACGTCTCACACGCTCGGTATGTGACTAATCTGCAATAATTTTCTCCTTTGTCTTTATTCCATTTAAGATCTTTTCCCTCCATGCAACACGTTCAGCGGCGACTTGCTCCCACTGTGCATTATCAATGCCTGTAACAATAATGTCCCGCTTACACACATCTTTGTATCGTAATAGAGGCCGACCCTGAGATCTCTTATCCATCTGTAATTCACCAAAAAAGATGTCCTTTGGTATTCTACCATCATCCATCCTCTTAAGATGTCCTATCCATCTAAGTCTACGAAGACTGAGCATGGAATAAACAGTCACACAACCTGATCTTTCCAATACTTCAGCATCTGTGATTTTGTCTTGCCACTTAATACCAATAATTCTTCGCAGACACCGCATATGAAAGCTGTTTAAACGTTTCTCTTGGTGTGAGTAAGTTGTCCAGGTTTCACTGCCATAAAGAAGAGTACTAAGGACACAGGCTTGATAGACAAGGATTTTTGTTTTGGCAGTAAGCTTCCTGTTCTCCCAGACTCTTTTTCTTAACCTGTTCATTGTTGTTGCTGCCTTACCAATCCGGATGTTGATTTCCTGATCTAAGGATAATTTGCAATTTACCACTGATCCTAGATATGTAAAATGGTCTACCATCTCTAGTTCGGCGTCGTCAATAAAGATTGATGGTACCCCATGTGCACCTTGTGACATAATCTGTGTCTTCTTTTTGCTAATTGTTAAACCAAATTCAGAACAAGCATTGGAGAATGCAGATAGTAGGCATTGCAATTCTTCCTCAGAGTGGGTCGTAACTGCAGCATCATCTGCAAAAAGCAACTCTCTGATCAGTACCCTCCTAATTTTGGTCTTGGCCTTGAATCTCTGAGGATTGTAGAGGCCGCCATCTGAGCGTGAGTGAATGAATATACCAACATCCTGATCACGAAAGGCATATTTCAGTAGGAGTGAAAAGTATATTCCAATGAGGGTGGGAGATATAGTATGTCCAGAAATGAATGCCGTCATTCACGATAAATTATTTTGAAAACTGTCTGTTGCATCCTTATGAAATTTTTACTGCCGTCTTATATTTACCCCCACCCAAGGAATATGTCTTTGATAGGTCCAAAAGCAACTTAAATCATCGAAAGCGGCGACATTTCTTTGATGTTTTGGGGAAAATGTAGTGAATTCACGCTAACAAACTAGTCTTACAGTAAACCACGTTATTTCTGGTAAGGACACAAGTACAAGGCGCAGACAGATTCGTATGGGAGTGGGTGCAATAAACAAATGTAGCTTAAAAGTCGACATGGTCGACTGCATTGCACCGGGTTGTTATCCCATATGGCCCAGTCTCTTTCCGCAGGGCGGAAACCGTCGCACAAAGCACGAACTCCGTAACTCCAGCGACGACCCTCTTAAGTCTCCGAAAAAATTCACTCGTGAAATGAAGGAATCGAACATTCAACCTTCGGAGCCCGAGTCAGACGGCTTGACCACTTCACCACGGAGACTCCAGAGAGGGGTGCAGTGTGTAATATTAGTAAAGACAGAGAATTTACAGAGGCATGGGTAAATAATGTGTAAATTGACAGGAAAGTAGAAGGAATATATTTCTTACCTTATTTTTCGTTTCCTTCTTGTTTCTTCAGCTGCTGGTTAATAATTGTACACAAGTATTCATGTTACTAGGATGCATTTAGCTTTCTATATTGATTTCGTGAAAGCTTCCAAATAGCTGTGCGTTAATGTGCGTATGGAGTGACCAGAAATCTTCTTCTTCTGCGTTCATCCGGATTTTTTTTTTTTTTATGTGACTGCGTTGTGCCTGTTTAAAGCAGAGCTGAGTTCTTGCGCCGTTAGGCCAACACATCCGACTTCTGCGGGCATTTGTTGACCGGGTTAACCTTCCCGGGGGACCAGAAATGATACCGCAATTTAGTCATCATGTGTCCATTGTTAAGGTTCTTTTCAGCTGTCTGTGTAGTTTGTTCACACGTACACATGGGTGACAGACCCGCTTTGAGTCTTCGTGAAAGATTGTCTACTCTGCTGTTTACTGTTCAGAGACTGAACATGATTACCTGTTTTGCAATATGAAAATAGTTGTCAGTGTCTCTGTAGTGGGCTTTCTTCTTAACGACCAAGATGTTGGTCCTCTTTTCATTGTAGTTTATAGATTGATTCGTATGCACGTGTGTTGTCCCCTAATTTGACAACGTGTTTGCTCTCAAGTTTCTTGTTATGCACAATATGTCAGTTTCCACCGCAATATTACTCTTCTGTTGGTATTTAATGCGTTTAATGTGTTTGTTTGTTTGTTTGTTTGTTTTTTTTTCAATACCAGTTGTTTGTCACCGCTGAAGTCTTGGGGAATTGAAAATTCATCACTGTGGAATACAAACTGTTGCCATTGACATTGTGCTGATGCTGTAATGTTTAGGGCATTCAATTCATCTGAATGGTTGGAGCAAATTATCCCAGTAAGCGTGCACGCGGATTAAGGTCTGCGTTCTGCTCAGACCTTAATCTGTGTCGGACGATTCCAGTAGGTTGATGACTGCTCTCGGTTGCATAAAATTAAATCCATCCTTTCTCCAATAGTCTTCTTCCTCTTACAACACATGGGCCTTACATTTTCCCAGTAACTTTTATCAATATTTAATAGCGCGGACTGGATTAGTATCTTGACGTCAGACAATTTGAATATAGTATTGTCAGCTGCCACCTGTCCTTTAATTTTAGCCCACACAAGTTCTATAGGGTTAAAATGAGGGTGGTACTGCGGAAGTCTCAAGCAACCATGACGATGCTCTTCTATCAACTTGTCGATTTGATATGTCTTGCTTTTTTGGCGTCTGTTTTACAAGGGACAACAATTCTAGCTAGAAATACTTTCTGGAAATGGTACGTTTTCCATTCGGAGCCATATCTTTATTTCTCCCTTTGTGATCGATGCTGTAGGTATTTTGTCTTATTGAGCAACAACATTGATATCATGCATTGTCCATAATTGGACACGACGGTCTATCTAGGGATGGAAGCACAGTATTTTCGAGCCAATCTCTAAATACATTACCATTCATCTTATTATGATAATCCCTATTGTCTGTATGCTTTGATACGAACACGAGCCCAGCATTATGTTGTAAGCCATTATGCGTATTACCAGCATGGGCCATGACCAAAAGCTGTCCTATACTACTGGGCACATATCGCTTTATCTGTCCATCCACTGATTGCCATTCCTTATCACTTGTGTGGTGCGCATTGATCCACATTTCATCCAAATACACTATGCCATAATTGTCTTTGCGCATTTCCCTTATTTCACGTAGGTATCTGCTTCTCGTGGCTCCTAAATGCGGTTGCCCGCAAAGATTATTTCTACCTCCCTTGTACCTTCTAAAATTGAAGATAATGTCCTTATAATTTTCCACAAAGTTGTTTTGGATCATCATCATCATCAAGTGCCGTGCCGGCTGGCGTAGGCGTTCATGGCTCTCCATAGATCTCGGTCTTTGGTTTTCTGGATCAACTCTGGTGCTGATATTCCTCCATGCCACTGTCTCAATCCATCCAGCATCACTTCTCTTGGTCTACCTCTGCCTCTCTTCCCCTCGATCTTTCCAGTTGTTATGATGTTCTCCAATGCCTCTCTTCTCATCACGTGACCGAAGAAAGATGTTTGTCTCTGTCTTATTGTTGTATATAATGTTCTAGTTTCATTAGCCTGTTTCAGGCAGTCGTCGTTAGTTACTCTGGCAGTCCAAGGAATTCGCAACATTCGTCTCAGGAACCACATCTCTGTTGCTTCTAATTTCTTCTTAATTTGTTCATTTACGTTCCAAGATTCACTGCCATACAGCAAAACTGGTTCTACATAGCATTTCAGCACTCTCTTTCTTACATTCAGTGATAGTGACTTATTGCATAAGATACTCTTCATTTTCTGAAAAGCGGCTTTTGCCTGCCCTATTCTACTCCTAATCTCTGTTGTACATCTTCCATCTGATGTTATAAATGCCCCTAGGTATCTAAAATTATCAACTTGGTTAAGGATTTTCCCTTCTATTTCTATGTCACATTTTGGTGTCACCATTTTCTTTGATATTACCATTGTTACTGTTTTCTTGATATTCAAGGAGAGTCCTTTCCTTGCACTCTCTGTTACTACAACGTCTAATAATTGTTGTAGGTCTGTTGAATTATCCGCCACCAATACTGTGTCATCTGCATAGCGTATATTATTTATATTATAACCTCCAACTAGTATTCCTGGCATCTCTTTGATCTCTCTCATTATTACTTCGCTATACAGGGAGAAAAGATCTGGTGACAAGACACACCCTTGTCGTACTCCTAGCTTTATCTGTTCGTAACTACCCTCTTTATTTCCCATTTTAATTGCTGCTACTTGGTTCCAGTAAACATTCTTTATTATTCTTAAATCTTTTCCATCAATGTTGATATCTTCCAACATTTTAATCAGTTCATCATGTTTTACTTTATCAAATGCCTTAGTATAATCTATGAAGCACAAATATATGTCTCTCTGTTTCTCTATTGACCTTTCTATTAGTGTCCGTAATGTATAAATTGCATTGTTTGTGCCCTTTCCTTCCACAAATCCATACTGTTCTTCACTAATTTCCATTTTTATTTTCTTTTTGATTCTTCTCATTATGATTCTGAGTAGAAGCTTAGTGATATGGTTTATAAGGTTAATTGTACGAAAATCTTCACAATCAATTGCTCCTGGTCTTTTTGGTATAGCTATAAATAAAGATTTCAGCATATCACTGGGTAAATATCCACTGCTGTAAATATCATTCAACATTTTGGTTAATATATCTACTCCAAATTCTCCCAATACTTCTAATTCTTCTATTGTGATTTCATCTGGCCCAGCTGTTTTTCCTTTCTTCATACGTTTCATAGCGTCAGCGACTTCTTCTTTCAGAATAGGTGGACCTTCTAAGTTACTATCTTCTGTTAATTCTCCCCTTTCTCCTTCATATAATTCTCTTATATACTCATTCCACCTCTTCATTATAGCATCTTCCTCTAATATTATCTTTCCTGTTTTTGATTTCAAACACCCGGTATTTATTCTTATTTTTCTTCCTGTAAGCTCACTGATTTGTCTGTGCATATTTTTTGTATCTTTAATGGAATTTAATTCAATTTTTTTGCATTGCTCGTTTAACCAACTTTCTTTAGCCTTCCCACATTTATCTTTTATTTCTTTATTTATCTTAGCGTATTCTTGTTTGTCATTTTTACTCTGTTTTCTTTTGTCCATCAGTCTTAAGATATCTTCATTCATCCATTTTTTCTTAGCTATTTTGCCTCTCTCCGGTAATACTTCTTTGCTAGTTTGATGAATGGAGTCCCTTAACATTTCCCATTGTTCATCTATACTCTGTATTTTAGTTATTGCATTGTACCTATTTTTCACAGTCACTCTGTATTGTTCTTGCATTTCTTTATCTACTTTCAGAACCTCTTTATTAAGTCTCATGTTCTTAACCATTTTTTCCCCTCTCTTTAATCTTACTTTTATTTGTCCACATAGTGGTACATGATCACTATTACAGTCAGCACCAGGCATTGTCTTTACATTAATTAAAGCATTTCTAAATCTTTTATTAATTAGTATGTAGTCAATTTGGTTGCGTGTTTTCTTATCAGGGCTTATCCATGTGTACAGTCGTCTTTTATGGTGCTTAAACCATGTGTTTCCAATTATCATCTCATTGATATTTGCCCATTCTATTAGCTTTTCCCCTCTTTCATTTCTTGTACCTAAACCATAATTCCCCACTACATCATCCATTTTTCCCTTTCCTACTTTTGCATTAAAATCACCAAGTATTATTTTTATTTCTTGTGATCCAATTTGAGCCATCGCCATTTCTATTTCGTCGTAAAAGTGTTGTATTTCTTCATCACTACTGCTTGCTGTTGGTGCATATACTTGTATAATATTTATGTCTATTGGTTTGCCTTTGATTTTTACCATAATAACTGTATCTGAAATACACCAGTATCCATTAATTGACTTGGCTGTGTTTTCGTCTAATATTATTCCTACACCTTTTTCATGTGTATCCCCTCCAGAATAAATTATTGTATGATTGTCAGCTATAATTTTGCCCGATCCCTTCCATCTCATCTCACTAACGCCTAGTATATTCATTTTCATGCTATCCATCTCTCCTAGAACATCGGTCAACTTTCCTAGCTCATTTAATGTCCTAACATTCCATGTTCCTACTCTAAATTTATTTATTTTAGTTATGATTTTGCCATCAGTAGCTGGATGACGGTCTGGTGTCACCTGTGGCTCATGACTGTCCCTACCGGACGAGGATGCCCTAAGACAGCCATTAACGTCCTTCACTAACTTTGATTTATGTTTTGCCATGAAGTCTTGGGAAGATAATGTGGTGGTTTCCCCTTGCCTTCCACATCCACATGGTGGTCTTTTACCTCTGCCTTTGACAGCCATTTCCGACTGTAAGGACAAGTGAGTGCCCTGCCCTGCTCAGCTGCAGAGTTGTCCACTTATTCCGGTGGATACTCGGTCCCCAGAGCTGTATTAGCCACACTGTAGTGTGTTTCCATCCTCTACCGCGGGGAGGTGCAGTTGGGATTTTCACTTCATAAAGTTATGGTCTCTGACCAAGACTCTCCAGTACTTTTTAGAGAAGAGTTTTGGATAGCTCTGTGTTATTGTTCTATTGTGTTCTATTTTCTATTGTTCTTTTTGTGTGTGTGGGTGGGGAGAGGTGTGTGGTGTGTTGGTTGGGGATATGTGTGTGGTGTATGGGTGGGGGATGTGTGTGTGGGTGGGGGATTTGTGTGGTGTGTGAGTGGGGGTATGTGCGGGGTGGATGGGTGAGGGTATCTGTGTGGGTGTGGGTTCGGATATTGTGTGGTATATGGGTGGGGGATATTGTGTGGTGTGCAGGTGGGGGATGTGTGATGGTATGTGGGTGTGGGATGTGTGGGTGAGGGATATGTGGGTGTGGGATGTGTGGGTGAGGGATATGTGTGTGTGGTGCGTGGGTGGGGAATATTGTGTGGTAGGGGATGTGTGATGTGCGAGTAGGGGATGTGTGTGGTGCTGGATGTGGCTTAGGGCATGTGTCGATGGGTGAATGATGTGTGGGTTGTGTGGTGTGTGTGAGTGGATTGGGGATGTATAGGTGGTTAGGGAGATGTGTGTGTGTTGGTAGGGAGATGTCAGTTGGTTGGGATGTGTGTGTATGGTTTGGGGATATGTGAGTGGATGTGCGATGTGTGGGTTGGTGGGGGGGGGGGGGGGTGGGGGGGGGGGGGGGTGTGCGTGGGTGGGGAATACGTGGTCGATGGAGGTGTTGTTGGAGGTGTGGGTGGGAGAGGATGTGTGGGGGGATGGGTGTGTGGATTAGGATGTGTGTGTGGGCGGGCTTGGGATGTGTGGGTTGGTGGGGGTGTTTGTGTGGGTGGGGAGTGTGTTTGGGTTGTGGTAACAGGTGAGGGCAGTGTGTGTGGGTGGGGGATGTGCGGGAGGTAGATGGGTCGGTTGGTGGGGTATGTATGTGTCCCTGGGTGTGTGTGTGTGTATTGGTAGGTGGGGGTGTGTGTGTGGGTGGGGTGATGTGTGGGTAGGTGGAATATGGACCTCATAACATTGTAATTTGCCTTGTTTATGTTTACAACATTCATTTCACAATGTTTTTTTTTCTCTCCTTCCTATGTGAATGTATAATGCTCTTGATGAACGAAAGATGAGTGACTGGGAGGGCCGAATGTAAGACAGGCCTGCGTTCCCAATTTGTGACCCTTTTAAAATAAAGTTGATTTGATTTGATTTGATTTGATTTTGTTCTTTCTCAACCAAACCCTAAGTTTTCTTACAGTCAATGGTTCTTTGGCATCCAGCATTTTTATAATGCTGGATAATCCTGGATATAAAATCTAATATATTTATAAGTTTAGTAGTCTCCGTGGCGAAGTGGTCAAACCTTTTGACTCGGGCTCCAAAGGTTTTGGGTTCGATTCCGGGCTGCATCCTTCGGTTCACGAGTTAAATTTTTCAGAGATTTCTGTGGGTCGTCGATAGAGCTGCGGAGTTCGTGCTTTGTGCGATGCTTTCCGCGCTGCAGCTATATGGGATAGAACCCTGTGCAATGAAGTCGACCCTCTCGACTTTTAAGCGACTTTTTAAAGCATTTTTATAATAGCTCGCTTTATGACATCTTTGTCAAAGCTGTCTACAATAACCTTTCTACCTACCTTTTGGTTATTGCGTTGTGGTTTAATTCCAGATTCTTGCACCCATCGACCAAATGACCGTTTACTCAAACCCAATGCATGCACTGTTCTTTTTTCGGAATTTATAATACTATAAAACAGTTTCCTGCCATCAGCTTCTATACAAAAATATGTGTACAACTTCATAACGATGCTTTGAAGTGTATACACAATTTCGCATTCAATCCCATTGAAAAATATTCACACATTTCAATGTTACCGATAAGTGGTAAGATTGAAATAATAATAATAATAATAATAATAATCAGGTTTCATGAAATAACCCACAGTTTGACGACACATCTGAACAGTCCCAGTTTAAACTGCGCGGGGTTCTTGGCATAAGGCCAATCCCGTGAAAAACGTAAAATATTCAACATTGAACGCTGATTGTCTGACTACGCTGTAATACATTTAAAATTATGAATTTCATCTCTGACCCGTAAATTATATACCGCATATAAACAAACTTTGAAATCTGCTGTAAACTCTCCAGAACAAAAATTGTTTTGTTGGTTGTGCATAATGATAAGGTTATATGCTAAATCTCATCATTTTCCTTCAGTTTGTTACTGAGATATGGAAGTTTATATTGGGGCAGACAAAAATAAACACAACCTTGCTTACCTACACTCTTGATTTCAAACTCTTCAGAAGTTGAACCATCAAACTTGATTATACCCTTCATGTCTGTGTAGAACGATTCCACAATGGACAGAAGAGCTGGTGGGCAGCCAATCTTCATTAATGTCTTGAACAGACCCTCACGACTGACCAAATCAAATGCCTTTGTGAGGTCGATGAAGGCAATAAACAGTGGTTGATTCTGTTCACGGCATTTTTCTTGCATTTGTCGCAATGAGAATATCATATCAATGGTAGACCGGTTCTGTCGAAAGCCACACTGTGATTCGGGGTAGACTTGATCTCCTAGGACTTGAAGTCTGCGCAGAACAATTCTGGCAAATACTTTTCCAACAATGCACAGAGGTGAGATACCCCTATAGTTGTTGCTGTCGCTCCGATCGCCCTTGTTCTTGTACAGTGTTATAATGCTTGAATCTTTGAAATCCTGTGGGACTTGTCCTTCTCACCAGCATAGCTCTATTAGCTGGTGGATCTGTAGAGTGAGTGTTTCTTGCCCACTCCTGATAACCTCTATTGGAATCACATCCTTACCTGGAGCCTTGCCAGATGCAAGTTCATTTATAACACACTTAACATCTGATATGGTGGGAAGTGTGTCCAGGTGGTCAAGAGTTGGTTGAGCCTCTATGGCGTTGAGGGCATCATCCGCTAGTTTGGTCTCACTTGAGTAAAGCTCCAAATAGTGCTCTACCCATCTGTCCATCTGCTGTTTCTTATCAGTTATGATTTCTCCAGTCAAGGTTTTCAATGGTGCACTTCTTTTGATCATTGGACCACAGGCTTTCTTTATTCCTTCATACATGCTTCTCATGTTTCCCTTATCACTTGCGATTTGAATGGACTCATAACGTGATCCAATAACCATTTGCACACTGCCTGGCAGCCTTTTGCACATCTTTTCTAGCTTGCTTTAGCTCACTCAGAGTGTTACGCGTTGGTCTTTCCTTGTTTCTTTTAAGAGAGCTATCTTTTTCTTATCAATCAAGGGCTGCAGAGTCTGACTGTTTGCCGCAAACCAGTCCTGCATCTTATGATACACAGTGCCGTAAACCCCTACGGCAGTTTTATAAAGCGTTTCCTTAAGTTGACCCCACTTTTCATTTACTGTACAATATTCTGGTGTGTCAGTGGAAGCATCTTCAAGTTTCTGTTGAAACTGAAAGCACTTTTCAGGATCGTGAGTGTTAATAATATTAATCCTGGGGCTAGATTTGTGTTTAGCTGTGTAGATTCTCTTTGGTCTTAATCTAACCCTTGCAACAACCAAAGAATGATCTGTATCACAGTCAGCACTGTGGTAACTTCGAGTCAATGATATATGGTTCAGATGTTGTCTCCGTATGATGATGAAGTCCAGATGGTGCCAATGGCCGGATCTTGGATGTTTCTTTTGTTTTAAAAAGGAGTTTGTAATACATAGGTCATTTCTGGTGCAATGCTCCAGCAGCCTTTGCCCATTTTCATTCATGCGACCGATGTTGTATTTTCCAAGGCACACTAGCCATGAACTCGAGTCCTTGCCCACACGAGCATTGAAATCACCGAGCATATAAATGTAGGCAGATTTTCGAACTGCCTTGATCATGGAGTCTAACTCCTCATAGAACGAATCCATCACATCATCAGAGGATTCGAGTGTCGGTGCATATGCAGTAATAATGGTGGCAAAACTACAAGAGGTTGCCAAGCGCAATTATAAGTCTTTCATTTCCTCCTGCTGGAATTTCAGTCATTCCCAGTAGCGAATTCTTCCCTGCAAAGCCCACACCGTGTTGCCTTTTTTCTGCCTGCCCTCTACCCTTCCAAATAAAAGGTGTAATTGTTTTCCCTGAGTGACCCTTCCTCAGCGAGGCGAGTCTCCTGCAGGCCAGCAATATCATTGTTAAGACGATTGAGTTCGGCATCAATCTCATCCGTTTTTCTCTCATCGTTATTATTGGTCAAGTCAGAAGAAACTCCTGGACACATGGTTCTCACGTTCCAGGTTGCAAGCCGTAGCTTGAGGTTTATATTTTTTTCTTTGTATTAGTACCTGGTGCATTAGTTTTACAGCCTGCGATTCAGATTTTGTTCTAGCCTCAAGCACCCATTGAAGCAGGCAGGCTGTGGCGGATCAGCACCCATTTGGCTGGGGGATGCTCAGCTTGAGGCGGGCGGTAGCTGATCAGTGACACCTGTAGGTGTCTCCCACCGTCAGAGGCAATGCGTGGCGCCCCTTGTCTACGCCAATTGACGGGGACTTATAACCCGTAACAGTTGCCTCTCGCTTTGATTCCGAGACCGGTTAAGACCAGGGATTGAGTTATTGCCTCTCCATAGCACAAAGCCTGGGCTAAAATACAGAGATCATGTGTTGCCCATGCAGCATGATCCCTCTCTCGGCCTGCCTAGTTCATATCACAGTGTGATCATGGCCTGGCTGTGAATCGTTAGTGGCTGACATCAATATAGATGACAAACTCCGCGTTGTAGTGTATAAAAGGTTTATTGAGTCATCAAATACATTTTCCTGCTGCCGATGTAAATACAGACATCTTTGTTGTTCTTTCAATGGCCGAATCCCAAGTGACGCGTGAGCAACCCCTGGATACCTAATCCCATTCGTGCTCACGCGTTCAATAACTTTATTTCCCCATTAGTTAATGAATGCGCAGCATTCATTACATCTCTAACTACTACCCTAGATCCCTTCAAAAAGACTTTTCTCTGGAAAAGTCTCAACTCCAACCCTTAAACACTTAACTCAATACTGAAATATTTCTTCTTCTATACCGATTCTACCCAACAATCCCTCAACATATATTTCATAATTCAAATCTCATCCTCCTATCTCATCATAGCCAAACGCTAACCAGAGACATACTTTATACAATGTCAGTAATACAAATCCCTACTATAAACTCTCTACAAAACTCTCTACAAAACTCTCTACAAACCTCTCTATAAGCGAACCACTTTTAAAGTGTCCATCTAAATTATGATTGACAAAAATTGAAGATATTTTCCTTATCTTTTTCTCACTTAATCACATTCTCACTATTCCAGGATAGACAGAAAAAAGTTTAGTTTAGATTGGTTTGGTGCGCACCGAAGAAAATTAGAAAGTAAGAAAATAGTTAGAAGTAATCACATTTCTCTTCCCATGCATACTCAAAACTTTATAAAATAAAGTTTTCAAAATTTATCTTCATTGCCGTCAATAATAATTTTTGTTATTAAAAAGTTATGTTAATCCAAAACTACAACCTTTTGTATTATTCACCTCGTCAAGTTCAACCATTCCTTCAAAACCTCCAGAGTCCACTTATTTAAATGCCAAAATTCAACCTGGCATTCCCCACATATTCTCCCATTAAACGATGTTCAACCCAGCTCCTATTTCAACCCCCATCTACCCAGTATCGCCCGTCATTCCCCTCATCCATGGCTTTCAATCCATGTATTTACATTACGAACCGTCTAATGTAGTCCCTAATTCAATCCCCCAAACCATTTTTAACGGTTTAACTCTTTCCAACCCCCATGTAATTATCAATTGTTGCTGACAACCCCAGCCACTTTTAAATATACTCCTCCATTACTTTCTCTACAACATACTGAGTTACTTCGCTAATCACCACAACTTCCCCCTTAACTCAATCATGTTTCACCCTCAATTTCTATTTATAAACGTTATACACGTTAAGCAACTCAACTTCAAGTCACAAAATTCATAAAACGAAGCATGGCCCTTACTCCATGTTTCATATTTTATGCAAGCTCCCAAAAACAACTCTTCATTTTTCCCCATAACTGAACGTCAACCTAGAAATTATTTTAAACACACCCAAGGTAACTCAAAAAAAAAAAAAAACTAAAGCCATTATCTCGTCTTAAATATTCTACATGTGAACGTGCAACATGCCCTGTAATTTGATTTTTTATAGTATATGATACTGGACCCTTTTTTTCTAAAATATAATATCCCGGGACCCAATGAGCATCAAACTTAGAGTTTCTCCTATGTTTTTTGTAATAAACTCTATCACCTATGTTAAACTCCTGTAAGTGTGCATTTTTATTTGTGTATTTCTTCTGTCTTTCTCGAGCCTTAATTATATTATTTCTTAAACGTATATGTGCTTTGTGCATTTCTTGCAACCTCATTTCCTGAAACTCCTCCCCCATATATTTTCTTCTAAGCTTTAATAAATTGTCAATCGGTAATATTGGTTCTCTTCCATGTAGTAGGTAAAATGGTGAGAAACCTGTTCCTTCATTTTGGTGTGTACGGATCGCCCCCAATGCTATTCCCAAATAAAGATCCCAATCCATATCGTGTTCTTCTACATTTTTCGCCAGTATATTGTACAATGTTCTATGTTGTCTCTCATTTTTGGCATTCGAAGATGGTCTGTAATACGAAGTTTTTATGTGCTTTATATTCAAATCTTTTAACAATTTTTCAAACTTTCTATTTACAAATTCTTTCCCATTGTCTGTAAGTATTGTCTGTGGACACCCAAACCTTGGTATAAATTTTTGTAAAAACATATTTATAACAGAATCAGAACTCTTGTCTGAAATTGGATAAACTTCTGGCCAGAGACTATATGAATCTATGATATGTAGTAGATATACATTTCCCGATAATGTTTGTGGATGAGGACCTGAAATATCCAAACTCACTTTCTGCATTGGAAATTGAGGAATATCTGTATCTTGTAAGGGACATTTAATTATCTTCATGTTTCTTAACCTACACTTTTCACATGCATCAACGTATTCATATACGCTTTTAAATAAATTCGGCCAGTAATATTTACTGCTAATAGCCTTAACTAACTTATCTCGTCCAAAATGACCATTATTATCATGATATGCCTTTAAAACTTCCCGTTCTAAATGTTTCGGAATATATTTTCTTAATCCCTCACCTTTTTCACCAACATAATATAATTGATTGTCTTCTTGCAGCTCTGAGAATTTCTTTTTAAAACTGTTTTCCCCTGTTTCTTTCAATTTTTGTTTAATCTGTATTATTTTTGGATCTAATTCCTGTTCATTTTTCATATTAAAATGCATCAACTGTGTATCTTCCTCTATTGATTCAGAATCTTGTTCTGTCTGTGAGCTTTTACAATTTATTTTAGCAGAATCTAATATATTTACTTGCCAATTCCTGTCGTCAATTTCTGGTTCTCCCTCATCTTGAGTAGTGGTTTCAGATATGTTGTATGTGGAATTCTAGGCAATAAATCAGCGCATGTATTATGTTTTCCTGAAATATACTCTACTTTAGCATTGTATCCCTGTAAATTTAGTGCCCATGTTTGTATTTTCCTATTTTGTATTGGTGCTTCTAATATAGACTTTAATGGCATGTGATCAGTTGTAATAATGAAATTGGCGTTATGTAGATAATAATTTAGTTTTTGGAGAGCATAGTGTATAGCGTAGGCCTCCTTCTCAATAATCGCCCATTTTCGCTGAGATTTGCTAAGTCTATGTGACAAGAAATAGATTGGTCTTTCATTCTTAACTCCTGGTATTCCTGAGTCTTCTCCTTCATACGGTTGTGTTAAACATGCTCCTATGGCATTATCTGAAGCATCTGTATACAAAACCAATTGTTTATTTAAATCTTGATGTGCCAATAGTGGAACTGTTGTTAAGCTATTTTTTTAAACAATCGAACGCCTTCTGACAATCTTCAGTCCACTTAAACCTTGCATATTTACAGGTCAATTTTATAATAGGTTCTGCTATCTGTGCAAAATTTGGAACGAATCGTCTATAATACCCGGTCATACCTATAAAAGCTCGAACGTCTCTCACGTTGGTCGGAGAAGATAAATCTCTAATAACTTTAATTTTATTTTGATCAGGCTTAATTCCCTCTCTATTAATAATGTACCCTAAATATTTGGTTTATGTTTTTAAGAATTCACACTTACTCAATTTCAACTTAACATCGTGTATTCTTAGCCTATCAAATACCAATTTTACATGTTTTAGATGATCTTGTACGTCTCCTGATGTATATATTAAAATACCATCTATATATGCAAACGCAAACTTTTGAAACCCACGTAATACTTCATTTATTAATAACATGTAGTGAGATGGAGCTGTGCGAACTCCGAATGGCATTCGTAAAAATTCGTAAGAACCCATGTGAGTACAGAAAGCACTTTTCTTTTGAGCATCCTCCGACATCGGGATGCACCAGAATCCTGATCTTGCGTCTAGTGTAGTGAAGAATGTAGAGCCATTAAGTAAGCCCAAAATATCATCAATCACCGGCAATGGGTACGCTACATTCTTAGTGATTTTGTTCAACGCCCGATAATCACAACAGAATCGATGTGAACCATCGACCTTGGTCACAATTACAATCGGAGATGACCACTCAGACTTCGATCTTGTTATTATTCCCGCTTTTAACATATCTTCAATTGCCTTCTCTACAATCTCTCTTTTTCTTAAAGGAGTTCTATATGGTTTTAAACTAATTGGTGGATGATTTCCAGTGTCTATTTCCATTGTAACTGTACTAGTTTTTCCCAATTCTAAATCATTAATTGCAAAAACGTCTTGGTTTTCTTTCACCAATTGTTCTAATATTTCTTTATTCTCCGGTGGGGCTTTTAACTGTGATAACAATTCTTGTTCTCTTGTCCTTTTGTCTACTGTATCTATTTGAGATGGATATTTTTTGAATGTATGGATCAATTCATCATTCCGTCTTTTCCAGCTTCTTTTATAATTATTTCTGACATTATTTCTGACCATGGGAGTTTCTGAATAATAATTTCCCAACATGTTTTCTTTTTCTATAGTTAACATGTTATCATTATTATACGCTACTTTAGCGATTACACAGCCTCTATATAATTTAATATTTTTTCCTGTATTGTTTAGGAGCATCACTGGAAAGCTGAGATGTTTATCTAATATTATTAACCCATCGGTGACTTCCAAGCCAGGTTCATCTATTATTTCTCTCTCTAATTCCGTTATTTTAACTGTTTGTCCAACCGAAAAGTACGGATTTTTTTTAAATTTTTGCCTGTATTAAATTAACCGTTTGTGGTTTCAAATTCATGGTCGTTTTGACTCTAACTAGTGTCGACACATGCATATCCTCTTCTAAATCCACGTAAACATCTTGGAATTTTAATTTATGTAAATCAAAATAAAGTCTCACCCCATTTTTCAATAAAAAATCTCTACCCAATATCATATTTCTATTTAAATCCTTGACTACATGGAACATATGCCTAACATTTATCCCTCCTAATTTAAAATTTATCATCGTTTGACGGAGCACTTCTAAATTTTGTCCAGTTACCGAATGAAGATTATCCTGAATTCTAAATATTTTGAAATTTTTTAATATTCGATATAAAAATGTTTCTTTAATCACACTAACTTGCGCTCCCGAGTCAACTAATGTTCTAATTTTATATTTCCCTATTTCTATAATACATGAACTAGGATCAATCATATTTAGTGACAACTGTTTTATCTCCCCAAGTTGAGGCCACTTCTTATGTTTTCTATTTCTAAATGTCTTATTATACTCATCATTTGGGTTTTTAATATATTTATTCATCTTTTGGACCTTAATATTTTCCCCCTTACTGCCGATCCTGTTCAGTAAGCGGGATGCCAATTTCCCTGTTCTCCTGACCTTATAAAATTTCTCTGCACCTCTCCATAATTCCCATTTGATGATCTACCATTTACAGTTCTATTCTGTGTACTAGTCTGAGCACATCTATTATTTTGTGTATTCGACTGGACACGTCTGTTACCACAGAAGCGAAAAATGTGTCCACGTTGGCGGCACCCCCAACAAACCACATTTGTGTTATTTGTGTTACCTACCATGTCTCTTACAGTATTTCTCACTTGTCTTTCTCTACTTTGACTATATACGTTACTGTTTCCTTGTAACATCTGTATTTCTCCCCTTCTTCTTCTCCAATCATATCTATACTGTCCTATTTCCAGTGGTTCTTCAATTCTATCTTCTGAACTACTACCTAACTCTCGTCCTACCCTCAATCTAAACCTTCTTCTCAATCTTTCCTCTTGTATAGCTATATCTACAGCTTGTGACAACCTTGCAGGATTCTCTCTCATTAATTTAAATTTCAGTCCATCTGACCTAATCCTATTAACAAAAATCTCCACCAACATCCGTTCCACTTCCTCAGCTCGGACATTCTGACCCAAAAATGACTCTTCGGCTAAATTGATCAACCTATCACTGTATAGCTGCACACTTTCTGTAGTATTTTGTCTCGTCTGTCGCAACACTGAGAATGCGTGTTGAGGGTCAGTAATCTCTGCATATTTGTGAGCTAGGTCGTCTTTGAATTGTTCCCAGGTTTCACCTCCTCCAGCTTCTAGCTTTCTTCTTATATGATCAGAAACAGGACTTGCACTAGTTCTATAAGCCAAATTCTTTTTATCCTCATCCGTAGCGTTCACTAGATAAGCATGTTTCTCAATGGATACAATCCATTTCTTAAATTGACTCGCCTGTCCATTAAACCTCTCGACATCATTGACTACACTTTGCTGTCTTAACACCGAGTCCAACTTTGATATTGCCCCACCAACTCCACTAAGTACTTGTGAAAGATCTTGGGCTTCCATTCTAAAAAAATCTGAAATGGAAAATACAGCAGTACCAAACAATCTAATATATTAATATGTCCTAAATCAAACAGTTGGAAATCTTAACCTAAAATTTAACAATACCTGCTATACTTATAGTCCTGTCGTTTGTCCAATTGTTTTTCTTATTCAAAACTGATGATCTGCCGTCGTAAAAATTTTAGAACAATTCCAGCGTCTCGCAGAGTATGGTTGTTGTCCAATCGAAAAAATTATGGGGAAAAATTTAAGGAGTATGACGCCCAATCGACAAAATTGAAGGAGTATGACACCCAATCGACAAAATTGAAGGAGTATGACGCCCAATCGAAAAAATTGAAGGAGTATGACGCCCAATCGACAAAATTGAAGGTTGTCTTCTTCTCTCGCAGGAAAAGAAAAGGAAGAGCCTCTGAATTCCTCACTTCAATCGATATTCTTCATGCCGCTGATTGTCGAAAAACGGAAAAACGAGCGCATTTGCTAGGTTCCTCGCTTCAATCGTAGTCGTTGCCTTCTGACTTACTTTCACCGATAAATGGCCCTTCTAGTCGTCTTCATGCTGCTGATTGTGCTCGTCTGGATTTGAAATGACAACGATCGAGACAATAATCAATTGATTGATTGATTGATTGATTGATTGATTGATTGATTGATTGATTGAGCCGGCTCACTATAAGCGTTGACCAACAACTCCGGACTTTATCTTCAGACAAACAAGGTCACCTTCAATGTACTTCAGACGATAACGGTTAAATCGACAGTTTCAGCAAGACCAGATTTCACGGCAGCATATATGGAACATCCATACGTTTCGAAAAGAACGAGCAGGTCAACACAGGATTCAACAATGACGATGGCTGCTCTGTTTCACCACTCGGAACATTATGTGTTGTGTGGCGGTTTTAACAACCATCACAAAGACTTGAAAATACGACATAAGTTGTTCCTCCAGAGTGCAGGACTTCAACACAACCTTCCATGACTTCTGTTGATTTCTATATTCCAATTTGATTTATTTTATGAGGACCTCTGTGATCAGTAGTGGCCGCGACAGCACGATTCAGAAATCTTGGTATATTCGGCGCCAAATCAGGTCATATCACAGTGTGATCATGGCCTGGCTGTGAATCGTTAGTGGCTGACATCAATATAGATGACAAACTCCGCGTTGTAGTGTATAAAAGGTTTATTGAGTCATCAAATACATTTTCCTGCTGCCGATGTAAATACAGACATCTTTGTTGTTCTTTCAATGGCCGAATCCCAAGTGACGCGTGAGCAACCCCTGGATACCTAAACCCATTCGTGCTCACGCGTTCACTAACTTTATTTCCCCATTAGTTAATGAATGCGCAGCATTCATTAACTCTCTAACTACTATCCTAGATCCCTTACTGTTATATTCACTCCAGAGGAAAGGTAACACCTCTACATCTGGAACAAGACAAGCTGCAGAAGCTGCCGGATCAGCAAAGCAATGCTCTAACTGTCCGCCTGTCGGAGCTTCGATCCTAGACCAGCCGCCAACCAAGGCTTACTGCCTTGTCTGCCCTGCCATGACATTTTGTCTTTAGGTTGCATTTCCTCGCACCAGGGTAAGACTTGTACCCTCCTAATAGTGCTTATCCGCCCGAAGCCGTTGGCACAATGTGGGGTGTCGGGTTTGGTAAGCGCCGCCCAACGTTCGGCGCTAACAGAGAGCAGGTAGTATCGTCTACTGTTATACGGTAGCTCAGTCATATCTGTCTAAGACCTGACACTGTGATCATATAAACAGAAGCTAGTAAAACAACAAGCCACGTGACTTTACGTGAACGACTGATCCTGTACAACCATGGTAGTTTAGCAGATTGTCCATTGTTTATGCAGGGGTAGACACGCTGGTTGTGCTTTAAATCCATGGTATTTGGTCAACGTACCCTGTAATCTATAGTTATCATGCCTAGCCTTTGCAGGACGTTGCAAAGAACCCCAACATTTATTGGCTGTTTGTTATTTATTAGGCAATGATCGCTCAGTTATTTGCGTTGTGAACGACACTTGCTTCCTACTATAGAAATCAACGCAAACTGGTGTACTTCCAAATCGTTCGCAGCAGATTTCCAACCCTCGACTCGGTATGACGGGAAGTATAAAACTTCGTTTCTCACAGTCGCCAAAGCCACAGCGCTGGCTCTGTAATCTATAAGGCAAACAAAATAAAGAACCGTTTGACCCGCCTTGAAACATATTGATTATATGGTACCAGTCCAATATTTTCATGGAGCTCACAATATGTATTTTAAAATAGTTGGCCTCGATGTGAATGTGGATACATGACCACAGTGTCGACAGGCAAGCTTGCTAACTAGTGCACTCACTGGCCTCTATCCCTGTCATCTATAGCACATTTATACTGCGATCAAGAATCTATCAGCAGATATGAAAGAGAAATTAGTAAATTTAGAGCAGTGAACTCGGTGTAGACTGGGAAACCATGACTGTGAGGTCATGGGCTAAAAAGGCTATGGCTCGCCATAGGGGATGACTCCCTATGGTCAGATTTTTGTCCTAAACCTGCGACTGGCCTAGCAAGTCGGCAGGGGATCTTCATACTGCTCGTAGAAAAACTAAGAAGTATAAACGGACTGACCCAAATGGAAGATATAAGATTAGAAATGAAGATATCAGGACTAAAGTGGGGGTTATAGCTGCACTAGAATTTATTAGAAGGCAGCAAGTCAAATGGTTTGGCCATGCAAGTAGGTTACCTACTAACAATATAGCACAACAAACAATGACATACAGACCAAATGGAAGCAGAGGAAGAGGCCGACCACGTAAACGATAGACGCAGGGAATAACAGAGTCCATGGGAATATCGATACATGAAGCCCATAATTTGACACTTATGATGTTTATACTTCACCTCGACACCACAAGGTACAAGAGGAACATGATGAGATGAGATGAGATGAGATGAGACGAGATGAGAGCAGAGAACAGAGGAGCTAAGCAACGTTGGGATCCACGGTTGCTAGTGGCTAGTGTCGCGACATGCCCTGTATATCTGTCCTTTCGGCATTTTGTCGGACCGAGAATCTCCTGGCTCAGTTTGGCCACGGGAGATCCCAAGTCAGAAAACCTAATAAAGAGTTGGCTTCTTTTTAGTAAAACGTGGTTCTTATAGATTCGTGAAGTTCAGAACATCTTGTTCATATGGACACTTAGTTAGTTAGTTAGTTAGTCGCAGTTCCAACTTCACAGCAACGGGTCATCCCCATTATGCTCCGTTCCTGTGCCAGTGAATATCACACAAAACGCTCCCCCCTGCCCAATGTGAAAAGTGGAAAAGACAGGAGTCTTGACAAACAACAACCCGCACAGATACACTGTGCATAATGCCGCCGCCAGAATGTCAACACAATAGTCCCCCACAAAACACCCAGTTCATTTCTGATGGGCACTTAATTTCAGCAGAATGACGTCATGTAATCTGATGTAAAATGCTAGGGAGAAATCCTCTAACTGAGAAATACACAAGAACGCACTAAAACTGGTGACGTCAGTGTGTTGTGAGCTGCCGTCGAAAGCCCAAGAAAGGAATTGCGCCAGCAGTTGTTTCTAAAAAACAACTTCTATAGTTTAAAGCTTGGCATTCAATGAGGAGATAGACCCGTGGTGGGTACTCTCCAGACCGTCCTTAAAGTGGTTAAAGACACTCGAACGGATCTGAAGGCTGTGAGGATGGCAGTTCTATCTTGGAAGATATAGTGAATGTCCTTGGTTACCGTCTTGAATGGCCGTTTATAAAGCCGTCTCTCGGTTGTGACTCGTTCTGCATGTCCACAGGCCGGGCCGGTTTAGTAACGGTCACTCCATATAAACACCAAGAACACCGCACACTAGAATCACACCTATATTAGGGCTCTTCACGCCCTGAGGCTGGGACATACGGCTGGCAGTGGCTGCCGCTCACAATGCCGTGGTTGGCCCGATTCGTAGGAATATATACACACCACTAATGTAGGAAACGATCGTTTGTGGGTGGTGGGTTTGTGCGTGGTCAAGGGCGTCCTTGTGCGAGCAGGTTCGAATCTCGTCGGAAGAGACGTATAGAAGTACTCGTCGTATTGGCTGTGGGTTATCGATGTGTACAGCGTGGTTCGTGTGTCGAGGAGATCGTTCGAAGGGACATTTACGGAACGTCGCCGAGGCAGATGTTATTGCGTGTACATGTGCGTTGAGTCGGGGTTCATGCAGTTCTCCCTCTCTTTTTTCCTTTTCTGGTTCCATCGAATTGATTCCCTTCTGGGGCAGCCTGGAGGATTTGCTTTCATGATGGGAGGAAATGAGGGGGCAAACTGCATGTTGGAACTTTGTCAGCTCACACCTACTAGGTTGATCTAGTATATCAGTTTAGGCTTGGTGGTGGAGCCACCATGTCCGTGTGATGAAGAAGAAGACTTAATTGTGTTATTGAGTTCCTTGGGGCAAGGTACTACGCGGACGGGACTGGTACCCTGTCAGGATCTTATATTAGGCTCGTTGGCTAACACATGTGAGACAGTACAAGTACAAACGTAATTCGACGTAAGACACAGCAACAAGTTCTATGGATTTATTACCACATTAAATACATAACAATTAGTTACAGCAATGTACAACAGATAACTCACAACCACAAAACAGCTCATAGGTCTAACGCTCACGATATCAGTCGTTCAGCTCACAACCACGGAGATTCACACAAAACGCCTTGCTCTCGACACACACGTCCGTTCAGATGTCCAGTCCCAGCTTGGTCTGAGATTAACACACACTGCCCACTGCCTCTCGTGGGGTCACGTGGCTTTGCGTGCGTCTGTCGTCAGCGCTGGTCGCGCTGTCAGGTAAGAATCTCGCCAGCCGACAACTCTTGTCCGCCGGGGGCCGTAACGATGTTGCTGCACACTTAGGCTCTGACATTCTCCCCGGGTACTTCAATGAAAGATGCCATCTTTCATTCATGATGTATGTATATACTGGGGTAGTGTTAATTTCATGTCAGAGACTACTCTTTCCCAGTGGTATGCATGAAAATACATATAAGGCATAGAAATATATACACAAAAATGTAAGTTGCATCGAAATGACAAATGAAGTACAATTTTTAACACAATTCAGGTTTCATCCCCCTGATGCCTGGTTACCTTCATTGCAATAATACCCAGTCAGATCAGTAGCACCAGCTTCACGCATCTACCTCGCAGCTATTTGAAAAAAAAAGTAATAATATGATTGTTTTGCAACAACCATCTAGCCAGACTGAAATACGGCTTTGTATTAGTCGTATTAAACACTTAAACTCTGCCCTCATTTGGTCAGGAGCTCTTATGTTGGTTTGCAATGTTGGCAGCTTTATGACATGCTTGGTGGACGCCTACCTGCTGTGCCAAACATTTGAGCAACAAAATGTCTATCTATACAATATACATTAATGAATATGTTTCAAATTATGGCCCTTGATGTAATTCAGAAATGCAAGGGAAGTAATTATGACATTTAAGAAATTCCATACATTGCAATAATTATTTAATTTCTTAGCGTCATTGCTTGACGTTTCTTCATATTAACGAGAAAAAGTCGATAATATGAATACATTAATCAAGATATGATTCTAAGATTACACTAATCAAAATAAATAAGTACCCAATTGGTATATTATATTTTATAGATTCGAAAGGATTTTACAAGTGTCATAAATTTTTGGAAATTTGTGCATAGTCTGCTAATTAAGTTATACTTTTTAAACTACACCGGAAATGCACACGAAACGAAAAATTTGGTTGATGTTACATTTTCTGAACACAAATGATCCGGTTTTATTTCGGAACTGATAGTAGAATGTTCTCACAGTTCGTGTCTGATGTTATAGTATGACAACGGATTATGATGTAATGTTATTATTTCCGATGTGTTCACACGTCGAACAATTTGGATCACATTTGCTGTAGAGGTGATGTAGGAGTCAATGTTCGGTCTACATTTGCACATGTTAAAATATCACGGTGAACAGAAATCACCCACAAATGTCACAATAGTAAAGTTCGCTTCTGATAGTTGGTTAAGCGCTTGTGACACTGTTGTTGGTGTCTATATACAATTAATATCGTTCTCATTCTAACACACACTACACAATTATACTACACTCATTACATGACTTGATTAAAATAAGTATATTATACATGTCGGTCTGCAAACCGTATCACAATTTTGATTATTGACCTTACACAGTAGGTGAATGGAAAAAAATTCACTCATTGGTGGCTGTGTTGGGCTGAGTGTAATATTATACAGTGCACTCAGACATAGCTTACTGGGTCTGTCGGACAACGGGACAAAAGGTCGGCGATTGTATTCAATCTGCCGGGAATATGGCGAACTTCAAAACTGAAATTCTGAAGCTTTAAGGACCAGCGAGCAATCATGTTATTTGATGGTACTGTGGAATTGATATACCTTAATGGACTGTTGTCAGTTTCAATGATAAAGTGACGTCCTAGAAGATATTTGGACAGCTTTGTTACACTTTCTACTAAGGCCAATGCCTCTAATTGCGGAATGGACCAGGCCCGCTCTCGGGGTCTTAGTTTTCTTGATAGAAAACAGACGGGATGCAAGATGTCGTTGTATTCCTGCAAAAGGACTGCACCGATCGCAATGGAGCTAGCATCAGTTCTCAATCTGAAAGGTAAACGAATGTTGGGCAATTTAAGGATGAGATTAGGTGTATTCTTATCAGAAAAGTGTGCCAAAACTTTATCAAATGCATTTCGTAGGCATTCATCGTTTACAACTTTTTCGGGTTTATTTTTGGTTAGTAAGTTAGAAAAAACTTCAGTCAATTCTGAAAAATCAGGAATAAAGTTTCTGTAATAATTAATAAGTCCCAACAAACTGCGGACTTGCTTCTTATTTGTTGGAAGTGACAGTTTTAGAATTTTCGAGACAATTTTGTTGTCTGTCATGACAAAGCCATTGGATATTCTGTACCCCAAAAATGATATCTCTTGGTAAGCCATGCTCACCTTTGAAGGCTTCACTGTCAGTCCGTGATGTCTGATACGTTCTAGTGTCTGTTCCAGTATCTTTATATGTTCCGTCATTGTCTCTGTATGGACACAGATGTCGTCAATATAGGAAACTATATTAGGAATGTCAGATAGGAGGAGTCGTGTCATGCGTACAAATGTGGCTGGGGCATTGACTAGCCCAAATGGAAGTTTGCACCATTCGTACAGTCCCCAAGGCGTGGCGAAAGCTGTTAGATGTCTGCTGTCTTCATGTACAGCAATCTGCCAGTAACCTTTAGCCATGTCAAGGGTCGTGAAGAACTTAGCGTCAGTCAGTTCTGTCAGAAGATCGTCCGTATTTGCCATTGGTTCAAGATCTAAAACAGTTATTTTGTTCAGTTTTCTGTAATCTATGCAAAGTCGTATTGTGTTGTCCTTTTTCCGTACAATGACCATGGGTGAAGAGAAGTCTGATAGGGATCGTCTGATGATGTTGTTTTTTTCTAAGTTAATGATTTCCTGATGTAGTTGTTCCTTGTAATGTAATGGTATGGTGTATGGTCTGCATCTTATGGGTGTGTTTGATGTAAGTGTGATGTGATGCTGTACTAACTCTGTTTGTCCTGGGTTGTCTGAAAAGATGGTGTTGTACTCTTGTATCAACTGTTTGCAACTGTTTGTCTCTGCTTGACTTAGGTTTGGATTGATCTTGATCTCCTTCAAGCAGTTTGTCGTGTCTAATGTAGGTGTTGGAATCTCGTCGCTAGAATCGTCATCTTCGTGATCTATTATCACGGTGCAAGCTGTCGTATCGTCTTGTTCGTTGTCTCTGTTGAAGTATGGTCTTAGCATATTGATGTGAAATATTTTGTGTTTGTCTTTTATCAGGATTTCGTAGTCAACAGGAGAGATTTGTCTTGTCACTTTAAAAGGTCCTTGCCAAGAATCTGTCAGTAGCTGTCTGTCACTAGGTAGTAGTAGTAGAACGTCCTGTCCAGCTGTCAATGTTATAGTCCTGTTACCTTTGTCTGCGTATTGTCTGTAAGTAGCACCAGATAGTTTTAGTGCACTTTTAGCAATTTCACATGATTTCATTATCCTTTCACGCAATGATGTTACATACACAAATGATGATATGGGTTTCAATACTGGAGTGGACTCAGTTAACATTTGGTGATAAATTGTTAATGGGCCGCGTGGTTTGGCACCATAGATGAGTTCAAAAGGAGAGAAACCGGTACTAGAATGTGGTACCTCGCGATAAGCAAAAAGGACAGCTGGTAAGTATAGATCCCAGTTATTGGGGTGATCTTGAGTTACTTTGGCTAGCATGTGCTTCAGATCCCCATTAAGCTTTTCTATTATCCCGCTCGAGTGAGGATGATAGGGGCTATTGAAGACTTGCTTCACTCCTAACATTTTAGTGAAAGCTTGAGTGGATGCGGCGATAAATTGAGTGCCTCTATCAGACTGGATAGTATCTGGAAACCCAATTCTGGAGAAAATATGGAAGAACACTTCCATGATATCGTTGGCAGTAATGTTCTTTAACGGAATCGCTTCTGGCCAGCGACTACATTGATCAATAATTGTTAGTATATATTTATTCCCTCTAGTTGTTGTATGACTAAGAGGGCCCACAATGTCAACTGATAATTTTTCAAAAGGTCGACTGGCTAAGTCAGTGACTTGTAACTTTGCCTGTGGGTGTTTGCCTTTCTTTACCAGTTTCTGGCATGTATCACAACTTCTGCAATATGTTTTTATGTCATTACAGAATTTTGGCCAATGAAACTGTGTCAATAGTCTTGACCTGGTTTTAACATATGCCATATGACCTGCAAAAGGTATATCGTGAGCAAGATGTAAAGCTTGCTTGCGATAAGTAGTTGGTAACACAGTTTGCTTTGTTGTAACGTCACCTTTGGTGTAGTACCTGGTGAGTATATCATTGTATAAAGCAAAATGCCATTTAGCATTTTTCGTTACTCTTGGCTTTTTGCCGATCAGGTCAAAATACTTTGACAGTGAAGGATCAGCTTTTTGAGCTGTTATGAATGTTTCCTTCATAGAGTCACTAGGTGGTACTTCTGGGCTAAGCATTTGAATAGCCTCAGTTTGGTTACTATCATCTTGCACTCTAGCAGTAGCTCTTGTTACTGCGTTCACACACTCAATGACATCAGATGATGATGGAATGATATCGTCAATGATGTGATGAGAACTTAGTGCTGCATTAGCTAACATACATTCAACTGGTGATATGACATTTTCAATGACATTTGGTGGTGATGTGTTATCATTAATACATAGTGATGTTATGTCATGGTTATGAGGTTTGTCATTCACCTCAGGTAAATTTCCTATGATTATATCGCACACTGGGTTTGTAAGTGCTGCGACCTTTACTTTTCCGGTGAGGAATGGTGTTTCGATGTATGCCCAAGCTAATGGATATTTTTCAATATTGCCTGAAAATGTTCTACATGTGATGTGTCTACCTGTGTAGTCTGTAGGTGTTATGAATGTTGTTTTCAGGCCAATAAGTGTACTCCCGGTGTCGCGAAGTACTGTAGCGAACTTGCCATTAACATACCCGTGATAGATGTCTAATTTGCCTTTTGAGTCTATTACTAAGTTACCTTCCTCATTAGCAATAGGGATGGCGTGCCCGCATGTTAAGATACCATTTTCAAAGAAGGTATTACAGACAGTGCATGTGTTGGAACTAAATGCATCACAAGCCTGTGCTGCATGTACAGGATGTTTTTCTGTATTTTCGTCTTCTGACGCTGAACTATCGAACAAGGCGGCATTGGCTTTGTTGGTCATATGCCTGCCTTTACAATCCATGCGATGGTGACCGTAAGCCTTGCAGAGAAAACATTTATGTGCACTTTTGAACGATTTACGTTCTCTGTCTTGTCTGTTTACCATATTTTGCAAGTATGTTGGGTACCCTGGGTTTTTATCGCACATCTCGTTCAAATAATGAGACATTTTACAATGAACGCAATGTCTAAATTTTTCAGAGGTAGGCCTGTTTGGTTTTTGCCTACTATAGTTTTTCTCATAGTTGGCTGCTGCTACCCAGTTACTGTCAGTAGCTTCAGTGGCAAAACACTGTTTATTTGCCGTATAATAGGCCGACCCACGTTTTTCCATTTCTTCCACACTTGTGCATTCATTCTCCTGCAAGAACTTAGAAAAAGATGTTGGGATAGAAGAAATAACTTTATCTCGAATAATGAGATCTTCTAATTTATCATAATTTTTGTTAATTTTGGCTGATGAAGTCCATTTGCTGAAAATGTCTCGGACTAAACAGAGGTAGTCAGAGAACGTTTGAGTTGATTTTGGACTCAGTTTACTGAATTGTTCTCTGTACCCTGCTTCATCTAACATGAAATGTGCCATTATTTTAGATTTAATGTAATGGTACTCTTTTCTGAGGTCTTTGGGAATGGTTTCAATGACTTTCAGAGGTTCCCCAGATAGACTCCTCATATATAAAATATTCCATTCCGAAAGTGGAACTTGGTAATGTTCCATTAAAGTCTCAAAATTTTGGGTAAAGGCTGCTATGCAGTCACCCGAGGTATAGTTACGAACGATACCTTGGTACTTCTTATACTGGTTTTCTTTTTCCAGTCTTTCAGATTTCTTTGACTCTTTATTCATTGCAGTCTCAGTGTCCAGTTGTTTAATTTTCAATTGTAACTCAAGTTCTTCTCTCTTACTCTGAGCTGCTATTTCTGCTTTCTTAAGTTCACTGTCTATCTCAGCTTGCTTTGTCTTCGCAGCCATTTCTACTTCGGCTTGCTTTAATGCTGTTTCTGCCTCTGCTTGCTTGGCAGCTTTTTCAATCTCTGCCTGTTTCAAGGCTGTTTCTGCCTCTATTTGCTTGGCAGCTTTTTCCGCCTCAGCTTGTTTTGCAGCCATTTCTGCTTGTTTTAGAGCTGTTTCCATTTCTGCTTGTTTTAGAGCTCTTTCTGCTGCTCTTTCTTCGCGTTCACAGTACTCAGCGTATTTCTTCTCACTCCATTGTGTTAATTCCGCACCTTCTAACTTTAATTTTAAACCCATATCGATGAAATCAAATAATGACGACATGATGGAGAAAATATGTCAATGAAAATCAACCACACAAAATATATTATAACTGGTTAGTAGAAAAACAACTTACACTTGATTTGACTATACGATGCGTGCCCACTAATGCATACGTAAAGTTACAGTGAAGAAAAATATACTCAAGTGCCCTTGGATATGGTGACGAATGGTTGGGCAATCGGGCTAGAAAACTGTAGGGTCGTACTTCAGAACCACTAATGACCTCTACGGCAGGGTTATGGATGGTACGCAAAAACCTGCTTTGTTTTTGGAGAGAAATAAGTTAGCGTGTGTTTGTTGGTGTGTGCCTGTAAGTCACTAAGTGTTGATTAGGTTTGAATGGCGTTGAGTATAATTGTATGTCGTAAATTTGTCGTCAACAGTGTTTCTTTCAACAGAAGTTACACTCTTTCCAAAACTCTTTGCGTTCCACAAACTCAATACACAAAAACAATCTATCTGTATTTGAACACTCAATAACATTGATGACACATCACTTACATCAAGATGACATTCAGTAAGGACAAAGACATCAAGTTTACAAGATGGCGACAAGGTCAAAATGGCGGCAAAATCACAATGTTGACAAGGTCAAACGGTGACAATTTTCACAATTCACAAATGTTTAACACGTTTACAGGATCAAACAATATGTACTGTACATTTACTAATGATCTTAAACATATTTAGACAATGTAGTAATGGATCATACTGAGACTTTTTCGATCACATGTACATCACTATAACCTTGACAAATTTTACAAGTACAAGAATTATAGTTTTAAATCATAAAGACGAACAACACACGTCTAAATATATTAGGTTCTTAAATAATGACGAGCAACCCACGTCCACACATGTCAGGATCTTATATTAGGCTCGTTGGCTAACACATGTGAGACAGTACAAGTACAAACGTAATTCGACGTAAGACACAGCAACAAGTTCTATGGATTTATTACCACATTAAATACATAACAATTAGTTACAGCAATGTACAACAGATAACTCACAACCACAAAACAGCTCATAGGTCTAACGCTCACGATATCAGTCGTTCAGCTCACAACCACGGAGATTCACACAAAACGCCTTGCTCTCGACACACACGTCCGTTCAGATGTCCAGTCCCAGCTTGGTCTGAGATTAACACACACTGCCCACTGCCTCTCGTGGGGTCACGTGGCTTTGCGTGCGTCTGTCGTCAGCGCTGGTCGCGCTGTCAGGTAAGAATCTCGCCAGCCGACAACTCTTGTCCGCCGGGGGCCGTAACGATGTTGCTGCACACTTAGGCTCTGACAACCCATATTCCTCAAGGTTCTCAGACAAAGCCAATACTGAGGGGATTGTGGGGCCCCTTGTATGGTGGCCTCTCCTGGTCTGAGGGCAGGATGCCCATACATAGGGTTTGGCCAACCTGTCGTTCCGGAATCAAGCACCCGGTGCTTTCTTTTCAGGGTCAGCTTTCGTATGTCGAGCAAGAGGGGTGGCAGCGATGAAACGAGGGATGTTGTGGACTCCAGTTGATACTGACCAGGGTGTTTACTCTTACTTATCCGCTTGGAAGTGAAATACCGCTGTACGGCTGGACAATAGTTTGTTTCTAATACACACCTAATCATCGCTGAACTACCACCCTACCAAAACCTCCCGAACAATCAAGTAAGGTGTATTGTGTCCGTATATTGGCAGTCTTGTGATTAATCGAACTGTTACTTGATGGCACCACCATTACTAAGTAGTGAGCTGACTGGACAGAGTATGTTTTTGAGCGCTACACTGAGTTTTACATTGAGGAAACTGAGGATCTCAAGTCTGTGAGTTAGGGGCGGCATCCAGACAGGAGCACAGCCGCCCAGCAAATACTATTGTGTACCAGTGTGACGTTACCAAAAGCTCCAGGGTTGGAGCTAGTGCACAATATTACTCCTATTTCATTCTTGAACATTATACATTGGAGTCATCGGTCATGTCGACGTTGTCTGCAGGACCGGGTTTGGAGAACTACTATGGATAGCCTAACGTCGCCTAGACTTCACACTTGGAAATAAGGCCCAAGAGAAGCCTGGTGAGCGTATTCCAAACTATAGACGGTTGGACAGTTGTTGAGTGGCCCGATGATGACAGTTTCCCTTCTGATAGAGACGAACTATCGATCTATTCCTGAAACACTGCAACTTCATTATCTGTTACCTATTTGTGTATGTTCTGTGTTGATTCAATACATTTTCTGTTAAGTTGAGTTCAATAGACTTTGTGTCGGGTTCCTTATCGGGACGATCCCCCAGAAAGGTGTCGCCCGGGGTTGTATGAGTGGGGTGGGAGGAAAAGTCCAAGTGTTTGTGGGGTCAGGGGACTAGTTGCATCTGTGGCCTGACTGGAGCTGGTTCTGATAATAAACGTGTAACATCAATACGTCCTACCTCGACCTATCCTGTTACAGCTAGACATTCGCCTGCCGCCCCGAGGTTATGGGTTCGAACCGCATCGAGGCGGATTTGACGTTTTAAAATTGAACTGACTCGCGCGACGACCCAGATTAACATGGATACAAGGAAATGTACTGGGGAGTAGAAGCGGCAGGCGTTATTCTGACCACATCACTCGGCGAGTGTCGATTGGTCTTTACAAATAGGGTTCTATGACTGTACTTCCAGTGAGCATTAGGGCATGTAAAGGAATCTCCTTTGCTTTGCTTTACTTTACTTTGCTTATTTTAATTTACTATACGCATTATGTTTTATCGACTGATTATTATCAACATTTATATAGACAATACGTAGAAACATCGAACATAATTAAGAAGTTAAACGCGAAGGATAAAATATAAATATGATGAGGTGTGCAACCGTCGTATTTTTAAACCCTTATAGCAAAGGCTGCAAGCCATTCTAGACAATTTAAGGGAGGGACGCCATTAACCATTAACCATTGATCAATAACGAAACTGAAAGCATGGCAATTTCCAAGAAAGTGTGATAGCATCATTATATATAGTAACAGGGTCGAAATGAAACAGGATAATCATTTTCAAAATCCAGGTACTGCATTGACATGTATTACACAATGATGTTTGTGACCCATCTACACATCTGTCACGGTGATTTAAAACAAAAAAAAACAGTGGGCACACCCTAGAGTTTAGTTCTAGAATTATCAATGCCAAAGGTAAGTAAATAAGAGAGCCTCTTACATGCCTTAGTTTGGCATACGGTTTTTCAATTCCAATTCCAATTTTCAAAACAAAAATTCCAAATTCGGCCTCGTTCAACCTGCCTCTTCAACTGTGGTTATTGTTGAGGTCCGTGGTGTTTGTGGGTTCATTCACCCTAATTCTTGTCTTGTGCGTTCTTACGAGTTAGTCCTGATCCGGACTGGTTATGTTTGTTTGTGTCTGTGACGTCAGCTGGGGGTTCGGTCGGGGGCTGTCCTTTGTGTCCGTCTCCTTTTAAGTTTTCTTGTTGGTGCAGGTTCCTGGCTCGTCTGGATTGACTGGATGTAGTTCTTAGAAGGACCCGTCTCCTCTGGTGGTGTCTGTTGTTGATGATGGCTGCTGGTTCGTCTGGCTTGACTGGTTGCAGTCCTTAAAAGGACTTTTTATTTGTTTCGTTTTTTGTTTGTTTTCTTTTTTTGCCTCCTTTTTTGTGTATTTTCTGTATGAGCTTCTCGACGGATTCATTTTCTTGTTTGCGCAATATCTCTTTCCTCTCCCTGTTGATTCTTTCGCGCCTCTTGTCCAATTCGAGGTTTCTGCTTTCTTTTTTTCCTGTTGAATTCTGCTAGCCCGAGTTCATTCATTCTACCTAACTCTAGGATCTCCTCCTAGGTCATTGGAATAGGGTAATCTGTGCCGCCGTCACTCTCCTCCCCTATCATTTCTCCAGTGGTCTCGTGGTATATCGGTTTCCGCTTGGATTTCCCGTGGTACGGTAATGTCTCGGTCTTTTGTTGGGTTTCATCTTGCGGCTGTTCTGTGATCGTTTCCTTGGCTTCAGCTGGTTTGCTTTTGGTTAGTTCTCTTGTTAGCATTTCTCTCTCCGCTATGATGTCCCGTAGAATCTCTTAATTCTTCTTTGCGGTCTGTGCCATTTGTTCCACTTCTTGCTTGATGTTTCGCTGTATCTTCTATATTTCAGCCAGCAGCTTTTCATTGTCGCTGGTCGGTACCGGTGTTTGGAGTAGCTTGATTTGCTGTTTTAGCTCATCAATCTGGTCTTGCAGTTGAGCTTTTTCCGCTTGTGAGATGTTTGTGGCTGTCTCGCACCTCCGCCTTACTTCGTTGTATGGTGTCTTTGTGTTGATGTCAAACTTTAACACGTCTCTGTGGCGTTGCGGGTACGGACAGCCCAAGTATCTTGCGCCTTGCTTGCCCAGGCAGATGGCGCACTTTCTTTTGTTGTTGGGTGCTCGGAAGTCCGTGTCCAGCTTGGTCAGCGGACACTCCATGAAGGCGTGGTGATCGGCGCAGTACCGGCAGATTTCCGTCCTGCTGCGGCATGCTCTGTTGTGGCCGGCCCTCTGACATCTTAAGCACTGGGTGATCCTTGAGATGAATATCTCTGGTTTCTGCATTCTCTTGTTGATTGAAACTGTGGTCGGAATTACGCTGCCCTCCGACGTCACCACTGCCAAGGTTGTAGGTATTTTGGAGTAGGTGAGGAGCCGCTACACCTTCAAGAATCGTATGTGAAGATTCTCTTCTCGTAGCTGCTTTAGGATTTCTTCGTCTGACAGCTCCACTTGGATACGCTTGACAACCCACTTGCTTGTCGGTGAGTCGGTGTTTCCGACTCTGGTGTCTTTCTCCTCCCTCTGCTTCTCAGTAGATTTGGCGCTTGTCTGTGGTGGGCTGTCGGTATTCTCCTTCGTGGTAGCTTCAACAATAGCTGTAGTTTCAGGTTGTTTGATACAGCTATCAGGTATGTTCTCCACGTTCATCTTCTTCCAGGTCTTGTCGGCTCCCACGCTGCACATCTTGGATACTGCGTTTTTCTTGTTGCTGGACTTGCAACGTGACATTTTTCCCCGTATCAGGCTTCTTGACTGGTTAAGGCGACTTGTATTGTTAGCGCTCGCAAAGGTGCTAGAGCCAAATTTTTTATAGTCTAATTGGCAGTTGTTGGGTCATGTCAGAGTCCCAGGGTTGAGAGAGAGAGAACATATGACAGGAACAGGACATAGGTACAGCGTGGGTAGAGTGAACAGGACGATACGCCCATTAAGAGACAGGACATAAGGGTTTATAGACGGGACAGTATCCATGAATGACAGTACAACCTTGCACTGGACGACCTGAGACACCAGTCGTTAACAGACGGACGAAGAACAGGTATGATATCCAGAAGACAAGACATCCTACTCGCCACGACAATTACGGGCAACACGAGGTCAAGCACCACGTGACCACCGACCGAGAGTAGAAACAGACAGACTGGACTAGACTGTGGTTGAGAGAGGATGTGGTTGCATATTTGAGAGAGCGCGTAATGAATATCTGCGAGAGCTTGCTAATGCTAAGAGAGTGTGGAGTATTGAATAGCCTGCGTGTGAGATAATTAGAGAAACGAGAGCACATGAGTGTATTGCTATATATTGTGTGATATCATTGCTATAATATGTTTGAACAGAACTTGCCATGATGTATACACGTTAATAAATGTTTGAACATGTATCTGTGTTTGACGAATTTTTTGTACATGTCTTAAATTCTGTCACAGCCCGGACTGACAATAAACTGAAACGCTGACAGAAAATATGGGAGAAGGGGGAGGGGGCGGTGCCAAGTGACGGGCACACACCAGAAGAAGATACATAAAAGAACAAAAGGGATTTTCCCAGAAGGATACACCAAACTGAACGATCAACACAAAAATCAAGGGAAACTTCAATAACCTAATACGTCAGAGGACAACATAAACGGAGGCTGTGACTTTCACCGAACAGATCGGTTGTGCTTCTAAGTTTGGGAAGGAAGAAGGCGGATTCCGAAGGGATAGAAGGCTGGCAGTGGAATAATTCAAGGATATGAATAGCCTATGACATATCTGGAGAGCGCCATGGATTTGTAAAGACGGGACAACTCTAGACGACGGATTCGGATGAAAACGACAGAGAGGATGAACTGGAAGAACCTCAGGGAAATGAAGGTTAATGAGGGTTGGTAAAGAATAGGCAAGATCGAATATCAAGGTTAGTAGAGCGTAGAAATTAGGCCCTTCTCTGTGTCAAGAGATACTAATTTATCTTCTAACGGGATATGTGACTGTCTTGGAAATTTCCGATTAAACGGATATTAACTTTTCGCCAGCATCTGCATTGTACTTTCATTCCCGTTCGACAGTCATGTTATACGTTGATTTCACCGTTTCATTAATGTTAATGAGCCACATTGTCACATGGTCAGTCGATCACAATTGAATGCCATGGCTTTATAATGAAGAAAGGACGACTTACATGTTGGCAGGGGGCTCGTCCGGGAACACACAACCCACGGGTTATATTTCACAGAGTGTTGAGGTACTTGATAGAGTTAGCTGGGTTGCTTCGGTTATATTACATAGTACTGAAGTACATGATAGAGTTAGCTTGGTGGCTACGGTTACATCACAGAGTGCTGACGTACTTGATGAGTTAGCTGGGTGGCTTCGGTTATATCACAGAGTGCTTAAGTACTCGATAGAGTTAACTGGGTGGCTTATGTTATATCACAGAGTGCTGAAGTACTTGATAGAGTTAGTTGTTTCTCTTCGGTTATATCACAAATTGTTGAGATGTGGTTATATCACAAAGTGTTGAGATATGGTTATATTACAGAGTGTTGAGATATGGTTACATCACAGAGTGTTGATGACTGGTTATATCACAGAGTGTTGAGATATAGTTATATCACAGAGCGTTGGGAAATGGTTATATCACGGAGTGTTGAGATCTGTTATATCACAGAGTGATGAGATCTGGTTATATCACAGAGTGTTGATGACTGCTAAAATCACAGTGTTGTGATATGGTTATTTAAGAGTGTTGAGAAATTGTTATATCTCAGAGTGGTAAGGACTGCTTATGTCACAGAGTGTTGATGACTGTTTATATCACAGAGTGTTGATGACTGCTTATATCACAGAGCTTTGAGATGTTGAGAAATGGCTGGCGTTAGGTCTTAGTGCATAGGGTACTTCCTTCCCTGGGGTCAGTAGTAAAGTTCCTTGATCCCCACGCCTTCCATAGGAACCTACAATTATTAACTTTATTATATTTATTTTTTACGTGAAGGGAACTTGCTTTATATTAGGGAACTTCACGTGGGGGACAACGAGCCAGTAAAAAGTTCTAACGAGGGTATATGAGGATGATAGCCCCTCCCAATAGGGATTTGGTATCTCCTTGTCTAAAAATTTAACACCTCACACATTGATATGGTATTCTCATTGCGACAAATGCAAGAAAAATGCCGTGAACAGAATCAACCACTGTTTATTGCCTTCATCAACCTCACAGGGGCATTTGATTTGGTCAGTCGTGAGGGTCTGTTCAAAGCACTAAAGAAGATTGGCTGCCCACCAACTCTTTTGTCCATTGTGGAATCGTTCCACACAGGCATGAACGATATAATAAAGTTTGATGGTGAAACTTCTGAAGAGTTTGAAATCAAGAGTGGAGTTAAATAAGGTTGTGTACTAGCTCCCACCCTCTTTAGAATATACTTTTCACTTCTACTGAAATATGCCTTTCGTGATCCGGATGGTGGTATATACATTCACTTACGATCAGATGGCAGCCTCTACAATGCTCAGAGATTGAAGGCCAAGACCAAAATTAGGAGGGTACTGATAAGAGAGTTGCTTTTTGCAGATGATGCTGCAGTTACGACCCACTCTGAGGAAGAATTGCAATTCCCAAGAGAAACGTTTAAACAGCTTTCATATGCGGTGTCTGCGAAGAATTCTTGATACTAAGTGGCAAGACAAAATCACAAATACTGAAGTATTGGAAATCTGGTTATGTTACGGTTTATTCCATGCTCAGTCTTCGTAGACTTAGATGGATAGGACATCTTAGGAGGATGGATGATGGTAGAATACCAAAGGACATCTTTTTTGGTGAATTACAGATGGGTAAGAGATCTCAGGGTCGGCCTCTACTACGATACAAAGATGTGTGTAAGCGGGACATGATTGATACAGGTATTGATAATGCACAGTGGGAGTATGTCGCCGCTGAACGTGTTGCATGGAGGGCACATATCAGAAATGGAAAAAAGACACAGGAGAAAATTATTGCAGATAAGTCACACAGCGAGTGTGTGAAACGTAAGATGGTGCATGATGGTGGATATGACCACGTGTTCACATGCACCCACTGTGAACGGACATTTACAGAGCGAATTGGTCTTATCAGTCACATTCGCTACCGCCATAGGTAAAATTTATTATTCCTTTTTAAAGCACAAACTATCGTCTGTCAAGACGGCAAGGTGCCAATGAATGAGAAATGGTTATATCACAGAGTGTTTAGATATGGTTATATCTCAGTGTTGATATATGGTTATGTTATACAGTATTTAGGTATGGTCATATTATATATATATATATATATATATATATATATATATATATATATATAGTAGGCCTCTTTCAGTCCTGAAGGACTATAGAGTTGTGCCGCTTTGGAGGTGCCTGGCAGCACCGCTGGTGACTGTATAGTCCAATTCGAGAATGACAATCCCTGTCACAGTTTCCGCATCTGTAAGACGAGGCAAGTCCCGCAGTAAGTGACTGCTCTTTGAGCCTGTGCCGTCTCTCCTCAATTTTTTGGATCTGATTGCGCTCAAAGAGCACCAGTCCGTTTCGTACATCTCTTCTCCAGGAGCATCTGTCTGTTGCAACTCTCTCCCACGTGTCTGGATCTATTCCAATGGTTTTCATATCTTGTTTACACACATCCCTATATCGCATTTGGGGTCTTCCGGTTGGCCTCTTTCCTGTGGCTAGTTCTCCGTAAAGGAGATCTTTGGGAATACGTTCGTCCTCCATTCGAGATACGTGGCCCAACCACCAGAGGCGTCTCTGCTTGAGGAGGGTGTGCACTGTGGTAATATCTGCTCTTTCAAGCACCTGTTTGTTTGTTATGTGGTCTTTCCATGTTATGCCCAGGATACGTCTCAGACATCTTATGTGGAAGGAATTCAACTTCCTTTCCTGTCTTGAGTACAGGGTCCAGGATTCAGACCCGTAGAGTAGTGTGCTAACAACACAAGCTTTATATACTTGAGCTTTTGTACGCTCTGTTAGTCTATTATTCTCCCAAACTCTTTTAGCTAGCCTGGAAAATGTTGTGGCTGCCTTTCCAATGCGTCTGTCGATTTCTATCTCTAATGAAAGATTATCTGATATTGTCGATCCCAAATACACAAAATCGTGGACGACCTTCAATTCGTAATTAGAGATTTTGATTGACGGAGGCGCATCAGCATCTTGTTCCATCACCTGTGTTTTATTTAGGCTAATGGTGAGCCCAAAGTCTTTGCAGGCAGCTGCAAAACGATCTATGAGCCTTTGGAGATCTTCTGCTGTATGAGTAGTCAGTGCTGCATCATCTGCAAAAAGTAGTTCTCTTACGCATCTTGATCTTATTTTGGTCTTTGCCTTGAGTCTTGATGGGTTAAAAAGTTTGCCATCAGATCTTGTGTGGAGGTATATGCCTTCAGTGGCAGTCCCAAATGCTTGCCTTAAGAGAACAGCAAAGAAGATACCAAAGAGTGTAGGAGCAAGCACGCAGCCCTGCTTTACTCCGCTGCTTATGCTGAATGACTGGGATGTTGAGCCGTCAAATAAAATGGTCCCCTGCATGTTTTCGTGAAATGATTTCACGAGACTAAGAAGGGTGGGTGGACATCCAACCTTTTCAAGGACCTTAAAAAGGCCGCTTCTGCTCACGAGGTCAAATGCCTTTGTGAGGTCGATGAAGGCAATATATAATGGCTTCCTCTGTTCTCTGCACTTCTCTTGGAGCTGCCGTAGTGAGAAAATCATATCGATGGTGGACCTATTGGGTCTACATCCGCACTGCGATTCGGGGTAGATTCTTTCAGCAAGAATGTGTAATCTTTTAAGGATTACTCTGGCAAAAATCTTGCCTGTAATGCTGAGAAGGGAAATGCCGCGATAGTTGTTGCAGTCGCTTCTGTCGCCTTTGTTTTTTTATAAAGGGTAACGATGTTTGCGTCTTTCATATCTTGTGGTATTGATTTTTCTCTCCAGCAGAGCTGTAATATTGCATACAGTTCTGGGATGATTGTTTCTTTGCTACATTTTAAAATTTCAGATGGAATACTATCTTTTCCAGGTGCCTTGCCGGATTTGAGAGAGTCTAGTGCTTCGCTGATTTCTGTGAGGCAAGGTTCGTTATCCAAGGCATGCATGGCGGACTGTTGATCGATGGCTTCCAGAGCTTCTTCGCTGACAGTGTTATCCACTGAGTATAGCTCTGAGTAGTGTTCTACCCAGCGATCCATTTGTTTCGCTCGATCTTTTATGATTACCCCCTCAGTTGATCGTAAAGGGGCCATCTTATTTTTTGATGGACCGACAGCTTGCTTGATGCCCTCATACATTCCTCTTATATTTCCAGTGTCTGCACAAGTTTGAATTTGAGCATAGAGCTGTAGCCAGTACCTGTTCGCACATCTTCTTGCCAGACATTTCTTTGTCCCGTAAAATGGAACGTGTTTTTTCCGAAATGTGTATGGACTAAGTGTTTTTTCGTGGTGAAATGGAGTTCGGACCGTGCAACGGAGTTCGTGCACGCGCGTCCGGCCTTCTTTCGGCGTATCATCGGCGCCCGGTGGCGATAGTTAAGCCTAACATGACGGCCAGACGACCAGCTAGGACACAACGTGGTAAGAGGGCGGGCGCGCGCAGAAGGCGCTTAAAATGTGACAGATTGGGTATCGGAAATGTTCGAGTACTGTACTGGAACTGTGCATCATTTAGTCAACGCCGACCCATTCTTGAAAAACTACTCTACGGAAACGATATTGTAGTCTTGCAAGAAACACAGCTCACCGACGGAACAGTCAATGTTGCGGGATTTCAGGTTTTCCTTAACAGGCGGCACCTCGGACAGGCCATTCTGGTCCGCGACAACATACTAGTATCTGAGATCGATATGTCCGCCTGGAACAGTGATGCCCTGCAAGTGCAGGCATTAAGAATAATGACACCAGTGCAGCTTGTAATCGTTAACGTCTATGCGCGAAATGGGAAGGTCGACGTGCGACAATGGCAGAGTTTGTTCGATATGGATGAAAGGCATATCATCTACTGCGGGGACTTCAATGCCAGAGGCAGTCAATGGGGGAATTGCATCACCAATAGACAGGGAGAAGATTTGGAGGACGCCCTGGCATCTGCTGCCCTAATCTGTCTGAATGATGGGAAGGTCACTAGAATGGCCACTCGACCAGGCGACTCTGACAGCATCATTGACTTGGCTCTGGTGTCGCCCACCAGCGCACCAAGGTGCCGGTGGGGCACACTGGGATACCACGATAGTGACCACTACCCTTGTGTCATCCTGATTAAGAAAGACGGGGCCATGAGTCAAAGAAACAAGACCAATGCCTTCCCGTACGACACCACTGGTCAAGACGCCATAAGCAAGATCAGAAGAAGGAAACTAACTTCCTCCCGTAGGAGACAAGAAGGATGGCTGCAGCCACCATGGTGGAATGGAGAGGCGAGAAGGTGTGGCTGGGAAAGAGGCAGGCTGTCAAAGACTGGCAAAAGGCCAGAAAGGCTAACACGCCACAGGTTGAGTTGGCGAACCTGAAGACTGAGGTCGTTAGGACGACGACTTTATTCAAATCCTGCGCCAAACAGGCCAAGGCCGAGAAATGGGACGAGTTCTGCAGGAAGGTGTGCTCCGAGCAATCTCTTACGACATTCTGGCGCCTCCACAAGAGCATGAACGGTGCTGCACAACGTAGGGGTATTCCAGACTTTCAAGGCACAGACCTTGCATGGAAAAAGTCGGATGCGGATAAAGGTAAGGCCCTTCTTGCACGCTACATAGAACAGACTGACCAGAAAGACGAGCCCGCCAGACAGAGGACCACAACAACACTCTCTCAGTTGTGCGAGGGGGTCGGGACAGACGAAGAATGGACAATCACAGTTGACATATTGCGTGCGATGCTCAAGAAATCACCTAACACCGCCCCAGACCCTAAGGCATCCGATATGGTGACCTAATGGTGATATCAGATGATGACATGGAAGAACTGGCCAGAGAATTCAACACCAGTATCCAGAGGGGTCAGGTCAAAGAAGAATGGCTATACAGCTACTTGCTGCCGCTGCCAAAACCGAACAAAGACCACTCCAAGATAAGCGGCTACAGAATCATTACGATGCAGAATACTGTTGGCAAGCTACTGGAGAAAATTGTAGCACACAGACTTGCTTGGGACTTGGAACAGCTCGGCTGCTTCCCGCCCACACTTGGAGGATACAGACGCAACAAAGAGTCATGGCTGAATGCGGCGGTCTTTGCTCAAGATGTTTACGAAGGATTTCAGGTCAGAGAAGAGACATGTGCGGCAGCCATAGACTTAGAGGACGCATATAACAGAGTATCTTTCGAGCACTTGATGCAAACCCTCCTCAGACTGAAAGTGCACCCTCACCTTGTACGATGGATAGCTGCAGTTCTACTCCAAAGGAAGGTGGTGCTAAGATGCGGGAGTTGGTCTTCTGAGCCGATAACGATATGTCCAGGATTGCCGCAGGGTTCACCACTGTCACCAGTACTATTCAACGTGTATACGGTGCCGATCACTGAACAACAGTTGGATGGGAGGGGTAGGACTCTATCATTCGTTGACGACATCCTCGTGTATCGACAGGGTCGAGATAGACAGGCGGTTGCCAACCATATGCAGGGCGAACTAGATCGAATTTCCTCATGGTGTGCTGATGCCGACGCCCTTGTCAACCCTGCAAAGGCAACGGTTACATGGTTCTCACTAAACAACCATATTGGAAAACAGACCTGCCGGCAGTAAGAATGGATGGGAGCATTCTGAGTAGAACCCAGTCAATGACATATCTTGGCGTGAGGCTTGATCGTAGCCTGTCCTTCAGAGATCATGTCGATTATGTCATAACGAAGGCTCGAAAAGGTTTGGCAGCAATGAGAGTCATGGCGACTGCCAATATCGAGCAAGGACTGCTATTACTTCTGTTCCAAGGACTTGTGCTTTCACGCATCGAGTATGCCCTGGCCATCCTCACTGTCAGCCCTACACAGATTGGAAGACTTGAAAAGGTACAAAACGAAGCCATGCGCATCATTTTGGGCTGCACGAGAGACACCAGCTGTGTAGCAATGAGATACCTCCTTGACTTCCCGACAATGGAACACAGGATCAAGATCTGGAGAGCTCGTGCATACTTAAAAATAAGTGCAGATGAGCAGCACCCTCTGCATGACGCTGTATTCAGAGAAAAGGGTGACAGGCTAAAGAGGGGCAAATCATGGATGGGTCGGGCGGAAGATGTCGTCGGACAGGTCTGCAGTCTAACCAGTATCAACCCCGGCAAGGAATGGGTGCCGGTGCCTCCAGCTTTTAAGTGTACCTTCTCCTGCATTATCACACTCGACAGACGGTGCAGAGAGCAGAACCCTGCCGCTGTCAATGCAGAGGTTAACGCGCTCATCTATGATCACTCAGATAGCCCCGAAGTGCTCATCTATACAGATGGATCTGTTGTAAAGCAGCAGAGAAGTGCGTGGGCATTTACAGCCCGTTCAGCGGGCCGAACCGTTCAAGAATCCAGTGGTGCCCACTCTATGACCACGAGCAGCATGACGATGGAGGTGATGGCAGTTACACAGGCTTTCATATGGCTGGAATCACAGCATTATACCAACGTGTGTGTACTAAGTGATTCAATGAGTATGATTCAGAAGGTCGAAGCTGGATCTGTACGTAGACAGTGGACTGAGTCGCTGCGGAAGTCTGCTGTCCGCAAAGTCACCTTCATCTTCATCCCGGGAGTCGAGGGAAATGAACTAGCTGATAAATTGGCTGGCTCTGCACCCCCTGTAGATGGCCAGCCCATGGATCGTGCGGATGTTATTAACGCCCTTAAAGATATGGCGAGAACAGAGGATTTTGACGCCAGTGATTCCACATCGCTCTCCAGGATGAAAGACCTGGGAGTAAGAATCGGCACAGCCAGACGCGAGAGGTACATCGGGAAAACAAAGCGCCTCGTCAACCAACACAGAACTGGCACTATTAGCCACCGGACGCTGATGCATATGCTGGGGGGAGGATCTGAGCACCTATGGACATGTCCGGAGTGCAACGAAGATACCCCAACTGATAACTGATAACTCGGAACTGACATCTTCTTGCCATCTGTTGTACTCTATTTCTGGCCGTTCGCAATGCCTGCAGTGTTTTCTCTGAAGGTGATGTTTTATACATTAAGAATGCATGTCTCTTTATCTCCAGGACTGGGAGCATCTCTTCAGAGTGTGCTTCAAACCAGTCGGCTGACTTAGTTTGCTTCTTGCCAAATGTTGATAGTGCTGTATTGTAGATGGTGTCGCGAAAATGACTCCATCTCTCGGTGGATGGTACTACGCGCGCGCGCGTGTGTGTGTGTGCATGCGCGCGCGTGTGTGCTATCAATTACAGGACATCACAGTCAACCGCAACATTCTTTTGAGTGTCTGACTTTCTGAGGCAAGTTTTTGCAATTGTCATTATGGACGAACGACAGTCATGGGGTGTGCACTAGCGCACGTGTGTGTATATACATGCGTGTGTGTATGCGCGCGCGTGTGTGCTATCAGTTACAGGACGTCGCATGCAACCCCAACATTGATTGGTTGGTCATGTGCCACCATGCTTTACCGTGTCACCGCATGACCAAAGCTAGGTCTTGTACTATTCCTGTGTGTCTATCTTTTACATGGCACAGTTAAGCTGTAAGGCAAGCCATTTACAGGACGTTGCACTCAGCCCTAACATTGATTCGTTGGTCGTGTGCTATCATGATTCGCAGTGTCACCTCACGACCAAAACTATACCTTGTACTATAGTTGTGTCTGGCTATTACATACTGCAGTCAAGTTGTAACGCATTGCATTTACAGGACGTTGCAATCAGTCCCAGCATTCATCCTTCTTGGACAAGCTTGCCGTTGTCTTTCTGAACGACCGACAACCATGATCTTCTGCGGTCTCTGTCAGCAGGATTACCATCATCAGCACCAGCCAGCACCACCAACAAAATCATTATCATCATCATCATCATCAACAGCAGCATCGTCATCAGCTGAAGGTGACCGATCGGGTGACTCACCACAGGGCTATGTCGGCGGAGTGAACGTACGTGAACGTGTTCAGACATGTCTTTAGGGAAAACTGGAAGATAACTCAGAGCGTACTGACAGTATAACGATACAGCTGATCAAATGTGACGATGCTTCCAGTCATATGTCTAAGGTATACAATCGAAACACGTGACTAAAAACCGATTAAATATGGCGTCGCACTCGATCACATGTGTAAGCGTACATCCGCGTAAAACCGTTCAAAAAATAGCGCTGTACCTGGTCTCGTGTCTTATGGGATACATTTTAAACACGTGACTAATGGTCAAAGACTGAGTCGCATCCGGTCACATGACCAGAGAATATACTGCTGAGTCAGGAGTCTTCACCAGCAGATATCGTGTATATAACACCCACCATTCGCCGTCTAGATGTCCCGGTCTCAGTGAACATCGTTCAGGTCACAATGTGCCAAGTCTCTAATTGTAAGATGGGGTTTTTGATAAGTCTTTCACATTTTCGGTGTGATTCTCCAAGTAGGCATACAGTTAACCTAACAATACTAGTATAATAAAGAGTTATATGATGCTAATCACATATAACTGGAGCATGTGCTCTGCTGGCTGCGACACCAATCAACACATGCACATGGCTGATCCAGCAACCCTGCATACAGAAAGTAGTGTCCTTAGGACCGGCAATGTCCCACAAGGAGCGCCTCGACCACTGATTTCTGCATTTGCCAATAGCAACTAATGATACAATCGAGACACACGCGTACGTGCCATGACTGTCGTTCGTCCATAATGACAATTGCAAAACTTGCCTCAGGAAGTCAGACACTCCGTAGAATACTGAGGTTGACTGTGATGTCCTGTAATTGATAGCACACCCGCGCGCACGCACGCATACACACACGCACGCGCTAGCTCATATGACCTGACTGTCGTTCGTATATAATGACAATTGCAAACTTGCCCAGCACACACGAAACTCCAAAGAATGTTGAGGTTGACTGTGATGTCCTGTAATTGACAGCACACGCGCGCGAGCATGCACACACGCATGTATATACACACGCTCGCGCTAGCACACAACCCATGACTGTCGGTCGTCCATAATGACAATTGCAAAACTTGCCTCAGAAAGTCAGACACTCCGTAGAATACTGAGGTTGACTGCGATGTCCTGCAATTGATAGCACACCCACACAGGGACACACATACACACCACACGCGCGCTAGCGCACACCCCATGACTGTCGTTCGTCCATAATGACAATTGCAAAACTTGCCACAGAAAGTCAGACACTCCGTAGAATACTGAGGTTGACTGCGCTGTCCTGCAATTGATAGCACACCCACGCATGCACACACATACACACACACGCGCGCTAGCGCACATCCCATGACTGTCGGTCGTCCATAATGACAATTGCAAAACTTGCCTCAGAAAGTCAGACACTCCGTAGAATACTGAGGTTGACTGCGATGTCCTGCAATTGATAGCACACCCACGCAGGCACACACATACACATACACACGCACGCTTACACGAGCACACACACACACACACACATACTCGACAGTACACCCACTCACGCCCACACGTATTCAGTATTATTTCATGAGAGCGAGAGAGGAGAGAGAGAGAGAGAGAGAGAGAGAGAGAGAGAGAGAGAGAGAGAGAGAGAGAGAGAGAGAGAGAGAGATTTACAGCAAAATAGAAATACAAATATGTGTTTATTCTTGTATGCCTGACCACTGCATATTTTCCATCACTGGAAAGCCGTCACTGGTAATTACCTTCAGGTTCTTATCTAGCGGTTATCAGTCCCCCGCTGGCCCTTGGCTATTGTCAAATCGCTGGGCTCGTGGTCAGTAAAGCGCGTGATATTTTCCTGGTCGCGGGGGTAAATAGGCATTCAAGGGACGTTAGTGTGTAAAAGGGGAACAATTCTGGTTTAGTCAATGGACCGATTACTCTCCCCTGGAATCCGTTTAAAATTAAAGGAGTGTAACCGTGGTGTTTAATAATATTACATAATTTAATGTATATCTTGATACTCTATGGTTTAAATTAATGGAGACTCGTAGATATTTATTGACGTAACTATTCTCTAGTATACATACAAGAATTTTTTGGTGATTAATTAAGTTTTTAGGTTTAATTTTTAATAAAATTGATTGGGTGGTATATTTTTTAAACCAGATCTTCACCATGCGTTTAATCGTTTTACATGGGGTCGGGACTTCTGTCGAATTAGCATACTGAGCCGTGCAAAAGTTTATTCATGCGATCATAACTTGACGTACTCGGGTTAGCTCGAGAGATGAAATAAATCAATTTCTGTCATATTTGACTTCGATCTCCCTCATCGAAGGGGATCGATATGACTGGAGGTCGCGCACACCGCACCGCCCACGCACACAAACACTGGGACTCGAACCGAAAACTATTTGGTCTACTTATATAAGTATTCCACATGACCGGGGCTTGTCTCGTTGTCCGCCCCGCCCGCCCACCACCGCCGCACCCGCCGCCCGTGTGCCCCGGAACCGGAAGTCAGTCGGAAGTAGTCATCACGACAACCGGAAGTAGTCACCCGGAACCAAGAAAAACACCCGCCAAGTTCAAAATAGTTTAGGTCACTTGTGGTCGTAAAATATGACGTTTCGGTTGTGGTGATAGACTTTTTATATAGTAAAATATCGGTGGTTGCCACCACAAACATACTTAGTTACAACATCCCATACTACTTATGTTGTTTACAACATGGAACTGCCTTAGGGACTCCATCTCCGGATTTGTCCTCAGGGTTTACTCCCGAAGCCTTTCCCATATGGGTATACCCGCAAGGCAGCGGAGGTTTTGAGATTTAGAGTTCCCTCTCTTAGAAGAGATACCAACCAAGGCTGACGAGCCTTCTCTGTCCGGGAATCAATAAGGAGGGAAGTCTTACCATTCTTCCTTCCTGGCAGTGACCATACTGATCGGATGACCGTAGCCATTGTCTCTACTGAGAGATCCTCTGCCCACCGTCACTGACTTGAAACCATAACCAACAACTATCTGTCGGCTGCTCCCAAGTCCAATCCACCACCTTGTCCCATGGCTTCACGTTACCCTGTTGGGGGGGCTAAATGGGTACTCCACCTTGCCCAAGGGTGTCCCGTAGGCTAGCGGAGGGAAGGAGGCACCTTACTTCTCCTTTGATAGGGTATACCCCTACCCCGCTACCCTATATATATATATATATATATATATATATATATATATATAGGGTAGCGGGGTAGGGGTATACCCTATCAAGGAGAAGTAAGGTGCCTCCTTCCCTCCGCTAGCCTACGGGACACCCTTGGGCAAGGTGGAGTACCCATTTAGCCCCCCAACAGGGTAACGTGAAGCCATGGGACAAGTGGTGGATTGGACTTGGGAGCAGCCGACAGATAGTTGTTGGTTATGGTTTCAAGTCAGTGACGGTGGGCAGAGGATCTCTCAGTAGAGACAATGGCTACGGTCATCCGATCAGTATGGTCACTGCCAGGAAGGAAGAATGGTAGACTTCCCTCCTTATTGATTCCCGGACAGAGAAGGCTCGTCAGCCTTGGTTGGTATCTCTTCTAAGAGAGGGAACTCTAAATCTCAAACCTCCGCTGCCTTGCGGGTATACCCATATGGGAAAGGCTTCGGGAGTAAACCCTGAGGACAAATCCGGAGATGGAGTCCCTAAGGCAGTTCCATGTTGTAAACAACATAAGTAGTATGGGATGTTGTAACTAAGTATGTTTTGTGGTGGCAACCACCGATATTTTACTATATAAAAAGTCTATCACCACAACCGAAACGTCATATTTTACGACCACAAGTGACCTCAATATTTTGAACTTGGCGGGTGTTTTTCTTGGTTCCGGGTGACTACTTCCGGTTGTCGTGATGACTACTTCCGACTGACTTCCGGTTCCGGGGCACACGGGCGGCGGTGGTGGGGCGGGCGGGGCGGACAACGAGACAAGCCCCGGTCATGTGGAATACTTATATAAGTAGACCAAATAGTTGTCGGTTCGAGTCCCAGTGTTTGTGTGCGTGGGCGGTGCGGTGTGCGCGACCTCCAGTCATATCGATCCCCTTCGATGAGGGAGATCGAAGTCATATATGACAGAAAGTGATTTATTTCATCTCGAGCTAACCCGAGTACGTCAAGTTATGATCGCATGAATAAACTCTTGCACGGCTCAGTATGCTAATTCGACAGAAGTCCCGACCCCATGTAAAACGATTAAACGCATGGTGAAGATCTGGTTTAAAAAGTATACCACCCAATCAATTTTATTAAAAATTAAACCTAAAAACTTAATTAATCACCAAAACATTCTTGTATGTATACTAGAGAATAGTTACGTCAATAAAAATCTACGAGTCTCCATTAATTTAAACCATAGAGTATCAAGATATACATTAAATTATGTAATATTATTAAACACCACGGTTATACTCCTTTAATTTTAAACGGATTCCAAGGGGAGAGTAATCGGTCCCTTGACTAAACCAGAATTGTTCCCCTTTTACACACTAACGTCCCTTGAATGCCTATTTACCCTCCGCGACCAGGTAAATATCACGCGCTTTACTGACCACGAGCCCAGCGATTTGACAATAGCCAAGGGCCAGCGGGGGTACTGATAACCGCTAGATAAGAACCTGAAGGTAATTACCAGTGACGGCTTTCCAGTGATGGAAAATATGCAGTGGTCAGGCATACAAGAATAAACACATATTTGTATTTCTATTTTGCTGTAAATTCTATCTCTACTCTCTCGTCTCTCTCTCTCTCTCTCTCTCTCTCTCTCTCTCTCTCCCTCTCTCGCTCTCATGAAATAATACTGAATACGTGTGGGCGTGAGTGGGTGTACTGTCGAGTATGTGTGTGTGTGTGTGTGTGCTCGTGTAAGCGTGCGTGTGTATGTGTATGTGTGTGCCTGCGTGGGTGTGCTATCAATTGCAGGACATCGCAGTCAACCTCAGTATTCTACGGAGTGTCTGACTTTCTGAGGCAAGTTTTGCAATTGTCATTATGGACGACCGACAGTCCTGGGATGTGCGCTAGCGCGCGTGTGTGTGTATGTGTGTGCATGCGTGGGTGTGCTATCAATTGCAGGACAGCGCAGTCAACCTCAGTATTCTACGGAGTGTCTGACTTTCTGTGGCAAGTTTTGCAATTGTCATTATGGACGAACGACAGTCATGGGGTGTGCGCTAGCGCGCGTGTGTGTGTATGTGTGTCCCTGTGTGGGTGTGCTATCAATTGCAGGACATCGCAGTCAACCTCAGTATTCTACGGAGTGTCTGACTTTCTGAGGCAAGTTTTGCAATTGTCATTATGGACGACCGACAGTCATGGGTTGTGTGCTAGCGCGAGCGTGTGTATATACATGCGTGTGTGCATGCTCGCGCGCGTGTGCTGTCAATTACAGGACATCACAGTCAACCTCAACATTCTTTGGAGTTTCGTGTGTGCTGGGCAAGTTTGCAATTGTCATTATATACGAACGACAGTCAGGTCATATGAGCTAGCGCGTGCGTGTGTGTATGCGTGCGTGCGCGCGGGTGTGCTATCAATTACAGGACATCACAGTCAACCTCAGTATTCTACGGAGTGTCTGACTTCCTGAGGCAAGTTTTGCAATTGTCATATGGACGAACGACAGTCATGGCACGTACGCGTGTGTCTCGATTGTATCATTAGTTGCTATTGGCAAATGCAGAAATCAGTGGTCGAGGCGCTCCTTGTGGGACATTGCCGGTCCTAAGGACACTACTTTCTGTATGCAGGGTTGCTGGATCAGCCATGTGCATGTGTGATGGTGGTGTCGCAGCCAGCAGAGCACATGCTCCAGTTATATGTGATTAGCATCATATAACTCTTTATTATACTAGTATTGTTAGGTTAACTGTATGCCTACTTGGAGAATCACACCGAAAATGTGAAAGACTTATCAAAAACCCCATCTTACAATTAGAGACTTGGCACATTGTGACCTGAACGATGTTCACTGAGACCGGGACATCTAGACGGCGAATGGTGGGTGTTTATATACAGATATCTGCTGTGGTGAAGACTCCTGACTCAGCAGTATATTCTCTGGTCATGTGACCGGATGCGACTCAGTCTTTGACCATAGTCACGTGTTTAAAATGTATCCCATAAGACACGAGACCAGGTACAGCGCTTATTTTTTGAACGGTTTTACGCGGATGTACGCTTACACATGTGATCGAGTGCGACGCCATATTTAATCGGTTTTAGTCACGTGTTTCGATTGTATACCTTAGACATATGACTGGAAGCATCGTCACATTTGATCAGCTGTATCGTTATACTGTCAGTACGCTCTGAGTATCTTCCAGTTTTCCCTAAAGACATGTCTGAACCGTTCACGTACGTTCACTCCGCCGACATAGCCCTGTGGTGAGTCACCCGATCGGTCACCTTCAGCTGATGACGATGCTGCTGTTGATGATGATGATGATGATAATGATTTGTTGGTGGTGCTGGCTGGTGCTGATGATGGTAATCCTGCTGACAGAGACCGCAGAAGATCATGGTTGTCGGTCGTTCAGAAAGACAACGGCAAGCTGTCCAAGAAGGATGAATGCTGGGACTGATTGCAACGTCCTGTAAATGCAATGCGTTACAACTTGACTGCAGTATGTAATAGCCAGACACAACTATAGTACAAGGTATAGTTTTGGTCGTGAGGTGACACTGCGAATCATGATAGCACACGACAACGAATCAATGTTAGGGCTGAGTGCAACGTCCTGTAAATGGCTTGCCTTACAGCTTAACTGTGCCATGTAAAAGATAGACACACAGGGAATAGTACAAGACCTAGCTTTGGTCATGCGGTGACACGGTAAAGCATGGTGGCACATGACCAACCAATCAATGTTGGGGTTGCATGCGACGTCCTGTAACTGATAGCACACACGCGCGCGCATACACACACGCATGTATATACACACACGTGCGCTAGTGCACACCCCATGACTGTCGTTCGTCCATAATGACAATTGCAAAACTTGCCTCAGAAAGTCAGACACTCAAAAGAATGTTGCGGTTGACTGTGATGTCCTGTAATTGATAGCACACACGCGCGCGCATGCACACACACACACGCGCGCGCGCGTAGTACCATCCACCGAGAGATGGAGTCATTTTCGCGACACCATCTACAATACAGCACTATCAACATTTGGCAAGAAGCAAACTAAGTCAGCCGACTGGTTTGAAGCACACTCTGAAGAGATGCTCCCAGTCCTGGAGATAAAGAGACATGCATTCTTAATGTATAAAACATCACCTCAGAGAAAACACTGCAGGCATTGCGAACGGCCAGAAATAGAGTACAACAGATGGCAAGAAGATGTCAGTTCCGAGTTATCAGTTATCAGTTGGGGTATCTTCGTTGCACTCCGGACATGTCCATAGGTGCTCAGATCCTCCCCCCAGCATATGCATCAGCGTCCGGTGGCTAATAGTGCCAGTTCTGTGTTGGTTGACGAGGCGCTTTGTTTCCCGATGTACCTCTCGCGTCTGGCTGTGCCGATTCTTACTCCCAGGTCTTTCATCCTGGAGAGCGATGTGGAATCACTGGCGTCAAAATCCTCTGTTCTCGCCATATCTTTAAGGGCGTTAATAACATCCGCACGATCCATGGGCTGGCCATCTACAGGGGGTGCAGAGCCAGCCAATTTATCAGCTAGTTCATTTCCTCGACTCCCGGGATGAAGATGAAGGTGACTTTGCGGACAGCAGACTTCCGCAGCGACTCAGTCCACTGTCTACGTACAGATCCAGCTTCGACCTTCTGAATCATACTCATTGAATCACTTAGTACACACACGTTGGTATAATGCTGTGATTCCAGCCATATGAAAGCCTGTGTAACTGCCATCACCTCCATCGTCATGCTGCTCGTGGTCATAGAGTGGGCACCACTGGATTCTTGAACGGTTCGGCCCGCTGAACGGGCTGTAAATGCCCACGCACTTCTCTGCTGCTTTACAACAGATCCATCTGTATAGATGAGCACTTCGGGGCTATCTGAGTGATCATAGATGAGCGCGTTAACCTCTGCATTGACAGCGGCAGGGTTCTGCTCTCTGCACCGTCTGTCGAGTGTGATAATGCAGGAGAAGGTACACTTAAAAGCTGGAGGCACCGGCACCCATTCCTTGCCGGGGTTGATACTGTTAGACTGCAGACCTGTCCGACGACATCTTCCGCCCGACCATCCATGATTTGCCCCTCTTTAGCCTGTCACCCTTTTCTCTGAATACAGCGTCATGCAGAGGGTGCTGCTCATCTGCACTTATTTTTAAGTATGCACGAGCTCTCCAGATCTTGATCCTGTGTTCCATTGTCGGGAAGTCAAGGAGGTATCTCATTGCTACACAGCTGGTGTCTCTCGTGCAGCCCAAAATGATGCGCATGGCTTCGTTTTGTACCTTTTCAAGTCTTCCAATCTGTGTAGGGCTGACAGTGAGGATGGCCAGGGCATACTCGATGCGTGAAAGCACAAGTCCTTGGAACAGAAGTAATAGCAGTCCTTGCTCGATATTGGCAGTCGCCATGACTCTCATTGCTGCAAACCTTTTCGAGCCTTCGTTATGACATAATCGACATGATCTCTGAAGGACAGGCTACGATCAAGCCTCACGCCAAGATATGTCATTGACTGGGTTCTACTCAGAATGCTCCCATCCATTCTTACTGCCGGCAGGTCTGTTTTCCAATATGGTTGTTTAGTGAGAACCATGTAACCGTTGCCTTTGCAGGGTTGACAAGGGCGTCGGCATCAGCACACCATGAGGAAATTCGATCTAGTTCGCCCTTCATATGGTTGGCAACCGCCTGTCTATCTCGACCCTGTCGATACACGAGGATGTCGTCAACGAATGATAGAGTCCTACCCCTCCCATCCAACTGTTGTTCAGTGATCGGCACCGTATACACGTTGAATAGTACTGGTGACAGTGGTGAACCCTGCGGCAATCCTGGACATATCGTTATCGGCTCAGAAGACCAACTCCCGCATCTTAGCACCACCTTCCTTTGGAGTAGAACTGCAGCTATCCATCGTACAATGTGAGGGTGCACTTTCAGTCTGAGGAGGGTTTGCATCAAGTGCTCGAAAGATACTCTGTTATATGCGTCCTCTAAGTCTATGGCTGCCGCACATGTCTCTTCTCTGACCTGAAATCCTTCGTAAACATCTTGAGCAAAGACCGCCGCATTCAGCCATGACTCTTTGTTGCGTCTGTATCCTCCAAGTGTGGGCGGGAAGCAGCCGAGCTGTTCCAAGTCCCAAGCAAGTCTGTGTGCTACAATTTTCTCCAGTAGCTTGCCAACAGTATTCTGCATCGTAATGATTCTGTAGCCGCTTATCTTGGAGTGGTCTTTGTTCGGTTTTGGCAGCGGCAGCAAGTAGCTGTATAGCCATTCTTCTTTGACCTGACCCCTCTGGATACTGGTGTTGAATTCTCTGGCCAGTTCTTCCATGTCATCATCTGATATCACCATTAGGTCACCATATCGGATGCCTTAGGGTCTGGGGCGGTGTTAGGTGATTTCTTGAGCATCGCACGCAATATGTCAACTGTGATTGTCCATTCTTCGTCTGTCCCGACCCCCTCGCACAACTGAGAGAGTGTTGTTGTGGTCCTCTGTCTGGCGGGCTCGTCTTTCTGGTCAGTCTGTTCTATGTAGCGTGCAAGAAGGGCCTTACCTTTATCCGCATCCGACTTTTTCCATGCAAGGTCTGTGCCTTGAAAGTCTGGAATACCCCTACGTTGTGCAGCACCGTTCATGCTCTTGTGGAGGCGCCAGAATGTCGTAAGAGATTGCTCGGAGCACACCTTCCTGCAGAACTCGTCCCATTTCTCGGCCTTGGCCTGTTTGGCGCAGGATTTGAATAAAGTCGTCGTCCTAACGACCTCAGTCTTCAGGTTCGCCAACTCAACCTGTGGCGTGTTAGCCTTTCTGGCCTTTTGCCAGTCTTTGACAGCCTGCCTCTTTCCCAGCCACACCTTCTCGGCCTCTCCATTCCACCATGGTGGCTGCAGCCATCCTTCTTGTCTCCTACGGGAGGAAGTTAGTTTCCTTCTTCTGATCTTGCTTATGGCGTCTTGACCAGTGGTGTCGTACGGGAAGGCATTGGTCTTGTTTCTTTGACTCATGGCCCCGTCTTTCTTAATCAGGATGACACAAGGGTAGTGGTCACTATCGTGTATCCCAGTGTGCCCCACCGGCACCTTGGTGCGCTGGTGGGCGACACCAGAGCCAAGTCAATGATGCTGTCAGAGTCGCCTGGTCGAGTGGCCATTCTAGTGACCTTCCCATCATTCAGACAGATTAGGGCAGCAGATGCCAGGGCGTCCTCCAAATCTTCTCCCTGTCTATTGGTGATGCAATTCCCCCATTGACTGCCTCTGGCATTGAAGTCCCCGCAGTAGATGATATGCCTTTCATCCATATCGAACAAACTCTGCCATTGTCGCACGTCGACCTTCCCATTTCGCGCATAGACGTTAACGATTACAAGCTGCACTGGTGTCATTATTCTTAATGCCTGCACTTGCAGGGCATCACTGTTCCAGGCGGACATATCGATCTCAGATGTTGTCGCGGACCAGAATGGCCTGTCCGAGGTGCCGCCTGTTAAGGAAAACCTGAAATCCCGCAACATTGACTGTTCCGTCGGTGAGCTGTGTTTCTTGCAAGACTACAATATCGTTTCCGTAGAGTAGTTTTTCAAGAATGGGTCGGCGTTGACTAAATGATGCACAGTTCCAGTACAGTACTCGAACATTTCCGATACCCAATCTGTCACATTTTAAGCGCCTTCTGCGCGCGCCCGCCCTCTTACCACGTTGTGTCCTAGCTGGTCGTCTGGCCGTCATGTTAGGCTTAACTATCGCCACCGGGCGCCGATGATACGCCGAAAGAAGGCCGGACGCGCGTGCACGAACTCCGTTGCACGGTCCGAACTCCATTTCACCACGAAAAACACTTAGTCCATACACATTTCGGAAAAAACACGTTCCATTTTACGGGACAAAGAAATGTCTGGCAAGAAGATGTGCGAACAGGTACTGGCTACAGCTCTATGCTCAAATTCAAACTTGTGCAGACACTGGAAATATAAGAGGAATGTATGAGGGCATCAAGCAAGCTGTCGGTCCATCAAAAAATAAGATGGCCCCTTTACGATCAACTGAGGGGGTAATCATAAAAGATCGAGCGAAACAAATGGATCGCTGGGTAGAACACTACTCAGAGCTATACTCAGTGGATAACACTGTCAGCGAAGAAGCTCTGGAAGCCATCGATCAACAGTCCGCCATGCATGCCTTGGATAACGAACCTTGCCTCACAGAAATCAGCGAAGCACTAGACTCTCTCAAATCCGGCAAGGCACCTGGAAAAGATAGTATTCCATCTGAAATTTTAAAATGTAGCAAAGAAACAATCATCCCAGAACTGTATGCAATATTACAGCTCTGCTGGAGAGAAAATCAATACCACAAGATATGAAAGACGCAAACATCGTTACCCTTTATAAAAAAACAAGGCGACAGAAGCGACTGCAACAACTATCGCGGCATTTCCCTTCTCAGCATTACAGGCAAGATTTTTGCCAGAGTAGTCCTTAAAAGATTACACATTCTTGCTGAAAGAATCTACCCCGAATCGCAGTGCGGATGTAGATCCAATAGGTCCACCATCGATATGATTTTCTCACTACGGCAGCTCCAAGAGAAGTGCAGAGAACAGAGGAAGCCATTATATATTGCCTTCATCGACCTCACAAAGGCATTTGACCTCGTGAGCAGAAGCGGCCTTTTTAAGGTCCTTGAAAAGGTTGGATGTCCACCCACCCTTCTTAGTCTCGTGAAATCATTTCACGAAAACATGCAGGGGACCATTTTATTTGACGGCTCAACATCCCAGTCATTCAGCATAAGCAGCGGAGTAAAGCAGGGCTGCGTGCTTGCTCCTACACTCTTTGGTATCTTCTTTGCTGTTCTCTTAAGGCAAGCATTTGGGACTGCCACTGAAGGCATATACCTCCACACAGATCTGATGGCAAACTTTTTAACCCATCAAGACTCAAGGCAAAGACCAAAATAAGATCAAGATGCGTAAGAGAACTACTTTTTGCAGATGATGCAGCACTGACTACTCATACAGCAGAAGATCTCCAAAGGCTCATAGATCGTTTTGCAGCTGCCTGCAAAGACTTTGGGCTCACCATTAGCCTAAATAAAACACAGGTGATGGAACAAGATGCTGATGCGCCTCCGTCAATCAAAATCTCTAATTACGAATTGAAGGTCGTCCACGTATTTTGTGTATTTTGGGATCGACAATATCAGATAATCTTTCATTAGAGATAGAAATCGACAGACCGCATTGGAAAGGCAGCCACACATTTTCCAGGCTAGCTAACAGAGTTTGGGAGAATAATAGACTAACAGAGCGTACAAAAGCTCAAGTATATAAAGCTTGTGTGTTAGCACACTACTCTACGGGTCTGAATCCTGGACCCTGTACTCAAGACAGGAAAGGAAGTTGAATTCCTTCCACATAAGATGTCTGAGACGTATCCTGGGCATAACATGGAAAGACCACATAACAAACAAACAGGTGCTTGAAAGAGCAGATATTACCACAGTGCACACCCTCCTCAAGCAGAGTACGCCTCGCGTGGTTGGGCCACGTATCTCGAATGGAGGACGAACGTATTCCCAAAGATCTCCTTTACGGAGAACTAGCCACAGGAAAGAGGCCAACCGGAAGACCCCAAATGCGATATAGGGATGTGTGTAAACAAGATATGAAAACCATTGGAATAGATCCAGACACGTGGGAGAGAGTTGCAACAGACAGATGCTCCTGGAGAAGAGATGTACGAAACGGACTGGTGCTCTTTGAGCGCAATCAGATCCAAAAAACTGAGGAGAGACGGCACAGGCTCAAAGAGCAGTCACTTACTGCGGGACTTGCCTCGTCTTACAGATGCGGAAACTGTGACAGGGGATTGTCATTCTCGAATTGGACTATACAGTCACCAGCGGTGCTGCCAGGCACCTCCCAAGCGGCACAACTCTATAGTCCTTCAGGACTGAAAGAGGCCTACTATATATATATATATATATATATATATATATATATATATATATATATATGACCATACCTAAATACTGTATAACATAACCATATATCAACACTGAGATATAACCATATCTAAACACTCTGTGATATAACCATTTCTCATTCATTGGCACCTTGCCGTCTTGACAGACGATAGTTTGTGCTTTAAAAAGGAATAATAAATTTTACCTATGGCGGTAGCGAATGTGACTGATAAGACCAATTCGCTCTGTAAATGTCCGTTCACAGTGGGTGCATGTGAACACGTGGTCATATCCACCATCATGCACCATCTTACGTTTCACACACTCGCTGTGTGACTTATCTGCAATAATTTTCTCCTGTGTCTTTTTTCCATTTCTGATATGTGCCCTCCATGCAACACGTTCAGCGGCGACATACTCCCACTGTGCATTATCAATACCTGTATCAATCATGTCCCGCTTACACACATCTTTGTATCGTAGTAGAGGCCGACCCTGAGATCTCTTACCCATCTGTAATTCACCAAAAAAGATGTCCTTTGGTATTCTACCATCATCCATCCTCCTAAGATGTCCTATCCATCTAAGTCTACGAAGACTGAGCATGGAATAAACCGTAACATAACCAGATTTCCAATACTTCAGTATTTGTGATTTTGTCTTGCCACTTAGTATCAAGAATTCTTCGCAGACACCGCATATGAAAGCTGTTTAAACGTTTCTCTTGGGAATTGCAATTCTTCCTCAGAGTGGGTCGTAACTGCAGCATCATCTGCAAAAGCAACTCTCTTATCAGTACCCTCCTAATTTTGGTCTTGGCCTTCAATCTCTGAGCATTGTAGAGGCTGCCATCTGATCGTAAGTGAATGTATATACCACCATCCGGATCACGAAAGGCATATTCAGTAGAAGTGAAAAGTATATTCTAAAGAGGGTGGGAGCTAGTACACAACCTTATTTAACTCCACTCTTGATTTCAAACTCTTCAGAAGTTTCACCATCAAACTTTATTATATCGTTCATGCCTGTGTGGAACGATTCCACAATGGACAAAAGAGTTGGTGGGCAGCCAATCTTCTTTAGTGCTTTGAACAGACCCTCACGACTGACCAAATCAAATGCCCCTGTGAGGTTGATGAAGGCAATAAACAGTGGTTGATTCTGTTCACGGCATTTTTCTTGCATTTGTCGCAATGAGAATACCATATCAATGTGTGAGGTGTTAAATTTTTAGACAAGGAGATACCAAATCCCTATTGGGAGGGGCTATCATCCTCATATACCCTCGTTAGAACTTTTTACTGGCTCGTTGTCCCCCACGTGAAGTTCCCTAATATAAAGCAAGTTCCCTTCACGTAAAAAATAAATATAATAAAGTTAATAATTGTAGGTTCCTATGGAAGGCGTGGGGATCAAGGAACTTTACTACTGACCCCAGGGAAGGAAGTACCCTATGCACTAAGACCTAACGCCAGCCATTTCTCAACATCTCAAAGCTCTGTGATATAAGCAGTCATCAACACTCTGTGATATAAACAGTCATCAACACTCTGTGACATAAGCAGTCCTTACCACTCTGAGATATAACAATTTCTCAACACTCTTAAATAACCATATCACAACACTGTGATTTTAGCAGTCATCAACACTCTGTGATATAACCAGATCTCATCACTCTGTGATATAACAGATCTCAACACTCCGTGATATAACCATTTCCCAACGCTCTGTGATATAACTATATCTCACACTCTGTGATATAACCAGTCATCAACACTCTGTGATGTAACCATATCTCAACACTCTGTAATATAACCATATCTCAACACTTTGTGATATAACCACATCTCAACAATTTGTGATATAACCGAAGAGAAACAACTAACTCTATCAAGTACTTCAGCACTCTGTGATATAACATAAGCCACCCAGTTAACTCTATCGAGTACTTAAGCACTCTGTGATATAACCGAAGCCACCCAGCTAACTCATCAAGTACGTCAGCACTCTGTGATGTAACCGTAGCCACCAAGCTAACTCTATCATGTACTTCAGTACTATGTAATATAACCGAAGCAACCAGCTAACTCTATCAAGTACCTCAACACTCTGTGAAATATAACCCGTGGGTTGTGTGTTCCCGGACGAGCCCCCTGCCAACATGTAAGTCGTCCTTTCTTCATTATAAAGCCATGGCATTCAATTGTGATCGACTGACCATGTGACAATGTGGCTCATTAACATTAATGAAACGGTGAAATCAACGTATAACATGACTGTCGAACGGGAATGAAAGTACAATGCAGATGCTGGCGAAAAGTTAATATCCGTTTAATCGGAAATTTCCAAGACAGTCACATATCCCGTTAGAAGATAAATTAGTATCTCTTGACACAGAGAAGGGCCTAATTTCTACGCTCTACTAACCTTGATATTCGATCTTGCCTATTCTTTACCAACCCTCATTAACCTTCATTTCCCTGAGGTTCTTCCAGTTCATCCTCTCTGTCGTTTTCATCCGAATCCGTCGTCTAGAGTTGTCCCGTCTTTACAAATCCATGGCGCTCTCCAGATATGTCATAGGCTATTCATATCCTTGAATTATTCCACTGCCAGCCTTCTATCCCTTCGGAATCCGCCTTCTTCCTTCCCAAACTTAGAAGCACAACCGATCTGTTCGGTGAAAGTCACAGCCTCCGTTTATGTTGTCCTCTGACGTATTAGGTTATTGAAGTTTCCCTTGATTTTTGTGTTGATCGTTCAGTTTGGTGTATCCTTCTGGGAAAATCCCTTTTGTTCTTTTATGTATCTTCTTCTGGTGTGTGCCCGTCACTTGGCACCGCCCCCTCCCCCTTCTCCCATATTTTCTGTCAGCGTTTCAGTTTATTGTCAGTCCGGGCTGTGACAGAATTTAAGACATGTACAAAAAATTCGTCAAACACAGATACATGTTCAAACATTTATTAACGTGTATACATCATGGCAAGTTCTGTTCAAACATATTATAGCAATGATATCACACAATATATAGCAATACACTCATGTGCTCTCGTTTCTCTAATTATCTCACACGCAGGCTATTCAATACTCCACACTCTCTTAGCATTAGCAAGCTCTCGCAGATATTCATTACGCGCTCTCTCAAATATGCAACCACATCCTCTCTCAACCACAGTCTAGTCCAGTCTGTCTGTTTCTACTCTCGGTCGGTGGTCACGTGGTGCTTGACCTCGTGTTGCCCGTAATTGTCGTGGCGAGTAGGATGTCTTGTCTTCTGGATATCATACCTGTTCTTCGTCCGTCTGTTAACGACTGGTGTCTCAGGTCGTCCAGTGCAAGGTTGTACTGTCATTCATGGATACTGTCCCGTCTATAAACCCTTATGTCCTGTCTCTTAATGGGCGTATCGTCCTGTTCACTCTACCCACGCTGTACCTATGTCCTGTTCCTGTCATATGTTCTCTCTCTCTCAACCCTGGGACTCTGACATGACCCAACAACTGCCAATTAGACTATAAAAAATTTGGCTCTAGCACCTTTGCGAGCGCTAACAATACAAGTCGCCTTAACCAGTCAAGAAGCCTGATACGGGGAAAAATGTCACGTGCAAGTCCAACAACAAGAAACACGCAGTGGATCCAAGATGTGCAGCGTGGGAGCCGACAAGACCGGGAAGAATGATGAACGTGGAGAGCATGCCTGCTAGCTGCATCAACGAACCTGAAACTACAGCTATTACTGAAGCTACCACGAGGGAGAAGATCTACAGCCCATCACAGACAAGAGCCAAACCTACTGAGAAGCAGAGGGAGGAGAAAGACACCAGAGTCGGAAACACCGACTCACCGAAAGCAAGTGGGTTGTCAAGCGTATCCAAGTGGAGCTAGCAGACGAAGAAATCCTAAAGCAGCTACGAGAAGAGAATCTTCACATACGATTCTTGAAGGCGGAGCGGCTCCTCACCTACTCCAAGATACCTACAACCTTGGCAGTGGTGACGTACAGAGGGCAGCGAATGCCGACCACAGTATCAATCAACAAGAGAATGCAACAGCCAGAGAGATTCATCCCAAGGATCAATCAATGCTTCCAGATGTCAGAGGGCCGGCCACAGCAGAGCAGCATGCCGCAGACAGGACAGAAATCTGCCGGTACTGCGCCGATCACCACGCCTTCAAGGAAGTGTCCGCTGGCCAAGCTGGGCACGGACTTCCGAGCACCCAACAACAAAAGAAAGTGCGCCAACTGCCCGGGCAAGCACGGAGCAAAATACCTGGGCTGTCCGTACCTGCAACGACACAGACACACGTGTTAACGTTTGCCAACAACACAAAGACACCATACAACGAAGCAAGGCGGAGGTGCGAGACAGCCACAAGCATCTCACAAGCGGAAAAAGCTCAACTGCAAGACCAGATAGATGAGCTAAAGAAGCAAATCAAGCTACTCCAAACACCGGCACCGACCAGCGACAATGAAAAGCTGCTGGCGGAAATACAAGAGATACAGCGAAACATCAAACAAAAAGTGGAACAAATGGCACAGACGGCAAAGAAGAATGAAGAGATTCTACGGGACATCAAAGCGGAGAGAGAAATGCTAAAAGAGAACTAACCCAAAGCAAACCAGCTGAAGCCAAGGAAACGATCACAGAACAGCCGCAAGATGAAACCCAACAAAGGCCTGAGACGTTACCGTACCACGGGAAATCCAAGCGGAAACCGATATACCACGAGACACTGGAGAAATGATAGGGGAGGAGAGTGACGGCGGCACAGATTACCCTATTCCAATGACCTGGGAGGAGATCCTAGAGTTAGGTAGAATGAAATGAACTCGAGCTAGCAGAATTCAACAGGAAAAAAGAAAGCAGAGACCTCGAAATGGACAAGAGGCGCGAAAGAATCAACAGGGAGAGGAAAGAGATATTGCGCAAACAAGAAAATGAATCCGTCGAGAAGCTCCTACAGAAAATACACAAAAAAAGGAGGCCAAAAAAAAACAAACAATTAAAAAGTTCCTTTTAAGGACTGCAACCAGTCAAGCCAGACGAACCAGCAGCCTTCACCAACAACAGACACCACCAGAGGAGACGGGTCCTTCTAAGGACTGCAGCCAGTCAAGCAGACGAGCCAGGAACCTGCACCAACAAGAAAACTCACAATAGGAGACGGGCACAAAGGACAGCCGCCGACCGATCCCCCAGCTGACGTCACAGACACAAACAAACATAACCAGTCCGGATCAGGACTAACTCGTAAGAGCGCACAAGACAAGAATTAGGGTGAATGAACCCACAAAAACCACGGACCTCAACAATAACCACAGCTGGAAGACGCAGGTTGAACGAGGCCGAATTTGGAATTTTTAGTTTTGAAAATTGGAATTGGAATTGAAAAACCGTATGCCAAACTAAGGCATGTAAGAGGCTCTCTTATTTACTTACCTTTGGCATTGATAATTCTAGAACTAAACTCTAGGGTGTGCCCACTGTTTTTTTTTGTTTTAAATCACCGTGACAGATGTGTAGATGGGTCACAAACATCATTGTGTAATACATGTCAATGCAGTACCTGGATTTTGAAAATGATTATCCTGTTTCATTTCGACCCTGTTACTATATATAATGATGCTATCACACTTTCTTGGAAATTGCCATGCTTTCAGTTTCGTTATTGATCAATGGTTAATGGTTAATGGCGTCCCTCCCTTAAATTGTCTAGAATGGCTTGCAGCCTTTGCTATAAGGGTTTAAAAATACGACGGTTGCACACCTCATCATATTTATATTTTATCCTTCGCGTTTAACTTCTTAATTATGTTCGATGTTTCTACGTATTGTCTATATAAATGTTGATAATAATCAGTCGATAAAACATAATGCGTATAGTAAATTAAAAATAAGCAAAGTAAAGTAAAGCAAAGCAAAGGAGATTCCTTTACATGCCCTAATGCTCACTGGAAGTACAGTCATAGAACCTATTTGTAAAGACCAATCGGACACTCGCCGAGTGATGTGGTCAGAATAACGCCTGCCGCTTCTACTCCCCAGTACTTTCCTTGTATCCATGTTAATCTGGGTCGTCGCGCGAGTCAGTTCAATTTTAAAACGTCAAATCCGCCTCGATGCGGTTCGAACCCATAACCTCGGGGCGGCAGGCGAATGTCTAGCTGTAACAGGATAGGTCGAGGTAGGACGTATTGATGTTACACGTTTATTATCAGAACCAGCTCAGTCAGGCCACAGATGCAACTAGTCCCCTGACCCACAAACACTTGGACTTTTCCTCCCACCCCACTCATACAACCCCGGGCGACACCTTCTGGGGGATCGTCCCGATAAGGAACCCGACACAAAGTCTATTGAACCTCAACTAACAGAAAATGTATTGAATCAACACAGAACATACACAAATAGGTAACAGATAATGAAGTTGCAGTGTTTCAGGAATAGATCGATAGTTCGTCTCTATCAGAAGGGAAACTGTCATCATCGGGCCACTCAACAACTGTCCAACCGTCTATAGTTTGGAATACGCTCACCAGGCTTCTCTTGGGCCTTATTCCAAGTGTGAAGTCTAGGCGACGTTAGGCTATCCATAGTAGTTCTCCAAACCCGGTCCTGCAGACAACGTCGACATGACCGATGACTCCAATGTATAATGTTCAAGAATGAAATAGGAGTAATATTGTGCACTAGCTCCAACCCTGGAGCTTTGGTAACGTCACACTGGTACACAATAGTATTTGCTGGGCGGCTGTGCTCCTGTCTGGATGCCGCCCCTAACTCACAGACTTGAGATCCTCAGTTTCCTCAATGTAAAACTCAGTGTTAGCGCTCCCAAAAACATACTCTGTCCAGTCAGCTCACTACTTAGTAATGGTGGTGCATCAAGTAACAGTTCGATTAATCACAAGACTGCCAATATACGGACACAATACACCTTACTTGATTGTTCGGGAGGTTTTGGTAGGGTGGTAGTTCAGCGATGATAGGTGTGTATTAGAAACAAACTATTGTCCAGCCGTACAGCGGTATTTCACTTCCAAGCGGATAAGTAAGAGTAAACACCCTGGTCAGTATCAACTGGAGTCCACAACATCCCTCGTTTCATCGCTGCCACCCCTCTTGCTCGACATACGAAAGCTGACCCTGAAAAGAAAGCACCGGGTGCTTGATTCCGGAACGACAGGTTGGCCAAACCCTATGTATGGGCATCCTGCCCTCAGACCAGGAGGAGAGGCCACAACAAGGGGCCCCACAATCCCCTCAGTATTGGCTTTGTCTGAGAACCTTGAGGAATATGGGTTGTCAGAGCCTAAGTGTGCAGCAACATCGTTACGGCCCCCGGCGGACAAGAGTTGTCGGCTGGCGAGATTCTTACCTGACAGCGCGACCAGCGCTGACGACAGACGCACGCAAAGCCACGTGACCCCACGAGAGGCAGTGGGCAGTGTGTGTTAATCTCAGACCAAGCTGGGACTGGACATCTGAACGGACGTGTGTGTCGAGAGCAAGGCGTTTGTGTGAATCTCCGTGGTTGTGAGCTGAACGACTGATATCGTGAGCGTTAGACCTATGAGCTGTTTTGTGGTTGTGAGTTATCTGTTGTACATTGCTGTAACTAATTGTTATGTATTTAATGTGGTAATAAATCCATAGAACTTGTTGCTGTGTCTTACGTCGAATTACGTTTGTACTTGTACTGTCTCACATGTGTTAGCCAACGAGCCTAATATAAGATCCTGACATGTGTGGACGTGGGTTGACGTCATTATTAAGAACCTAATATTTAGACGTGTGTTGTTCGTCTTTATGATTTAAAACTATAATTCTGTACTGTAAATTTGTCAAGGTTATAGTGATGTACATGTGATCGAAAAAGTATCAGTATGATCCATTACTACATTGTCTAAATATGTTTAAGATCATTAGTAAATGTACAGTACATATTGTTTGATCCGTAAACGTGTTAAACATTTGTGAATTGTGAAAATTGTCACCGTTTGACCTTGTCAACATTGTGATTTTGCCGCCATTTTGACCTTGTCGCCATCTTGTAAACTTGATGTCTTTGTCCTTACTGAATGTCATCTTGATGTAAGTGATGTGTCATCAATGTTATTGAGTGTCAAATACAGATAGATTGTTTTTGTGTATTGAGTTTGTGGAACGCAAAGAGTTTTGGAAAGAGTGTAACTTCTGTTGAAAGAAACACTGTGACGACAAATTTACGACATACAATTATACTCAACGCCATCAAACCTAATCAACACTTAGTGACTTACAGGCACACACCAACAAACACACGCTAACTTATTTCTCTCAAAAACAAAGCAGGTTTTTGCGTAACATCCATAACCCTGCCGTAGAGGTCATTAGTGGTTCTGAAGTAGGACCCTCACAGTTTTT
>JACEFZ010008012.1:0-43598 GCA_014155875.1 Cepaea nemoralis | reverse complement strand
ATCTTCAACACTTGTTGTTGGTAGGAAACTTTTAAAATTTGTTTTAAGGTTTATATCCCCAAAAAAAATTTCTCAAATTAAGTTTTTTTCCCTCCCTCAGTTGGTTACTGAGATATGGATGTTTATATTGGGGCAAAAGAATAAAAAAAAAACACATTATAGCTTCTTCCTATGCACAGTACCATATTTAATTGTCTGTTTCGTTTTGAAATTCCGGGAAAGGATTGCCAATTATAAATGTCGTTCTTGGCTAAAACTGCTATGAAAATAGCTAACATTCGGCTGAAGATTCATTGATTATGTGGTTGTTTCGGGATTTGAAATGTAAATATTGAGCACAACCCACTACTGGCAACGCCGATCGCATTCTGATATGAACCTAAGTGAAATCAATCGTGCAGACTGGAGAAATGGCCTGCGATACTAAAAGCACAGTATTATATGATAATCACTGCCGACAGCGCTGTAGCGAAGGGTTCACGAACTCAATTCGTAATCCCGCATTCCGCAGACGAAACGCAGCTGCGGGCGTTCGGGAAGCAGACTGCCTTCCGTTGGGTATTTCACTGAAATGAGTGTTGGTCGTTCAGAAAGCAATAGTTCAACCTACTGAAGGTAAACTTGCCAGGAAATCACACACAGCCAAAAATTCTGGGGTCTACTGCTACGTCCTGTAAAGGACATGCACTTAACGTTTAAGAATATCGTAGACCGAGAAAGGTGGGAGGGGAGAATACTGAAATATCTGAAGATACTACAAGAGGTGAACGTGGAAGAACACTGGATCATAAACAGCGTCATGTCTGGGACACTGGGATATTTTGGCCATATTTAACGTCACATTCGTTGGGAGAGAACAGGGAGGGGGGGGCATGGTTCCTGTAACAAGAAGCAGGGGTCATCTGGTAGAAGACGGACAGCAGACATTGCAGACACCCTGGGCATGAGGGAGCTCCAGGCGGGAGACAAGGCAAGGAGATCAAGGCGCCGTGATGAGAGCCACGTTCTGCCAAGCACCTGCTGCACGATTAACACTGGCTGGTTTGGCCAGTACCTCACTGGCCGCCTTCACTTCCTCACACATTTCCTGGTACTCAGTTTATAAAATTCCAGTCTATCCCCATGGGGACCGAACCGATGACCAGCGGGATGCTTAGCCACCACGCTACCGCCTCTAGCCACCACGCTACCGCCTCTAGCCACCACACTACCGCCTCTAGCCACCACACTACCGCCTCTAGCCACCACACTACCGCCTCTAGCCACCACACTACCGCCTCTAGCCACCACCCTACCGCCTCTAGCCACCACCCTACAGCATCTAGCCACCACCCTACCGCCTCTAGCCACCACACTACCGCCTCTAGCCACCACACTACCGCCTCTAGCCACCACGCTACCGCCTCTAGCCACCACCCTACCGCCTCTAGCCACCACACTACCGCTTCTAGCCACCACACTACCGCCTCTAGCCACCACACTACCGCCTCTAGCCACCACACTACCGCCTCTAGCCACCACACTACCGCCTCTAGCCACCACACTACCACCTCTAGCCACCACCTACCGCCTCTAGCCACCACACTACCGCCTCTAGCCACCACACTACCGCCTCTAGCCACCACACTACCGCCTCTAGCCACCACACTACAGCCTCTAGCCACCACACTACCGCCTCTAGCCACCACACTACCGCCTCTAGCCACCACACTACCACCTCTAGCCACCACACTACCGCCTCTAGCCACCACACTACCGCCTCTAGCCACCACCCTACCGCCTCTAGCCACCACACTACGCCTCTAGCCACCACACTACCGCCTCTAGCCACCACACTACCGCCTCTAGCCACCACACTACCGCCTCTAGCCACCACACTACCGCCTCTAGCCACCACGCTACCGCCTCTAGCCACCACACTACCGCCTCTAGCCACCACGCTAAGCATCTAGCAACCACCCTACCGCCTCTAGCCACCACGCTAAGCATATAGCCACCACCCTACCGCCTCTAGCCACCACACTACCGCCTCTAGACACCACGCTAAGCATCTAGCCACCACCCTACCGCCTCTAGCCACCACGCTAAGCATATAGCCACCACCCTACCGCCTGTAGCCACCACCCTACCGCCTCTAGCCACCACGCTAAGCATCTAGCCACCACCCTACCGCTTTTCTAGCCACCATAATACCGCTTCTAGCCATCACCCTACCGCCTCTAGCCGCCATATTACCGCCTCTAGCCACCACATTACCGCCTCTAGTCACCACGCTAAGCATCTAGCAACCACCCTACTGCCTCTAGCCACCACGGTATGCATATAGCCACCACCCTACCACCTCTAGCCACCACACTACAGCGTCTAGCCACCACGCTAAACATCTAGCCTCCACCCTACCGTCTCTAGCCACCACGCTAAGTATCTAGCCACCACACTACTGCCTATAGCCTCTACCGCCTCTAGCAAGGCCTGTCTATTCTCCGCTGCTTCAAGTTGTCCATAGACTAATTTGACCCGTGTTTGAGCACGTGTTCTATATCTGGAATTACTGCAACAACTGTCATTCAGTATATCTTACATGTTCATTGGTTCCCCCAGTTGAGCTCAACTCAAGTGGTTTAGATAACAGACATGTAAATGCGTGTGTATACGCATACGTACGTACGTACATGCAAGCGTGTACATGCGTACATAATACATATGTATATATATATATAGAGAGAGAGAGAGATAAGAATCTTGCTGGTGTAGATTTAGACATGCCCTCCCAACCACTTTCTCTACTCTCCAAATACTCCCTCCATGGCTGTAGCACCAATAACATCTTCATCTCTTTCTTCTCCAACGTTTGTATTGAACAAGTAAAGCCATAAACATCCTGAGAACATTAACAGAAAGAACGATTTAAAGGAATATATTTGCATTTGTACTTTATTGGCTACACTGAAAAAGTAATTAGCATTTAAAAATATTTAATCATTCATGGTAACGATTTGAGAATATTAAAAAAATTAAAATCAATGTATTGGCAACAAAAAGCAAATATATGAATATGTAACCAATCGGGGACTTTTCAAACCATCATACATAATGTTAGACAGGGTTGTGGGCTATTACCCGATCTGTTTACATTTTACAGGAGATAATAATGAGGCACATACAAGACATCCGTAATTCCGTATACTCTCGTGAGTAACGTGACATGCGCGAGAATCGGTAGCAGTTCTCTCCGCGTCGGTAACTTACTGGTTATGTGAGCCGGCCGCACAGAAAGCACAACTGATTGAATTCGTCAACATTTCCCATTGATCATCCCCATCTAGAAAAAAGGATCTCTAGATCAGACAATATGTCAAATTTGTTCTTTACTTCTATGTTAAAATTATCTTGTATTTCTTTGTCAGTTTTCAATTTGCACAAATCATAATTAAGATTCCCTGTTGTATACTTAACTTTCTTCAACCTTACCCTCAATGTGCCTGTAATTAATCTGTGATCACTATAACAGTCTACACTGGGGACTGTTTTTACAATTGTTAACACATTTCGAAACCTTCTGCTAATCAGGATGTAATCTATCTGGTTTTTAATCCTGCTGTCTGGACTCCTCCATGTCCATAATCTTCTAGGATGCTATTTAAACCAGGTGTTTCCTACAACCAATTCTTGTTCTTTTGCCCATTTTACAAGTCTGTATCCTCTTTCGTTTTGCTCTCCCAAACCATGATTGTCTATACTGCACCCATCGCCTTGATTTCCTACTTTTGCGATGACAACCCTCCATTGTAATATTCATTTCTGATTTTTTTTTACCGTTCTTCAAAGCAGACTCCATGTCATTATAAAATTCTTCTATATTTTCTTCACTGCATTCACTTTATGGAGCATATACTTCAATGACATTTATTTTAAAAGGTCGTCCGTTCTATTTTACTACTTGAACTCTGTCTGACACGGCCAAATATCCTTTAAAGAATTTGATGTTTGCCGATCCAATATAATGGCTACACCTCTGTGCCGTTCTTCTCCCCCGGAATAAATAATCTTACAATCCTCTCCTGAATAAAGAATGGTATAGAAAACCTAATAACCACAACCCAATTGAATAGTGAAAATCGCAACTTATATCTTAATACAGCAAACACAGAGATAATGCATGCAGATAAAACTACTATGGAGAAAGAAATATATGTTAATGAGGAAAATTGAAGGTAGTGGAAAATGTTGAATATCTTGGGTCATTGATTACCAACAATGGTGACGCAATAAAAGACATTAAAAGACGAATGTCTATTGCTTTTCAAAGACTAAAACAACTGAATAAATTGTGGAGTGGGACAGATAAAACTACAAAATTTAGATTTTAAGAGCATGGGATGCATCTTTCCTGTCAGTTATCAGTTATCAGTTGGGGTATCTTCGTTGCACTCCGGACATGTCCATAGGTGCTCAGATCCTCCCCCCAGCATTTGCATCAGCGTCCAGTGGCTAATAGTGCCAGTTCTGTGTTGGTTGACGAGGCGCCTTGTTTTCCCGATGTACCTCTCGCGTCTGGCTGTGCCGATTCTTACTCCCAGGTCTTTCATCCTGGACAGCGATGTGGAATCACTGACGTCAAAGTCCTCTGTTCTCGCCATATCTTTAAGGACGTTAATAACATCGGCACGATCCATGGGCTGGCCATCTACAGCGGGTGCAGAGCCAGCCAGTTTGTCAGCTCGTTCATTTCCCTCGACTCCCGCATGTCCCGGGACGAAGATGAAGGTGACTTTACGGACAACAGACTGCATCTTTCCTATTGTAACATATGCCTATGAGACCTGGACACTTACTAAACAAGCTGAACAGTGCATAAATGCCTTTCAATATAACTGTTAAGAACTGTTCTAAAACTATCTTGGATAAAGAACAGAACTAATGCATCCATACTTCAAGAGCTGAATATTGAAGGAGATTGGCTATTAAAGATGATTTTAAAAAAACTGTCATTTACTGCCAATATAGTACATTGCGGTGTAAGGCAGGGGTTGGGGGGGGGGGGGGTCTCTGAACCTGAGAAATTAAGGCCGCCTGGCTAGTGCAGTCTCCGCGAACTGTGCAAGTTACGAGTTTCTTTTTGCCCTTGACAGAAAATAATCCTACACCTTACCGAGGGTTCGAACCCGGGTCTCCCGAAGGAAAATCCGGCGTTCTAGCCACTCGGGCAGCCGCTCCTTTAAAGATGATAAAACAAAGAAAACTGAAATATTTTGGTCACCTGAAACGTCATGAAAGTTTGGAGAGAAAAATAATAGCGTGGTATATCATATATGCCTGGGAAGTGAGGAGGAGAAAGCCCAAAGAGAATATGGGTGCAGGATGTGGCGGATGATTTCCAACTGAGTGTTTCGGACGCGGGGCATTTTGCTTATGACCGAGAGGTTTTCCAGTAGCAAGGTTCTGATAAAAAAAACACATGCTATTCTCATTGAATGGATGAATGAACCAGTTATACTTCTGTAACCAACATTGTTGAAGGAACAATCAGGGGACAGTATTTACTTCCTGGATCCAGATGTGTAAAGTGGATACTGGATAAATCAGGCATTTGAATCGTATTTTTCATGACTGGAGTATGGCAAGAATTTAAATCTGCAAATATCACAAGCTTGCCACCATAAACAACAGCACAAAGAAGATTGTAACTGCCATCCCAAAGTTTCTCCTGAAAAAGTGTACAAGTGGGACGCGTTAAAACCATTGTCTTAAAACGTGCAGAATAAACATCATCATCACAAGGTACCTGCTGATCATGGTTTATATCAACATCACAGGAATTGGTAATGGAGGGATCAACTTTTGCTGTCATATTCAACAGATGACCTTCATTTGTTAACACATACAGCTGGTTCGTTGTGGATAAAAGTGACAAATGTTTGCATCTTGCCAAATGCCATGATATCCCAGAATCTAAGTGTTGTTGTGTTGAAGCAATGTAATTTTTCCTCATCAGACTCAGTGTTATAAAAGATTATATTGTCCTTAAATATCTCAATTGGCACACAATTGATTTTCTTCTTGAAGTCAATGACCTGAAACCAGACACAGTTTTTAGCATCACTTCGCGTTCTGTACACACCGTCATCTTTAAATGTGTAACAGAAGTCACTAACAATGGCAGAGCAAGATCCAACATCTTTAAAGACTGTGGTACTCTTTTGTGAAAATGGAAATTTATAAAGAGTCATTTTAATTTCATTTTTAATCTTTTCAGTAATGAAAATACAATTGTTCAAAGTATTATAGTTCACCACAGACCTGCAAGACAGGCGAGGCATGAAAGTGGAAGAACTTCTTTCTGTCTAATGAGTAGGCATACATGCTGTTTCCTTTCTGAAAAACAACAACATGTTGTGTGTTTACAGACAGATCATCAGCGGGAGCAGCAAAATTAAAACGCAAAACTTTGTTCTTGGCAGTTTCCTGGGCTTTACCGTGAGCCTCTAAAGCCTGCCTGACGATATCTCTGGTTTCTTTGACACCCATGATCATGTCCATGTCTGCCAACATTTCCAGACAGTCCCTGCTGGCTTCACTGAGTCGACACAGTTTGAGCAGGCTCCCTAAAGATGCTTTCCTGGCAGCAGGTGTCTCTGTGAGAAATTGTGCAACAATCTGAAGACAAGAATCCTGACTAGATGCAGGAGGCTTCTGAAGTATGACCTCAACACTTCCTTTATGGCCATTGTTGACATCAGTAGAATTATCTAACATCCGATCACTAACAATATTTGTATCTCGGACTTCCAGAATATCACCCAGCACAAGATTGTCCTACATTATTTCCACAAGGTTCATGGCTAACCCACTTTAGGATGGACTCTGGAAGATTATCTTGTTTGTCCACCTTCAGGTTTCTATCACTGAGAATCTCGTGTAAAGCTTTGGATGATAACAGCATAAAAACCTGGCATCTGCTGAAGTATTCAAAGTTCTCTGCCATGAATTCATGAACCATCTTTACAATCTTTTCTGACTTCAACAGAAGTGCACTGGTGTAAATTCCAAGAACATTCTCTCGGGTCATGTGACTGCTGACAAATGTTTCACATTTTGATACCAAAACTGGAATCTGTAATTCATGGACAGCATGCCAGAACTCTATTATATTTTCTGTATTAAGTCCATTCTCACCTTTATAAATAGCATTGAGAACCAGCTGAAAGATTCCCGGAGATATACCTTGATATTTACTTTTCTAACATGATGTGCAGCTTCACCTTTGACCTCAGATTGCAATAACACGTAAAAGAATTCAGAACAGGCACACAGAATGAACCGATTGCAGTAGAACTCACAGTCATCAATGTTTATCTGCAAATCTATGAATTGTTCTTGAAGCCAAAGTTGGCCAATGTTTCCCACAATTCCACAAGCGATTTCAGGATCAACTTCCATGATGACCTAGTTAGTCAAACTGCTGCAGGTGTGTCTCAAGCTGACCTGTGGTCCCGTGGTTGTTGGTTCCTTACATGACAGGCATCACTTCTAGTCTGGACACAGCTCGCTGAGGTCTAAAGATCATACAGTCATTAATATTTATTTTCATGATATTATATTTTCATACACATTTCAGGGTACAAGCTAACTTTTGTGTAAACAAATGCTAAAAAGTGAAGCAGAAATTGTAACTCTTACTTAGAACCGACGTCATTCAGTGGTAGAAACAATGTCTACTGGGCACTGTGTGTGAAGATCTGGAGAAAATTGTGGCTTTTGAGTTCAAATGTTAAAGAAAAGTTCGTAGAATGCCGTGGACCAACAGGAAGAAGAAATACTGAAATTCTACAAGAACCATCCATCCATTATGGATAGGACTTGTTCATTGGTTTTTCTGTCTGTCCATGGTATTCTTTGCATTTTCCTCAGAAACCACATTTCCACAGCCATCAGATATTTTTCAGCTTGTCTGCTCATTGTCCACGCTTCACATCCATATAAAATTATAGGTTCTGTGTAGCACTTCAACACTCTTTTCCTCGTTTCAGTTGATATCTTTGTATTGGTCAGTATGCTTTTCATCTTGCAAAAGGCTACGTTCGCCATGGCAATTCTTGTTCTAATCTCTTCAAGGCATCTCCCATCAGATGTTATGACTGTTCCGAGATAGCTATACCCTTTCACTTGTTTAAGAATATTTCCATTTACTTATATATTACATTGTGATATTTCTTCCTTCCCAGTGACGACCATAATTTGTGTCTTCTTACAATCCAATTCTAACCATAGTTGTTCACTGTGTGCAACAACCGCATCTACTATATATCGAAGACAACGGACTCATCAACAGTGTCATGTCTCGGAGACTGGAACACTTTGGCCATGTGAAATGTTACAGAGGCTGGGAGAGAACAGTGATGTTGGCGTATTTCCTGGTAGAAGAGGCTGGGGTGGACAAGCACAAGGATGGACACAGGACACTGCTGACAGCCTGAGACTTGAGGGTGGACACAGGACACTGCAGACAGCCTGAGACTTGAGGGTGGACACAGGACACTGCAGACAGCCTGAGACTTGAGGGTGGACACAGGACACTGCAGACAGCCTGAGACTTGAGGGTGGACACAGGACACTGCAGACAGCCTGAGACTTGAGGGTGGACACAGGACACTGCAGACAGCCTGAGACTTGAGGGTGGACACAGGACACTGCAGACAGCCTGAGACTTGACGCAGTGCAGTCTGCTTCTAGATCGCCCGCAGCTGTTTTTAACGCGGTAAGGGATGGGTCGGGAGTACGAATTCCATTCGTAGTTCCTTCGCCACAGAGCCGGCTAGCGGATAATGGGAACTAGAAACTGACCGAACGGGTGTGAATCTGATTACGCAAGTCTCCATCGCATGAACACTTGCACACATACACACACGCAAGTTCATTCATGCACTCCCACACCCCAGGGTTGCCATTCTAATTGTTTTATATCCAGACCCAGATGGTTCTACCTGCGTCCATATGTCTTTTTTTTTTTTTTTTTGACGTTTAGATATTAGATGTAATTCTAGATGATTTTCATTTCGAGTTAAATATTTCATTGATTTTTCTTCTCTTTCGGTGTCATTTAATTATCACTGTATAAGCTATTTATTACCCATATTGTGTTTGATCTGGGCGCGTAAATTATGTTAACTGCTATTATTTAAACTTTGAACTAACTTGGGTCAACGCTCAACAATCTTGCAGGCCCCGGTATTTATTGAAAGGGCGCGTAAATCAGAGTAACATTATATGAACTGTAAACTCACCGTGTTGTGAACTATTGCTGTGATGCCGGATTTGCGATTCTTGTTCATGTGATTTTAAAAAAAAAATAATTGATCACCTTCATATGTGTCTTCCACGTTGAACACATTTTTCAACATGCCAAAAGTAAAGCAATATGAACACAAATTTCGGAAAGAGTGGCTGCAGGATGACATAATTACAAACTGGGTGATGGCAGTTCATGGAGATGCTACTAAAGCTCGTTGTAAGTACTGCAAGTGCGAAATGAAAGCAATGAATACAAGACTTGAAGAATCATGCCGAGACTAAAAAATCATAAAAATGCAGTACCATTCGGGAATATTACACCGTTGACATCTGTTTTCAGAACTACACAGATTAATGAATCAGCAAAAGTTGAAGGATCTGTCGCAGTGTTTTTAAGCTGTCATTGTTGTGACCATTTGATTGATGTGTTTAAAAACACTATTTCTGACAGTAAAGTTCTAAATGACGCAAAAATGCAACAAGTAGGCTATACAAATATTATAAGAAGTACTTTGTTTTCTCACTTTGAAGAAGATTTGATCAGTGATATTTCTACAAATAAATATAGTTTATTATTAAACGAATCGAATGATTTTTCTGTTCTGAAAGTGCTTGGTGTATGTGTTATATATTATAGCAACAGCAAAGACAAAGTAGTTTCTACATTTCTTGGACTAGTTCACTTGGAAGAGTGTGATGCAGAAAGTATAGTTCAGGCACTGAAGAAACTTTTGGTCAGTAAACATTTAAACTTGAAGAATTTGGCTGCATTTGGACCCGATAATGCCTCGGTAATGGTCGGTATCAACCATGGCGTTTATGCCAAATTGAAGGAAGATATCCCATCTTTAATCCTCATAAAATGTGTATGTGTCATCATTCCTTGCAGCTAGCATTATACATGCCTCATCAGAATGTTTACCAAAGAATTTGGAATTCCTTATTGCTGAAACACATAACTGGTTCTCCAAATCATCTGTCAGACAACAACAATACACTAATTTATATAAAGCATTAAATGATAGTTCCTCACCACTGAAAATTCTGTCATATTGCAAAACTAGATGGTTATCAATTCAACCAGCTGTTGAAATAATTGTGAACCAATGGTTGGAGTTGAAGACGCACTTCGAAATAACAAGACAAAGTGAAAAGTGCTACACAGCTGAAATACTATATGGAATGTACAGTGATGAAAAAAAATTTAGCATTCCTTCTCTTTTTACAAACCATTTTAAGTGAAGTGCAAAAAGTTAATAAACTGTTTGAATCTAAAAATGTTGATACAGTTAAATTACTTTACGATCTCACAATGCTATTTCACTCAATTGGTAAATGACTTATATTGTCAAGATTTTCTTGTCTCATTATTCAAGCAACTGAAGCAGAGACTTTCTGAAGATTCAGTTGTATTGAAAAATATTTCACTCTTTTCTGTTAACAACACACTTTAGCCAGTAAAGGACATACCTAAATATTGCCAAGTTATGAAATTTTTAGGGGCTACTGATAATAGTGTGACGGAAGAAGAATATCAGTTAACCAAAATAAATTTGATTGACAGGACAAACAAAACAGAAATTGAAGCTTTTTGGAGGAAAGTAAGACAATTTAATTAAAAATGTCTCAGGTAACAGTCCATTCTGTTAGCTCTTTGAATGTGCGATGTCTGCCATGATACTACCCCATTCAAACGATGATGTGGAAAGAGTTTTCAGTACTATGAATTATATACAATCTAAACTAAGAAATAGGATGAAACTTGATCTCTTAAATGCTATCTTGACAATAATATTTAACCTGATGAGAGTAGGACAATGCTGTTCAACTTATCAGCTCCCTGATCGTGTATTAAAAGAAATTAGAGCAGCTAAAGCATACCAGGGTCATTTTGAATCTGAAGCTTCAACTTCATCATCCAAGCTAAGTGTATCCTGTGTATCTTGTGAGACAGACGTCAGCGAAGATAAGGACATGATTCTATAGGGTAAGTCACATCGATATCTATGCAATTTCTTACTTTCCCCATCTGGATGTTTTTCTAGATGTTAACACCCATTCAATCTTGATATTTCTAGATGTTGTTTGTTCCGTTTCTAGATGTTTTCTGTCAAAGAAAAGTGACAACCCTGCCACACACACACAGTGATAGTGTTATAATGCTACTTGTTAACACACGGAGCCACTCCTACTTTGTCGCAGATACAGTCCTAACGTGATAAATAACCAAAGAGCCACTAGTACTTTGTTGTAAATACAGCCCCAACGTCACAAATAACAGATCACATTCGCTCAGGAATTATTCATTCATACACACGCATTCCACTGCAGTGCCTGTAGGCATACGGTAGATTAAACAAAAACAAAACATTGACTGCAACACACTCCAACTTTGGCATATACTGTTTTGAAACAAGGAGAGCTGCGTTGTGGTAAACGCTCCATAGGGAACGCTTTAGAAACTCTCACTAAAAGCTTTTGGAATTCATCAGGACACTTGGGAGACTGCTGCAAGAGACGTAAATTCGTAGTTTACATCATTGCACAAATGTGTAGTCACCTGTGAAGCAAACAGGACTGCAAAAGCTGGTGAAGAAAAGGCTGGACCAAAACACACACACACACACACACACACACACACACACACACACACACACACACACACACACTCACAGTAGGGGATTCTTCTCCTGGAACGTCAAGCATTCTTTGCCCTCATTGTCAAAGAACATTTCGAGCCCCAATAAGGCTTATCAGCCATCTTAGAACTCACGGCTCCAAACTTCCAACCCCACTGGATGAAATGAATGATCATCATGATTGATGGACAAACGCCATTGAAACATATTACATCTCTATGTCCTGCAACTCCAGTCATCAGGTACAGAACCACACCGATCCCCATTCCAGCAGTAAAAGAACCTGTAGCTTTGTACGCCAAATCAAATTGTATTTACCAATTTACATGCAGATGCGAGGCCATCTACATAGGTAGAACTGAGCGACAGTTACATTGCAGGGTTTCGGAACACATTCCGAACTGGGTGGACAAGATACTACACACAGAAGATGGTAGCCTAGGCAGGCCGACACACCGGAACAGTCCTGCTTCATCGGTCGCGAGACATGTGCTCGAGAGCGGTCACGTGGTTGAAAGAGACAGTGCCTTCCGTGTGTTGTTCAACACACAAAGTAGTCGATTGTTAAAGTTTGCTGAAGCTATAATAATCAACCTTCGTAAGCCGTCCTTGTGCAAGCAGAAAGACATGTTAGTCAGTTTAAAATTACCGTGGTAGACAATCGACATTACTGTGCGAACATGTGTATATTTCAGTTTGAAGGATTTATCTAGTTAATTCACTTTACGTTGTGTGATTTCTGCAGTACGTACCTGACGAGATGCAGCTAAATATGCCAGGCAATAAATCGTGCAATCTATTGTTTGCGTCTTCGTTATTCAAATTCATCACGGGAAAACATTGTTTTGAATATTACATAACATTTGCCAACTTTGATTTTAAAAATCCATCTAACCAAAACGTAGTAACTTAAATACGAAGAAACCAAGGATCATTGCTTACTTGTCAAGCGTCTTGAGAACTGGCAGAACCTAGACATGTCGTGCTATTTATCAATTCTCATGCGGATGGATATAGTCGACACCTGAATGTAAAACTGCCTGGTGTATTGTACGGCTAATCCCAGCAGCTGCTACACAACATTCCTGTTTATCTGTTCTGCTGTTCTGACGACATTGCCATCTACTTGAGTGGGGGTAGGTGGTGGCACATTTAGAAGTGTCACTGTTGTACACATGACAAGATAACGGTCGGCTAGAACATTGAGCGTCATGTTTAGCAACTGCTGTGATGTATAGACCGACAACCTGTTTATGATTTTTGACTTGTCATGAAGTGGGTGTGACTGGTTCAACACCAGGTACCAACCTCGTTCTGGTGCATCCAACCACAACATTAATATGTGGTCATCAGGTGTGCTGTGTGTTGAAGAAAGGACATCAAGAGAGGAACGAAACTGGTCTCTTTAATGTGCGAAAACCATGGCAAAGTTTATGTGAATTTTGATTTCGTTTATGTGTCTGCAACAGTATCAGCAATGTGATTATCTCATAATACAAAAATGTGATTATCTCACAATACAATAATGTGATTATCTCAGAATACAGCAATGTTGGTTGTGGGATAACCTGTAACCCGTGACTGTATGAAATTGCGTTGCATCAAGAAACGGCTTCGCGGCACACAGGACGTACCCATATGCACTCTTCCTGTACTTTTGTATGGATGTGAAGCGTAGACAACGAGCAGACAGGCTGAAACACACACACACACACACACACACACACACACACACACACACACACACACACACACACACACACACACACACATATATAATGGCAGTGGAAATGTGGTTTCTGAGGAAAATGCAAAGAATACCATGGACAGACGAAAAAACCAATGAGGAAATCCTACAAGAAGCAAATGAAAACCATAAACCGATTCAAGAAATTAGACGCAGACAGTCAGCTTATTTTGGGCACGTTATAAGAAGAAATAAACTACATAACTTGGTGAAAGCTGGCTAGATTGAGGGGAACAGAACATTGATGGTTCCATCGCCCTGCTACTGAATGAGTGCGTGGCGCGGCACTGTGAGATGTGAATTTTGCGTGGAATGCTTTTACATCTGTCCCTGGTTGTTTGTAGCGTTGTTAAAAGACCCCCGGGGCTTGGAAGGTAATGTACACTTAGATATATCCCCCACACTTACTCCGACCACCTCACTAGGACTTTCCGTCTACTAGGCCCCCTACGAGCCGGGACACCTGCTCTTCCATTCCCACCTATGGATACCCACACACAGGGGACTCGGACAAGACAACAGTCGTATCCTAACTCAAAGGCATGATAACATAATCAAAGTTTAATTTCGAAATAACTCAAAATAAATTCAGAGTGGGATGGCTGAAAAGCCTGGATAGAAGAATGTCTATGTACATCTCTGAAGTAGAGAGGTGAGAGAACTAAAGATGATCGGTCTTTCATCATGTAGAGTGTGATCTCTGTTCGTGCGTGTGTGTCCAGTCGTTGCTGTGAATTCACCCGGTGACGTAATCAATCACACAAAAGTTCTCACTACGGATGAAACAGGGCGACCCTAGGGTTCAAGGCGTTCCCTCTGATGTTAACCACTGTAGGAGCAAGACTAGAGCATGGTAGCTCTTCAGCAGAATAATGTCACTGGAATGATCTAATCAACAGCACACAATAGGAGCTGTGGTGACTCCGAACACTAGCACTGTCACTGGGCTGTTCTCAACAACCTAACCTTGGGGTGTGGTAGCTATCTACCAAAACAGTGTTCATGAGTTCATCAAAATGAAGACTACCATTGGAGTTGCTACTCCGGTCAAGTTCAATGTTGTCAAGATGTTCAGACGAGTAGGATAATCTCGAAGCTGGGTATCTCTCTACACTGTCAACATCCCTAAGACCCGGCTGGGTCCGAAACCTTTTGATACTTGCCATCTTCGTTGAATAGTAACAACTGTTCACTTCAGAATACTCAATTTGAATACGTATCATCACTAAAACATAGAGTCCTCACTCAGAGTAATAATATGAGTATACCTGAATACCTTACAGGCGCAAGTTCATTTTAGACGCATCAGCTGCAGATCCCATCTGGATCGGTCAATCCTACAATCGTCAGACTCTTCACGGTTGTCCCTGCTTGAACACCCCATGATATAGCTCTTAACTCATGTGTTTCGTGTGCATTGACTCTTGAATATGCATGATCATGGAACCACTCCCAGTATTGCCACAATATATCATAATGATTGCATTGGAGCGAGCTGGTCCATATGAGTTTCATCGTGTTACTTCAGAATCTTCAGCGAAAAAAAAACAGATCCTGAAAACAAGGAGGTCGGTGAGAGCATTCGGCTACAACTGCGACTTACATGCACATAAACATCATCACACACATCAGAATTATTTATATATACTCATAACAACATGGTATATACGATCATCTATCCTGGCAAGGATGTTTATGCATGAGGGTGCATCAGTGAGCAAGCAGCTAGTCGAATATCTCATCGGGGCACCATCTGTTCCGAAAGAACCGGTGTAGTCCTTCTGACCATGGTCATGGGAGCCTATTATCTGGTGATATCTCCTTTCTCCATCTATCTTCCATCTGCAACCGTATAATACACCTACTCCCTAATTCAGTGTAAGGGTTTTATTTACTTGGGAGGTGTCCAGCGGAACAATCCCTCCTCAGCATCATAACTCAACAATTAATTAATTACTTAACCCATTAATTAATTAATTAATTAATTAAATCATAATTCATTAATAACTTAACAGTATTAATACATTAAATAACAAAGCAACACTTTGGTTCTGGGATCTCTGTCCCAGCACAGATAGAACCTCTCTTGGTGATCCCCTCATCTTGAAGGTCAAGACTGCACAGGTTTATCCCATAGTAGTGGCAATCCACCCCCGTTGTCTTTTCCCCAGATCATCTGTGGATAAAGAGTTAACGGCTTCCATGGCGTGTTAGGCCACGTCTATCCCATTTAGAATGGCATCCGGCAACTCATCCCAGAAATCCCCTTGTCTCCCTGTAAGTGTAGCAAGCTCTCTTCTTTAGCACCATCCCCCTAGTAGATATGACCCCCACAAAGTGTTTACAAAGAGGAGTAGAGCAATTCATTAAACGTCTCATTTGAATCTCGGTTTGGTGCACATACAAACAGTCCTCGGTTACGACGCGTCGTCTCGCTACCGGTCAATCATTCGGATTTAGCAAGTAGTAAGAGCATCGCAATTCCACAGGCAATAAATAACTATCTTAATCCTTGTAACTACACGCTACTCCTATATAGAAAGAGTAACAGCACAATCCTTAACACAGCAATCATTTCACTGCACGTTCATATTAAAATCACACAACACCTTGGTTCCTTGAAATAGCACAGCTTCATCTAGCTAAGCATATCACACACCACTAGCTATCAAAAGCATTTGCCGCATCACTAGCTAGCTAAAGCATACATCATAGGATTAACTAGCTACAGCATATAACACATTACTAGCTAACTAAAACATATAACACATTATTAACTAGCTACCGATATACCACATTGCTAACTACCTAAAGCATATAACACATCATTAGATAGCTAAGACATCTATCACAGTAACATCTAACTATTCGATCAATAAACAAGTGGTTCAACACAGCTGTCAAGCACACAGTTATAAGATTGACAAAAGTACACTCACAAATAGCAATTGTACTTTCCTAGCAATTATATAGCTTTAACAAATAAATGTGAATATCGGCAACATACCAAGATTACATTTATTTCCTTCTACCACACCTGTTTGAAGGACTTAGAAGTAAATCTAATCTACACACGTACCAGTGTGCTCGCGCTAAGAAACACCTGCAGTTGATATTGGGCCTCTGGCCTAGATTCGCGCTCGGCCGATCAATAAATCTAATTAATTATTCATAAGATCGGACAGAAAACATAGCGTGCCGGTAAATGTTATTTTAACGGATTGCGGTTCGGTAAGAACAAATACTAACTACTTATTTCAATTACCTTATGTCTAGAGACACGGAAAATATCAGCTGTAAAGTTGTCTGGCTCTGGCTCGCCTTGAAGACATCAATTATACAAATCTGACATTGCGTCCGTCTAGGTTGACTGGCAGTAGGCGACTGTAACAAACTAAGCTAACCTGTGGAGTTTCTAATTCCACCTCGACCCTCGAATTTCTAATGTCTCATGGAGAAAACCAAATTCCCGAGATACACCTGTTGCGAGATGCCCTATGCGACTAGATAAATCCTTCAAACTGATATATACACATGTTCGCACAGTAATGTCGATTGTCTACCACGGTAATTTTAAACTGACTAACATGTCTTTCTGCTTGCACAAGGACGGCTTACGAAGGTTGATTATTATAGCTTCAGCAAACTTTAACAATCGACTACTTTGTGTGTTGAACAACACACGGAAGGCACTGTTTCTTTCAACCACGTGACCACTCTCGAGCACATGTCTCCCGACCGATGAAGCTGGACTGTTCCGGTGTGTCGGCCTGCCTAGGCTACCATCTTCTGTGTGTTGTATCTTGTCCAACCATTTCGGAATATGTTCCGAAACCCTGCAATGTAACTATCGCTCAGTTCTACCTATGTAGATGGCCTCGCATCTGCATGTAAATTGGTAAATACAATTTGATTTGGCGTACAAAGCTACAGGTTCTTTTACTGCTGGGATTGGAATCGGTGTGTTTCAGTACCTGATGACTAGAGTTGCAGCACAGAAAGTTCGCCCGACTGCTGTGGTGAGCCTGTCCCGCAGACGTTGCATTACGTCATCTCCTCGGAAGGTTAGCTGGATGAATACCTTGAGTTTAGGTACTGTAGTTACTTCAGGTTTCGGGTTGGGCTGTTGGCAGTGGCGCTTTATAAATCCTGTGGAGTACCCATTCAGGTTTAAGGCATTCTTTAGATTTTCAAATTCCTCTGTCAGTGTGTCCGGGGTGCATATCTTTCTAGCACGGTCAAACAGGGTCCGTACTAAGCCCCGTTTGTACTGGACAGGTGCGAAGCTCTGAAAATTTAAGTATTGGCCAGTCCATGTTTCTTTGCGGTACACCGATCTTTGAATTGTGCCATCTGCTCTACGCCTCATTTGGATATCTAGAAACGGCAACGCTTCGTTGTGTTCGTGTTCCATAGATAAAGAGATGTTTATATGTGTCTCGTTCATTGTGGCCTGGAACGACGTTGCTTGTAGCTCGTCTGTGATGATAATTAGTATATCGTCCACGTAACGACGGTAAAAGGCCAAGTTGTTGATGTCTGAGGATCTCTTTTCTTCTAAGTGTGCCATGGAGATGTTCGCTAGAATAGGTCCAAGTGGGCTCCCCATGGCCACTCCGTCAATTTGGCGATATGACTTGTTTAGACAGTTGAATTGTATGTTGGCAGTACATAATTTTAATAGCCTCTCTAGAATAGCTGATGGTATGCCTAGTTTTAGTTGTTTGTTTCTAATGCGTTCACTTATTATATTCACGGTCTCATCTAATGGAACGTTGGTGAATAAAGAGGCAATATCCATGGATGCCATGTGTTTGTTGTTTATTTCCATAGTATCCAATAATTCCACCAGTTCGAATGTATCTTTGAGTGTTCTTGGGTCGAAGGACTGGCTTTAAAATTTCAGCTAGCCATCTCGCCATTCGGTGTTGTGCGGAGGTAACCATGGAAAGGATCGGTCTTAGTGGGATGCCGGGCTTGTGAAGCTTGGGTAGACCGTACATCTGAGGAGTTTGGGAGCCAAGCGGTGTGAGCGTTTTTGCAGCGGCCTCACTGATGAGTCCCGCATTCACAAGTGACTGGATCTCTTTCCTCATTTTTGCATCCAGGTCCTCCGACTTGTTGACTATTTGCTCTACTCTGAATTTAGATGCATCTGATAATATTTCATCCATTTTTCTCTGGTAGTCTGACATGTCCATAAGTACTGCACCACTCCCTTTGTCAGGTTTCAATATTACGAGGGTTTTGTTAGCCTTTAATGCTTTTAAGGCAGTAAGGTGTTCGTTGGTCAGCGGACATGTCTGTTTAGAGGGGATTGTGCGATACTGATGTTCTAAATCTACCAGTTTGGCCTTCAGCCACCCGACCGACTCAGCAGAAGTAGGTGATAACTTGGAGACTTGATCAAACAACATTTCAAATTGTGCTTGCGACTCAACAAGGTTAATGTGTTTGGGCTTTATGCAGAATTTTAATCCGTAAGCAAGGGCCTCCGTTTCAATGTTGTTGAGTATGTACGACGATAAGTTCCTCACATACTTCTCTGGGTTGTCTAGTACTGACTTTGTTATCTTTTCAGTGCTCAGTGATTTGTTGAGGCGAGCATTCTCTGCGATTTTCACCTTGTGCACTGTTACTGTACAGAATTTGGTGAACTTCAAGTAGCCGTACAAGCTCAATTCTTTGGTGACGTAGTAGGCAGAACTGTGTGTGCGCTTGAGGTTATAATGTAATTATAAATAAAATGTAATTATAATATATGAAAAGAAACCTAGAGCATTTTGTTTTCGCACCGCACAAGTCTGGTCTGATTTTATGAAGGATAAATAGTATCAATTTGTTTATAATAATTGCCGTGTGCGCCCGATTTTTCTTCGTGAACTTAAGTCGCGGAAGGGGTTTAGGGGAGGGGGGGGGAGCGATAATAAGGTGATTGTAACGGCTAGACTTGATCGCTAATATTATAGGTAGGAATGGTAGTACTTACGCCACACGGAAATGGGTAAACGTAACCGCGTCGGAATTTAACTTAACGTGGAACTTAGACGACGTAGGCGATGGGTAATACCCGGAACACTTAGCAAAGTGGTTTAGAACGCATTTTTGATTAGTCCTTATAAAAGTAGAGTAAGGCAATACTAATCGAGCGGTTAGTTTAGTTGCTAACGTAAGGCATTTCAGTGCTTGCTTGTGTTCGTTGGCTTGAGCTCCAACGCGAAGTCCTGTATGTCGGATGAAGGCATCCTGTTGTTCAACATTAGTGTGATATCATACATGGACCTGAGGTTTGCGTGAGTATCCGTTGTCCCATGTCTGGCTTATTGGTGCGCAGACTGGTGGTTCCTCGCCGTACAGGCAGACACTCTCAGGTTTCGGAAGAATCAGCGATCCTACTGACTTTAGCCAGGACCCCGAAGGGACCTGTTGCCCAGGACGCTCGACGAGGACGCGTCAATAGGTTTTGGCCAGTATATAACCCGGCCCTAGTGCCTTGAAAACACCTCTGCGTCCCAGGCATTTCAGTATCAGGGGCAATTCAAAGGATGAGGTGGTGATTGTAAATTAATGTGTGTAACAGAATTATTCCGATGCCGCACAAATAAGGAATCTGACTAAACCCACGTGGGAAGGTCAAATACTAGTGTGGTCTGCCAGGGGACCCTCGGCAGTTTCACTACTTCTCATCGGCCATTTCCCACCAAATCTCATTACTGACCTTGCTCGTCACTCCATTAATTTCAGCCTTTCATATTCGATAATGAAAATTAAGTAAATTGTGTGTAATTTAAAATATAGGTTACTGAGAATAATTAATAAACATATGCTAGGAATATAACCTCAGAATTAGAACATAAATATTATTATGCCAGCTGGCTCGGCAAAACTTGGTGGAGTATTGATGCATGACAAGACAGACGTGATTGCGGCCTTGTGGGAGCACGTGCACACCTCGGAGGAGCAAATGGATCACCATGGTCTGGCAAGAATGAGACAGCGAGGAGTGACGAGGGGATCTGGCCGACGCTCGACGCTCAGAGAACAGGCGAGATGGACATATAATCAGATTGCCACTGAAACTATTAGTGTTGGAACTCTTCGCTGGCTGCTGAGGATGGGGACGGAGCGCTTGTGGGAATGCCAGTTGTGTGTCAGTTCGTAAATCAATCAATCAATCAATCAGTCTGTCTGTCTGTCTGTCTGTCTGTCTGTCTGTCTGTCTGTCTATCTATTATTATGCCAGCAATCTGTGTAATGGATTGTATGTGTGTCTATACCTTGATTACTTGTTAATGATTATATTTTAATAATATCATTATTATATTTATTATATTATTATATTATATTTAAATTATTACTTAATAATTATTATATTCATTTATAAGAAGAAAGAATAGAATAATTTTGTTGTGCTGTTATGGATCATAGAATATGGAATGGTAGATAATCAATGCAGAGAGCACATGTTTTGGTCCTAGACAAGATGAGATTAAAACGGGCCTCAGGAACTAGTCCAGGGCCAATTTTGAGATGTTGACTTGACAGAAAACTCACTTGCTCTCTCTGCATTTATTTCGAAGATTCGACACCTTCAGCGCCAAGCTTTTAGATGAGCCAAAACTTCTTGACTCAATGTGAAGCACCACTCGCCATACTAATAGCCAAAATTGTGTGAACCAACACGCAACAAAAACGTTTTGTTCTTTTCAAAGTAGTGCCTTGCCGCACATGATAAATTGGTACGATTTAATATTATAATTTCAGTCTTGGACTAAGTGTGGACTGAAAAAAAAAAAAAATGTCTGGAAAGTGAAACCCCAGGGAGGGAAATTCGGAATCGTTATCTCACCGGGGGAAGTAAACCTGAAGGGAGAGTCGACAACCCGATTGCCACCCGGAGGACAAGATTCTCAAGATAAGTGGGCCCAGTGCAGGATTTACGTATAAGCTAAACAAGCTATAGCTTAGGGCCCCCAAGAAAGCGGGGGACCCAAAAAATATTGTCCGAGTGAGCAATTGTCATATATGTATACTTAAATATACTGCAGTATTATTAGCGATTTCGTTGCTAACGGAGGAGTGAGTGCAGTATACGAAAATAACCCTGTCGTGTTTCCTATTGGAGAAATACGAAACTGTTTTTATGAAAATCGCGAATGACAACTTTAACGAGGGGTCAAAAGGTTATTCTTCAGTCCTGCATGCTTGAAAGCTATTGCAAGTGAATTGTTTGAAGAATATTTTCCACTGTTTGACAAAGGTAAGGAAGTTTATAGTTTGGCTTGTTTATTGTCAAAGGTAAGCTAATTTAACCTGCATTTTTGAACTGCGCACTACGCATCCAATTTTAAATATAAATGTTGAGTTTCAACAATATTCGTTTTGCAGAAGACATAGAATAAAAAAATTTTGTGAGCACGGTCGTGGTGTGTACTCTTATTAAATTCATAATGTCGGAATCGCGGCATATTGGACTGGTGTCTGCTTTTTTTAATAAACAAGAAGATTTACAATCATCAAGTTAAACAAAATATCAATATACGTTTAAATTCTATTACATATTTATTTTGTTGCTTTATATTTATTGTATTTATTGTTCATCTTGCTACATGACTTAAAATTTATGAAAGTCAAGTCAGTTTTCAAACTTGTCCATCGTCCATTGCTGAAATTTAATTGACTGGTTCACAGTTTTATTTGTATTGATAAATGTCTTATCAAGGGAATTATACTTTATTGTGCATTTATGAATGCTGTGTCCATTTTTGCACACAACTATAGAGGTTCTAGCAAGATTCGTTATGCAGAGGTGTGGAAAAAACAATATTTTGTGAGACCACCTGGTTACATCTTTACAATCGGGAAAATTCACAATGGCGGCATTCCAGCATATAATATCACACTAGTGTCTGTTTTTATTGAAACACTGGAGATGTAGAATCATAATATACAAAATATCAAATAATTTCTACAGATAATTTGTGTTGTTGATTTATTAATTTTTATTCACGTGACGTGGCGGAACCATTGTTGATTTGTCTGCCCACAGTTTGCAAGTTGTCAACCAGAAGTTATAAAAGTGGAGCTCAAAAGAGGAAAAAGAAGCAGAGAGCTGAAGAAGAGCTTAGCAAGATAACAAAATTAGATAGTTTCTTAACAAAGATAGATAAGGGGCCTGATGAACCAAAAGCCTCTACCACAGTGAGTCAGTCACGGGATATTCACCCTATTCCTGATACAGAGCCTGGTACATCTAGTTGTATAGAATCTACTTCAACAAATGAAGCAACAAATATTAAGATTAATATACCAGAGAGTAGTACAAGCACAGAAGATTCAGCATCAAAAAACAAACAGAATGATGTTGGGGTATGGGGTGATGTAAGTAAAGATGAGATTTTATACTGGGTAGAAAAAGGTCCGTCAGAATGTCAGCACTCAAATGGTTCATTTGAAAAATCAAAGAAGCTTTTTGCAAACCAAGACAGATATTGCTCGAAAAGCTTGTTCTATCCCAAACGGGCTAATGGTGAAAAATATTACAGAGAATGGTTAGTATATTCGCCAGCAACTGGTCGTGTATACTGTTTCGTGTGTAAACTATTTTCAGATTCTTCTACACCATTATCATCCGATGGATTTTGTGATTGGCGCAACACCTATTTAGTTCAAAGTCATGAAAACTCTGTAGATCATAGATCAGCTTTGGTAACATATCTTACAAGAAAACGTGGCTCAATAATTGACTGCCAGCTAGCAGAACAGATAAGTAATAAACGGCAGTACTGGAAAAATGTTCTTGAACGAGTTGTGGCAGCCATAATTACTATGGCAGAGCATGGTTTACCTTTCAGAGGAGATAAGGAAACATTTGGTTCTACTCACAATGGCAATTTCCTTGGATTACTCGAGCTTATAGCAAAATTTGATCCTTTTCTAGCAAGCCATATACAAAAATTTAGGAATAAAGGATGTTATCTTTCTAAAACAATATGTGATGAATTTATCCAAATTATGGCACATAAAGTAAGAGACTCAATCTTGGATGATTTAAGAACTGCAGGGTACTTCAGTTTATCTGTAGATTCCACTCCAGACCGGTCTCATATTGATCAGCTCACTGTTATTGTGAGGTATGTTTCACCAGATGATGGGCTCCCTATTGAACGTTTTCTAACATTACTAGAGATGGGTAGCCACACAAAGGAAAGTATGGCTAAGATGGTGCACAACTACCTTACAAATGAGTGCAAAATAGATTTTAGTAAGTGTCGAGGCCAGTCATATGATAATGCTGCCAATATGTCTGGCAAATACAAGGGTATGCAAGAAATAATATTGAAGATTAATAAGTATGCTATGTATATTCCATGTGCTGGTCATTCCCTGAATCTTGTTGGTAGAGCAGTAGTAGACTGTTGTTTAGAGGCAGTAAACTTTTTTGTAATTGTTCAAGAAATATATAATTTCTTTTCATCATCTACACATAGATGGGCAGTACTGTTGACATTCTTCAAAGATGATTCAAAAGTTCCAAAGTCTTTGTCAAAGACTAGATGGGAAGCACATTCAATGGCCACAATTGCAATACTTGATAGTTATGATGGAATAATTTCTGCATTGCATCAGCTGCATATTGATACTACAGAGAAAGGCGAAACAAGAAATCAAGCCATAAACATTTTGAATAAAGTAGAGGAGTTTGAATTTATGCTTGTCAGGGTCTTAAACCTGGCTCGTTATACCTAACACATGTGAGACAAGTACAAGTACAACATGATTGGACTTGAGACACAACGACACGTAGTTCAATGGATTTATTTACCGATCACATGCAATACGATCTAGTTGTGCATGGAATGATCATCACAATACATAAATAATATATATCAATACACTTACAGACAACCCACAGCTTACAGTCTATCTCACAAGATATACAAGCACTCGACTTTCGGGCACAGAACTACACAAGCCTTTCTCTACCCACACGTCAGTCCGGTCCGAGTACCCAAAGCTGTCTCTTGTCTCTCACAAAGCGCTTGCCCTCTGTGGCTGGACGCGCGAGACCTGCGTGCGTCTTGCTTTGTCCTTGCCTGACCGCTGGATGTCACGTCAGCCAGCAACCTCGCGGGCAGGTAACTAATACTCGCCTGGCGGGCGTAACGATGTTCCTGCATACCGGCAACATTCGAGGCTCTGACAATGATATTGTTATGTTTGTGGAGTTACTTGCTAGATGAATTTCACAAGACTAGTCATTCACTGCAAGACCCCCAAATTAGTCTAGATGTATGTAGGAAATTGTATGCTTCGCTTTCGGATTTTGTTAAAGGTTCCAGGGATCTTTTCGATCATTTTGAAGAAGAAGCAAAGAAAAAATTGCCTGATGTTGATTACAAGAAAAGAAGATATAGAAGAAGGCATATCAATGATGATGAAGATGATGTTTTAGAGAACATTGAGCCAAGAGACAAGTTCAGAATCAAAACATTTATACCTGTTATGGATGCATTAGAGTCAAGTCTGGCACAGAGGGCCTCAGTATACAATGATGCTGCAAAAAAGTTTTCATTCTTAACAAAACTAGAAGCTACAGAAGAAGATATTCATGAAGGAGTTAGTGCTTTATGCCAAACATGTCCTGAAGATGTGGACATGAATCTTGTAGGAGAAGTCAAGCATGTTCATCAATATGTTAGACATAGTCAAACCCATAGTTCAGCGGAACAAGATAGTCTGACACATCAGGATCTGTATAGGGTAATATTTAACGATCGTGTCCAATCAGCATTCCCTAATGTAGAAGCAATTTTGAGATTGTTTCTTAGTATGATGGTTGCAAATGCTCTGGAGAAAGATCTTTTTCTCAGCTGAAGAGGATAAAAATGAATTTAGAACAACAATGACTCAAGATATATTATGTTCCCTCAGTCTCATGTGCATAGAAAGCGACAAACTACGCAGTTTATCATTTGATGATGTCATCAGTGACTTTGCTCTGGCAAAGGCAAGAAAGAAAATATTTTAGTTTAATATAATTCCTTAATTCTTATAACATGTTTGAAGAGATTAGATAATAAGCCTTTGTAAATTGTGCCTTTTAAAAGAACTTTTGTTTCTTTTTACCAGAGTTTGCATTTTTAAGTTTGTTATGAATAAAAATTATTTTAAGTTAAATATTTATTATTTCACTATCAATATACTTCTTAATTGTATTTCAGTTTAACCCTCTAGGTATCCGAAAATCATATTTGTCACTGACATAGAATATCTGGACTTATAAAGGGCCCCATATTTCAAATAGCTTAGGGCCATTATTAAGTCTAAATCCGGCCCTGAGTGGGCCCACTTACCGTCGGCCAACACAACACGCTCCTCAGTCAGGACATTCCTGGCCATTTAAAGTTGTCAATGATTCAATGAGTACAGCTGAATAGAGGACAGTCATTGTCAGTTTAGTTAGTAGTTTAGAGTAGGACGGGGAAGTTATAAACCCAATTTATGTCAAGGGGGAGTCAAGTGGACCCCTGTAGTGTGTAGTCAAATAAATTTAAGTGTTATCATCCATCTAGAAGTACAAACAACCTAGTCTGCTATTATGATAACTCTGATAAGGCTAGGCATAGTGTGTGAATATACGAAAGACTTGTGACTACATAAATATATCACACTGTCTTTCACCTTGTTGGTGAGAGTGATTAGAGTTAGGGGGCTCGAGCTTTTATTTCAGGCACAGTAGCAGGAAACTCTTGGCAGACTGTCTTTGTTCAAGTATAGTCCATTAGATGTACGCCATTCCTTTCCGCCTGAACACTGTCAGAAGACTAGACCTGTTCTGGGATCTTGAATCCTTCTAGAATTACGAGCTATTCAGTCTCGTCTTCTCCAGTGACTTAACATTCCACCCATAGAAAATCTATCTGCAACAAAATTCATATATTCTCTATCATCGTAGCTGACGCTACGCTACAATCATTCTAAACATATTCTGAGAGCTGATAATCACGTAGCCATTAAGTCTTGAATGGTCCTCTCCTGGCTTGGGTATTGGGATTAAATAGCTGTGCACCCACTCTTAGGTCACTGGTGCTGTCCTAATGCTCAAGTAAAACAAGTAGACATCTCCTCCAAATCTCCATCACTCGTGTATCTTTCATATGGACATTCCTGACCTCGTTAGGTCCTGGTCTGTTGTCTTTTGCTGTTAAAATTTATATTGTATATCTTCTACCCGACTGACATTCTCATAGCAGGCGAGACGTCTCTGATCACACCTGCCAGATGCTCTATAACTTCCTCCCTGATGCCACTACCATTTTCATCTGACTGTGCTATAAATTTCCACTGGAAGGCTTCCCCTTTCCTCCCGCCTGACGTCATGGGCAAGCAGTTATCATTATATATGGTTCACATTGTGGTAGGCTGGTAGTTTCTGTGCATTTGTCTGTGTAGTTTCAAGAATTTACCCATTGCCTTTTTACTCATTCTTCACATTATCCCATTTAGATTTTTTATTGCCGATGCTGTAGGGAGCTTTAACTACTTCACTTTCTCATTTAAACCCTCTCTGCCTTCTCCTCTTCCTCATGTGTGCTCTATGAGTTGAAGTATAGAATTGTATGCCCCTCATGACATTATGAAGTATAGAATTGTATGCCCCTCTTGACAGTATGAAATATAGGATTGTATCCCCTTCATTACAGTATGAAATATAGGATTTATGCCCCTCATGACTATAAAATATAGGATTGTATGCCCTTCATTACAGTATAAAATATAGGATTGCGTGCCATTTATGTCAGTGTGAAATATAAGATTGTATGCCCCTTGTCATAAGCTGTAATGTGAGCTCCAATCACATTGAAGCGTGTGCACGGCCTTACAGCGAAAAGCACGCTTTGATGATGGCCAGGCGAGAAAGGTCTCTCCTAAACCAGGCACTCGGAGTCGAGACCGTGGGTGAAGACAGATTGGTAGAGCCTCGTTCGTTGTGGGAAATGGCAGCGTTGGTGTCGCCGACATCTATACCATCTCTCTCTCTCTCTCTCTCTCTCTCTCTCTCTCTCTATATATATATATATATATATATATATATATATATATATATATATATATATATATATATCATGTGCCATGCCGGAAAGCGTGGGCGGTCATGACTCGCCATTTCACTCGATCACCAGTGTCGTGGATCAGCTCAGTGTTCCTGTCTCGTCCATGCCATGTGGCCAAGCCATCCAGGTATTTTCCTCTCGGTCTTCCTCTTGGTCTGTTCCCCTCGATCTTGCCTGTTGTCACTAAGTTCTCCAATCCATTTCTTCTCATAACATGTCCAAAAAATTTTGACTGTCTACGTCTAATTTCTCTAATCAGTTTACGATGTTCATTTGTCTCCTGTAGTACTTGGTCATTGGTTTTTCTGTCTGTCCATGGTATTCTTTGCATTTTCCTCAGAAACCACATTTCTGCAGCCATCAGATGCTTTTCAGCTTGACTGCTCATTGTCCAAGTTTCACATCCATACAAAAGAACAGGCTCTATGTATCCCCTCAACACTCTTTTTCTCGTTTCAACTGACATCTTCTTATTGGTCAGAATGTTTTTCATCTTGCTAAAGGCTACTTTCGCCATGGCGATTCTTGTTCTAATCTCTTCAAGGCATCTCCCATCAGTTGTTATAACTGTTCCAAGATAATTGTACCGATTCACTTGTTGAAGAATATTTCCATTTACTTGTATATTACATTGTAGCACTTCTTCCTTCCTACTGACGACCATTACCTGAGTCTTTTTACAATTTAATTCTAACCCCAGTTGCTCACTGTGTACAACAACCGCATCTACTAATTGTTGCAGGTCCTGCTCATTGTCTGCAATTAATACTGTATCATCTGCATATCTAATGGTATTGATGTTTCGTCCTCCAATGCTGATTCCATTTATATCCTCTACATTTCTGAAAATATTTTCACTGTACAGGGAAAAAAGATCTGGAGACATCACACATCCCTGCCTAACACCTCTCTTAATTGGCTGATACTGTCCCACTTCATTATCAATCCTTATTGCACCTTGTTGTTTCCAATATATGTTTTTTATAAGTCTAATATGGTTATTATATAAGTGTTTTAAAGTAACATTGATTGAGAATAGTTGTGTGATATTTTAAACGCGTCAGTGCAATAGGAGTCATAAAACTGTTCGGCGTTTTGGTTCACTGCTTGCCGTTAGTGTGTCAGTCCGTGATTGGACATGTATACGATGGGAGAATGTTAGAGTCAAGATATCACATGATAAACAGTCACTCATAACTCCGTTCACTCAACAACATGAGAACCAACACGTCATACTATAATCTGGAATCATCGTTCCAACACAACTATCTGTAGTCCTGACAGATAACATTGTGACAGTCTAACCAGCCGTTCATTACAATACTTTCTTGTGTCCTGCCAAGATGAGGACACCGTGATAATGCAACTACCGTGTCAACACGAACACGAACGGGTCATGACACCCCTCATGACAGTATGAAATATGTGATTATATGCCCCTCAAGACAGTATGAAATATAATATCCCATGTCCCTCATGACAGTATGAAATATGTGATTATATGCCCCTCAAGACAGTATGAAATATAATATCCCATGTCCCTCATGACAGTGTGAAATACTGACTTCCCCAACTCCATGACAGCATCGACTATGGGATTAATTTGACAGTATATCACATCTTATTACCTGTGTTAGTCCATAAGTTACTGAAGAACCGATTCCGTGACAGATGGCCAGTGTGTTACCGCATTAACATGGCAGCCCTATACTCGACTCTGTCATCCCCAACACACTTCTGACGTGTTCTCAATCCAGCCACACACACATTTGTTATTTTCTTTGATCACAACAGATCCAGTGCGTTGCCAAAAAGCATACATTTTAATCCACGTGAATGTTTCACGTCATATATTCACAAATGAACTCAGTTCACTGACTCTATCAATTCAGAGGTATGTGTAACATTTTTTTTTTAAAGTTAGTTGTATATCCATCATAGGACGTCGCACTCAACCCCAGCATTTTCGACTGTTTGTGATTTCTTGGCAAGGTTACGTTCAGTAGTTTTCCATTGCTTTCTGAACGACCGGAACTAATACCATTGTATGGAAACCAACGCAAGGAAGTCTGCTTTGTTTCGAACACGGTATGCGAGATTACGAATTACGTTCGTTACCACTTCACCACAGAGCCGGCTTTGTGGTATATGGTGCTGTTCCTATATGTGTACAGACAACAGGCGCTCGATGGCTGATGTGGAGACTCTTACGTCTGTGGATTTACTTGCCATCACATTTTCCGGTGCCAGTTTTAGGCGCCCTCGACCCGGGAACCCGGTTCAAGGATTAGATAAATCACTTTCTCGATGGGTGGTCGAGCATATGGCCACCGGGTCGGTATGTAAGCGTGCTACCTAACTACCGTACTCCCTGGCAGTGATATATTCACCAGGAATCCTGGAAGTCGCCGGACTCCCTGGTCAAGTTATACGACTTTCTTCGTATCCCTGTGTACTCTCGTGACCTGCGCGAGAATCGATAGCGGTTCTATCCGCGTCGGTGACTTACGGGGTATGTGAGCGGGTCGCTTAGAAATCAATGGCAAACTACTGAGCGTAGTCTTGCCAAGAAATCAACAATCAGTTGAAAGATGCTGATCTTGACAGCGATGTCCTGTAAAGGATATGCGAAAAAAAAAATCCTGGAAGTCAGAGTAATCCAACTATTCGCGATCCATATTAATCTCCCTTGAACGGATCACGGCGTATGTTATTGTAACGGTGAGTGAGTCGATAAAGGGTTGTGTTACATTCTACAAGTTAATCGATACAGGGTTGTGTTACATTCTACAGGGTAATCGATACAGGGTTGTGTTACATTCTACAGGGTAATCGATACAGGGTTGTGTTACATTCTACAGGGTAATCGATATAGGGTTGTGTTACATTCTACAGGGTAATGGATACACGGTTGTGTTACATTCTACAGGGTAATCGATACAGGATTGTGTTACATTCTACAGGGTAATCGATAAGGGTTGTGTTACATTCTACAGGGTAATGGATACACGGTTGTGTTACATTCTACAGGGTAATCGATACAGGGTTGTGTTACATACTACGGGGTAATGGATACACGGTTGTGTTACATTCCACAGGGTAATGGATACACGGTTGTGTTACATTCTACAGGGTAATGGATACACGGTTGTGTTACATTCTAAGGGTAATCGATACAGGGTTATCCAGTACAGTAGTCATGTTTAGTATCTAAGCTTGTAAGAGTGTACAGTTACAGTTGTTATATTTAGTTTCTAAACTTGAGTGCTCAGTTACAGTTGTCGTGTTTAGTTTCTAAACTTCTTTGCACAGGGCCAATATTATTTATATCTTGGTTGTTGGGGCATGAATGACTTAAAGAATGACTTAAAGTGCGTTCAGCAACCCAAAGAAATCAGCACATGTCAACAACCTACTTTACACACAGGCACTCTCGCATCTTCGTCCACATCTCAACGACACAGTAATTATGTAGATGGAACATATCTACTTTAATTCAGGCGAGCCTGATAATTCATACAAGCATACTCAGCCAACGGCTGTCTGACTCAACACACAGTGGTCGCTTTTCACACACGAAACTCATCCGTCTTCAGATATACTCAACTCTCGCTATCGGTAACATGCGCCCTCATAAACTACACATTGGCATTCGGAAAACACACACGTCCTGTCTGGAAGCTGTCCGGTCGCCGTCTGACTAAGTTCAGTCGGTTGGCTAGTCTTGTCGTCTTGATCACGTGCGGTCAGCAAAACTCCGTGCTGTCCTGTCCGTCACGTAGTCCAGTTCACGTCAACCTTGGGTTGTACTACTGTTTACTCTGTCTACGGGTGTTCTCCCGTGAACTAACGTTCCCCACCCTGTCCTATGGGGTTGGTCCCGCTGTTGTCCTAGATATGACACGTCTGTGTCCCCGTCTAAGTCCTGTCTTATGACTGTTCTAAGTCATAGCTTGTGTTCTGTCTCTATTCTATCTACGTCCTATCTATCCTTAACTCTCTTCTGTCTCTTGTCCTATCTCAGTCCTACCTAACACGTTGACAACATGTAGCTTACACGGGATCATTCGGGATCTTAGTTTGTGGAGAAAGCTTCGCAATGTCATTGTCCTTTATGAGGAAACATGGCATCTCCACCTGTGTGGATGTGTGGCTGTAGCATGGATGTATTTGTAAATACTTGTTTTAAGATTATCCCGTAGAATGGATGTATTTGTAAATACATGTTTTATATTATCCTGTTGAATGGATGTATTTGTAAATACACGTTTTTAGGTTATCCTGTAGAATGGATGTGTTTGTAAATACATGTTTTATATTATCCTGTAGAACGGATGTATTTGTAAATACATGTCTAAGATTATTCTGTAGAATGGATGTATTTGTAAATACATGTGTTAGATTATCCCTGTACGAATGGATGTATTTGTAAATACCTGTGTTAGGATTATCCCTGTAGAATGGATGTATTTGTAAATACATGTGTTAGATTATCCCTGTACGAATGGATGTATGTGTAAATACCTGTGTTAGGTTATCCTGTAGAATGGATGTATTTGTAAATACATGTGTTAGATTATCCTGTACAATGGATGTATGTGGAAATACCCGTGTTAGGTTATCCTGTAGAATGGATGTATTTGTAAATACATGTGTTAGATTATCCTGTACAATGGATGTATGTGGAAATACCCGTGTTAGGTATCCTTGCTAGGAATGGATGATTTGTAATACATGTTAGAATGGGGGATGTATTTGTTGTGTCTGTGAACAGAGGTTAGTGAACCGCAGTCTTACATTTCCCCTGACACACCAAGTAGAGGGTTCGAAATCTGCCGTGGATATTTTGTAAACAAACCACCTTGCCTAGACTTCGATGTTATGAGGCGTCGGCTGTTCAGAAAGCAGTGGCAAACTACTAAACGTGAAATTGCCTAGTAAATAACGCACAGCCAATAAATGCTGGGATTGGCTACAACGTCCTAAATAGACAGAGAGTTTCATTGCATGTGCAGGGAAAATAACAGTTAGGACAGATGTAGAATTCATGCATTATGTGCCATGCCGGTAAGCGTAGGCGATCATGTTTCATCATCTCACACGATCACCAGAGTCGTGGATCAGCTCTGTGTTTTTGTCTCGATTATGCCATCGAGTCAAGACATCCAGGTATTTACTTCTCTGCCTTCCCCTTGTTCTTTTCCTCTCAATCTTGCCAGTTGTCACCAAGTTCTCCAATTTATGTCTTCTCATAACGTGCCCAAAAAATGTAAACGTGTAATTCTAATTTCTCAAATCAGTTTGCGGCTTTCATTTGCTTCTTGTAGGACTTGTTCATTGGTTGTTTTATATCGATATAGAATAATAAGGAGAATCCGTGGTTGAGAGGTCACATTGTCTGCCTCAGTTTCAGAAGGTTCTGGGTTCGATCTTCACATAGCGATGGAATGTCTTCAAGAACCACGGGTATCTCATTTCATCTATACCATGATCTCTTGTTTAGTCAGATCGGACGCCCAGCCTTCTCGGATAAGGACGAAAGACCGGAGGTCCCATGTGCCAGCTGGGCATGTTAAACACATGACGTCAGTTGGATATCGCACAGAATAGGCCGTAAGCCATCGCCATAGCAAGATTGTTATGAAAGACAACTTATCTACGAGTACATAGAGCCAGAGACCTTGGATAAAAGCTTTTAGAGAACGTCAATCTTCCAAACATACAAGCAGGTCAAGGTCGGACACGCTGCCCCTTGAGGTACATAACTCGTTGTGACACACTCCCCCCTCCCCGAAAGGTGAACAAAGAAGCAGAGAAATAAAAGTAACAGAGCTGTCGTTGTAGCACTGTAATGTTTAAGTGAATTATCAGTTGTTAGGAAGACTACATGGGTGAACGAGCTATATAAATTAACGGTTGTTATAATTAATACAAAAATTAATAGCAGTAGCCATCTAGATAACAAAATAAAGGAAAGTGCTTAATCAAGCTGATCATCATCATCAAGTGCCTTGCGTAGACGTTTATGTCTACGCAAAGATCTCGTTCTTTGGTGTTCTGGATGATGCTGATGCTATTCGATTATATCTTGGGCTGCCAGAGTAACTCCATGCCGCCGTCTCAGTTCATGCAGCATCATTTCTCTTGGTCTACCTCTGCCTCTCTTCCCCTTGATCTTCCCAGTTGTCACGATGTTATCCATAATCCAATCGAGCTGATACATTAACAAATCTAGAGACAATCATAACATCAGATGGAAGGTGCCTGACAGAGATTAAGAGCAGAATAGATCAAACAAAAGTTGCATTCCAGAAAATTAAAAGTATCATATACAATAAGTCACTGTCACTGAATGTAAGGAAGAGAGTGCTGAAATGCTATATAGAATCTGTTTTGCTGTATGGCAGCGAATCGTGGAACCTTGATTAACAAATTAGGAACAGCTTGGAAGCAATTAAGATTTTAAGGGTTCCGGAGACGAATGTTGCGAATACCTTGGACTGCCAGAGTAACTAACACCGATAGCCTGGAAGAGGCTAATGAAACTAGAAAACTATATGCAAATATAACAAACAGCATTTGTGACATAATGTCCAGTATCTTGCACTCCAAGTTGCAGCCTAAACTCGTTATCGGATTTACATGCACGGCCTTACAGTTTTGCATCGTTCAAGACATAGTCATCGCTAAAAATACACATACCATACTATGACACTGAGCTGATCCACGACTCTAGTGATCGAGTGAAATGGCGAACCATGACCGCCCACGCTTTCCGGCATGGCACATGATTGATTGATTGATACTATGACACTTTGAGGTCACGTTCAATATACAGGAGCTGATTGGTTAATTGTAAGTCTTGAAGCGTTCCACAATTCATTGTGGTCTAGCCCAAGGCTCAACTGAGTGCAGTTGGTAATTGTAGTCTTAAGCAACAAGATGTGTTCTGGAGTAATATATATGTATATATATTACTGTGCCCCTTTCAGTGAATCTGATAGGAAAGACAGTGTTCGCGGAAAGATGGATGGATAGAAAGATGGAAGGATAGATGATGGATGAATCCAGTACAAAATATGCACAAGATTAGTCTAAGATGAAAATTTGGGAAAGAGCAGCGTCAGTCAGAGCGTTGGTCAGTGATTACATTGTTTGGTAAATCTTAAGAGACAACTATAAAGTATTTCAACATGGTAATCCATTCTTGGGAGGAGCTGCCAAGTCAAATATCTTCAGCAATTATCAAGATGCTACATCGTCACTGGGAAAATCCTATCCACACAATCATTTCATACAACAATCTTAATGTCATTCTGAGAAGAACCATTGTCACCATATGACAGAGTGATTCTCAACATCAGAACCATTGACTAAGAACATATCATATCTGGACTTCAGTCAAGAGTTTCATATAAGGACTTTATTCATTGTTATGGGAATCCTATATTATAAAGACAAGCATATTACCACCTGAACTAATGAAGTGTAGTCTGAGTGGAAAACTGGTGTAGGACCTTGTGAACAATATTCATTGTTATGGTGCCAGCTACTGTTCTTAATGTTCTTTGTTAACATTCTATACATGCTGTGTGAATTTATGTGTAATTCATGCTCAAAGTCCTACCAAATGTTTCTCCATTCCCCAGAATGTTTAGTGAATTAAACTAGTGAAATGTAACTCTCGTTTTATTGAATGATTCGTGATGTGCCAATTTTCATGTATGTTAATTAAACCATTAAACAACATTGTTGAAGATTTTGGAACGGTAATGGGCTAGGTAAACACGAGTAGACAGTAAATTACTGATCTTACTGTCATCTCCCAGGTTCCAAATTGTTCATTAAGGAGAACTCTACATTTTAACAAATTCTTGTAACCGTTTCACCTAATAGGGAAAATGGATACAAGTGGGGGGATCATAAGAGTCGGTTCTTGTTCTCCTTTTCGGAAAGATAAAAAAACAGGAGTGGAATCCCTAATATATCCGGGAGTCCCCTTGACATCCTAAGTTCCTTTGGATCTCTTTACCTTCTAGTGACTCATCCACTCTGTTTGAAATTAGTCCCATTGCTCTAGCGTTACTTCATAACGGGGGATGCTTTGGTAGGTACTGAACTTTCCTCTCCAACACACCACAGCATTCTTTGGTTATGTGATGAGAAGCGATGCATTGGAGAACATTGTGACAACTGGAAAGATCTAGGGGAACAGAGGTAGGGGCAGACCAAGAGAAATGATGCTGGGTGGATTGAGAATCTAAACATGATTACTGTAACTGTACACTCAAGTTTATAAATTAAACACGATTACTGTAACTGCACTCTAAAGTTTAGAAACTAAACATGATTACTGTAACTGTACACTCAAGTTTAGAAACGAAACATGATTACTGTAACTATGTGCTAAAGTTTAAGAACTAAACATGATTACTGTAACTACGCTAAAGGTTAGAAACTAAACATGACAACTGTAACTCATGTTACAGTAAAAACTAGTATTTTAGTTTAAAAACTAAACATGACTACTGTAACTGTACACTCAAGTTAATGATTGATTGATTGATTTAGGAATCGACATCACAGCATTCGGGGCATTCCCATAAGCGCTCCGTCCCTATCCTCAGCAGTCAGCGAAGAGTTCCAACACCAATAGTACCAGTAGCAATCTGATTATATGTCCGTTTGCCTTTCCTCTGAGCGTTGAGTGTCGGCCAGATCCCCTCGTCACTCCTCGGTGTCTCATTCTTGCCAGACCATGGTACGCCATTTGCTCCTCCGAGGTGTGCACGTGCTCCCACAAGGCCGCAACCACGTCTGCCTTGTCATGTATCAATACTCCACCAAGTTCTGCAGAGCCAGCCAATCTGTCCGCCTGTTCATTTCCCAGCACAACGGCATGCCCCGGAGAAAAGATCCAGGCGATGCTTGTCACCCATGACCTCCGAACTGAAGCAAGCCTCTCCGCACGAAGCCTGCCTGTCCTCACCCTCGTCAGCATACTCAAGAAAAGGAAAGACTAACAAGACCGTGTAATCTATAGCACAAACTTACAAAAAATATAAATTAATAAAAAAAATGTATACATAGAAAGTTTGAGAACAACAGATGTTAACAAACAGAGACCCAAGAAAAGTGCAGTAATATGACTTCTAAATGTGATAGCGCCAAACCAACGATTTATTTTGGTTTGGTCTGCCTGGTGTTAATATCTGGCAACGCCGGAAACACCGCTTGAGGCAAAGACCTGAGGCCATTTTTCCTTGTACCAGCCAGCTCGGTGTGAAGGCAGGCGCTGGGGCCCTGTGTAGTTTTGTGGCCAGCCCGCCTTGAGACAAGATATGTGGGGTTTCCCATCTGTTCATCAGTGAACAACATATGTCAGAGGAGAAAGCCGAGCGGCTGACTAGTTAGTGTCAGCAAGCCTGGGTTCTTGGTGGGATAGTAAATTGTGTCACAACTCTTTGTTTATGTTGTGTCTTGGGGTTTATGTTGTGTAACCTATGTTTTTGTAGTGCCTTATTGTCTGTGCAGTGTTGCTTGTGTCAAGGTTCTTTATTGTGTCAGCCTAACCAGCTATTGCTTGGGGCACCTTTTTTGTGGTACTTGGTGTACCCTGTTGTCTTAAGTGCTGTTGATTGGTTAGGGGTTACTCACTGTTGTTATTTGATATATACAGTTGTCTGTTGTATCTGTTATTGACATGCAATGTTCTGTTAGAAGAAATAAATAAAGAGCCTGTTTATTTGTCCTTGATTTGTTTGTTTAGTCTCTTTTAGTTTTTACAACCACTATTCCTACCACAATCTAACACCTTAATTCATCGCTTGGGCTCAAACATGGTGTTTCCTGTGTGAACATCTATAAAATAGTTTCTGCCTCTGTCCGAGATCTCGTATATCTTCTTATCTAATTACTATCATCTTTTTTTGTCGGTTGAGGTTCTCTCTCTTTTCACTATTTTTCTTCTTTGGCCGTAACGAAGTCAGAACTACTCTTTACCTCTTAGCACCGTAGTGAAGGAAGCATCAGTCTTTATGATGGTCTCCCTTTGTCTTTTCCCTCGACTACAAAATGGCGACCCCGACGAGATATAGTGGCAGCCTTTGAATTGTTCTGTTAGAATTGTTTTAGTACCTAGTGATTGTTTTGTGTGATAGGTCAGTGTTTATGTTTGTGGTGCCATTGTCTTTGAGTTGTGACATTAGAACCCAGGTTTGCTGCTGAGATCCCCCGAGCATTGCTGCACAAGAGAGGAGTCCCCTGTATGGTGAGTGGGCTCAGATAAATTGCCTCCTAGTACACTTCACTGTATCCTATCCAGAGCAAGGATGGCTCTGTCCTTCAACGTTAGTGACCGTAGTTCCCCTCCCAGTTGGTGCCCCTGACGTCACAGGGCCCACTGGTGAAGTCAGGTACATAGTTGCACCTGTGAAGATAGAAGTACCTTGTTTTGGCCGGCAAGGTGGGCCAACTGTTGAGAAGTATGTGAGGAAGGTGAGATCTGCCTGGAGGGCTGGTGTGGTGTGTGATGAAGATAAAGTGGACATTATTTGTGAAAGTATTGCTCATAATGTGTGGGCGGAACTTGAACTTAGGTCAGCTTGTAATGACCCTGAGGAGATGCTGCAGACCATTCAGCAGGTCTATGGAGAGCAGCGCAGCATGGTGGAACTTGCTGCAGCTTTCTTCCAAGTGAAACAAGATGCTGGGGAATCCATCATGGATTTCTCACACCGGGTCCACAAAGCCTTTCGTTTGGTGCTGGAAGCTCAGAGAAAGACGGGCATGGTTGCTTGGGATCCAGTGATCCTAAGAGACTGGTTTGTTGCAAAACTACACAATGTTCTCAGCAGGAGAATGGCAGAGGAGAGGATATCGCATGACCCATCAGTGACTTTCCTTTGTGTTAGAGACTTGGCCATGCGATGGGCTGGTGTGTCATTAGCTCCAGAAGTCTGTACATACCAATATGTAGAACCTCAAGATTACAGTTCAGAGAGGTGGCCTCATGCCAGTGGTGGGTGTCAAGAGGTTCAGCATGATGATGTGGTGTTGGAGGAACTTCGAGCTAAGCTAGGTCGGATGAGAGCCTTAGCTGATTCGTTGCTGCAGCCCAAGGTACGACGCAAGAGGTGCAATGTTTGTCGGAGCCGCACCCACCTCCAGAACAGGTGTCCGAAGAGAGGGGTTAGTGTTATTCAGAACCCCTCTGGAGTCAATTGTAGCACAGCATTTGCCAGCGTAAGCCACCGAGACAAGCTGGGCCTTAAGCGACAACAGAGTCCGCCCCAGGTTGATCCTTCTAAAGGATCAGCCCCTGCAGTCCAGGTGGGTGCAGTGTCAACTTCTGATAGCCGGATGGTTATGTGTGGCAACCAGAGAAATTTCTTTCGCAGGAAGAGGCGGAGGAGGAGGGGACAATGGATGTCTACTGGTGTCAGTGTGGCCGACCAGTTAGGTGTTAGAAATGTGACAGGTGGACCGTGTATTGTGACGGGTGTGGGCCAAAATTCTCTGCATACCGATATGTCAACTCGTGACTTTGTGCAAAAGGGGATTGTGAAAGACCACCAGCAAGAACTTTTGCCCGTTAGACATGGTTGTGAAAGATAGAGACTGTCTTCATCTGTTTAGGAATTCCAGTCTTTTGGATTGACAGCCTTAGTGTAGTTAGTTAATTATCAGTTATGTTTTGCTGTTGTTATATATTATGATTGCAGGTAGATGGTGTCATGTGATGACATGTTTTTCTTTTAGAGTGCAAGAACACCAGGCAGACTAGGTGAAAGGGGTGGTTCTGTTGTTCATGTGGTGTTGTCATTACCATCATGTCCAGTAAGAGAGTAACTTCCAGGGTGAATTCATGAGGTGGGATATTATTGAGATAACAATGTTTTGTTGACCCTGTATGGGGTGTTCCTTTGTGTTTATATCCAGGTTATAGGTGACACAGGATGAAATGTTCCTTTTTAGTGTAAGGGTACAGAGTGTTAGAAGCACAAACCACCCGGGTACTCCATTAGCTGCAGGAAGCTTATAATTGATTAGAAGAGACAAATGGTATTATTTTTAAATACATTTTGTGTTGAATTTCCAGAGTTAAGGGAAATAGTAACCAATATAAAGGTTACTGGTTTAATGTTTATGTACTTTATGTTTGTAATTATTTTTATGTAAGAAGTGAGGGTTGTATTCATTTTGTTATGATTGGTGCTCTTATAGCAGAAGAGCTATTTTTCCTCACTGATATTATTTTAGTCATTAGTACCAAATAGTGAGATAGTATGGTTTAGACTTTTGTGTTGACATTATTGGTATTTGGAACTGACTGAGGCCAGGTGATGTAATCTACACTGTTTCACATTGTAAGTGATGTATGAATAGAAAAAGACTATTTTGTTAAGTGGTACTCTTCAGGGATATAACCAGCAGTTTAGGTTTTGGGGGAAAGGTCTCCATAGGTGACAGAAAGTTTTTTTTGTTGATGGTTGTGCTCCCTGATCAGGGAATTGTTAGGGAATAGAAGTCTGATGTGACAGTTAACAAAATCTATTTTGCATTTGTCATTTTGATGGCTGGTTACGTATAACTGTCATTGGTTTCTTGACTGATTAATGATTGTTTTTGGATGTGGTAACATGTGACATAGATTTGTTATGCCTTTGTCATTTTGATGGCGGTTTGTGTGTAAATTTAAATGAATCTTTGTTTCATTGATGATTATTTTTGGATGAGGTCACAGGTGGCTTTATTTTTTTTTTGGGGCGTTGGTAATTGTGATGATGGTTTATGTGTAGATGTTAACTTGTAAAGAGATAGTTGGGGTAAGGGGATACGATAGTCCATTCCTTTTGACGGGACGTCAAAAAAGTAAGGGGTTGGATATGTGCTAGCGCCAAACCAACGATTTATTTGGTTTGGTCTGCCTGGTGTTAATATCTGGCAACGCCGGAAACACCGCTTGAGGCAAAGACCTGAGGCCATTTTTCCTTGTAGCAGCCAGCTCGGTGTGAAGGCAGGCGCTGGGGCCCTGTGTAGTTTTGTGGCCAGCCCGCCTTGAGACAAGATATGTGGGGTTTCCCATCTGTTCATCAGTGAACAACATATGTCAGAGGAGAAAGCCGAGCGGCTGACTAGTTAGTGTCAGCAGGCCTGGGTTCTTGGTGGGATAGTAAATTGTGTCACAACTTTTGATTTATGTCGCGTCTTGGGGTTTATGTTGTGTAACCTATGATTTTGTAGTGTCTTATTGTTGTCTGTGCAGTGTGGCTTGTGTCAAGTTCTTTATTGTGTCAGTCTAACCAGCTATTGTTTGGAAGCACCTGTGTTGTGGTACTTGGTGTACCCTGTTGTCTTAAGTTCTGTGACTGAATTAGGGGCAACCCTTGGTTGATGTTTGATATATGCAGTTGTCTGTTGTATCTGTAATTGAACTTCCCTTATTGAATGCTTTATTCAATGTGTTTGAACACAAATTGTCACCAAAATTTGTAGCATGTTGATAAATAAAGAGCTATTTTTGTACTGTTTTTGATTTGTTTGTTTAGTCTCTTTTAGTTTTTACAACCACTATTTCTACCACAATCTATCACCTTAATCCATTGTCCTGGACCTCAAATATGACAGTTATTGTCCAGAGTTGATGGCCCCTGCCTGAGATCTCGTATATCTTCTTATCTAATTCACTATCATCTTTTTTTTTTGTCTGGTTGAGGCGGTGTGAGGTTCTCTCTCTTTTCACTATTTTTCTTCTTTGGCCGTAACGAAGTCAGAACTACTCTTTACCTCTTAGCACCGTAGTGAAGGAAGCATCAGTCTTTATGATTGTCTCCCTTTGTTCTGTTACCATCGACTACAAAATGGCTAACGAAGTCAGAACTACTCTTTACCTCTTAGCACCGTAGTGAAGGAAGCATCAGTCTTTATGATTGTCTCCCTTTGTTCTTTTACCATCGACTACATAAACAAGACCATTTACATTGCGTGTTAGTATAATTGTCCTTGGTATAACACCACATAACAATCATGCATCAATCAATCATGCATGAATCAATCTTTCACTTCAGACACTAAATCAATTCCAAGCCTTTACTTTATATTTTCACATTTTTACTGTGAGAAGACAAGAATGATAAACAAAATAATATACACAAACGTTTTCTATATATCGCGTCCACTTCTTCTTTTGTCCTTTACTTACCACTGGGGCATACTCCCCCAAACAACCCACACCAAGCCGTCCTGGCTTGTTCTTTCTCCTGCAGCTGTCTCTGTGTCCTCCCTATATAGCTCATCCCTGTCTCATCTCTTTGTGTGTTTGAGGTCTCCCAATATTTCGCACGCCTTGAGGGTTCTAGACAAAGGAATGTCTAGTTATACTATCCTCAGGTATTCTGAATGTCTGTCCTATCTTGAGGGTTCCAGACAAAGGAATGTCTAGTTATAGTATCCTCAGGTTTTCTGAATGTCTGTCCTATCTTGAGGGTTCTAGACAAAGGAATGTCTAGTTATAGTATCCTCATGTTTTCTGAATGTCTGTCCTATCTTGAGGGTTCTAGACAAAGGAATGTCTAGTTATAGTATCCTCAGGTATTCTGAATGTCTGTCCTATCTTGAGGGTTCTAGACAAAGTAATGTCTAGTTATAGTATCCTCAGGTTTTCTGAATGTCTGTCCTATCGTGAGGGTTCCAGACAAAGGAATGTCTAGTTATAGTATCCTCAGGTTTTCTGAATGTCTGTCCTATCTTGAGGGTTCCAGACAAAGGAATGTCTAGTTATAGTATCCTCAGGTTTTCTGAATGTCTGTCCTATCTTGAGGGTTCCAGACAAAGGAATGTCTAGTTATAGTATCCTCATGTTTTCTGAATGTCTGTCCTATCTTGAGGGTTCCAGACAAAGGAATGTCTAGTTATAGTATCCTCATGTTTTCTGAATGTCTGTCCTATCTTGAGGGTTCTAGACAAAGGAATGTCTAGTTATAGTATCCTCATGTTTTCTGAATGTCTGTCCTATCTTGAGGGTTCCAGACAAAGGAATGTCTAGTTATAGTATTCTCAGGTTTTCTGAATGTCTGTCCTATCTTGAGGGTTCTAGACAAAGGAATGTCTAGTTATAGTATCCTCATGTTTTCTGAATGTCTGTCCTATCTTGAGGGTTCCAGACAAAGGAATGTCTAGTTATAGTATCCTCAGGTTTTCTGAATGTCTGTCCTATCTTGAGGGTTCTAGACAAAGGAATGTCTAGTTATAGTATCCTCAGGTTTTCTGAATGTCTGTCCTATCTTGAGGGTTCCAGACAAAGGAATGTCTAGTTATAGTATCCTCAGGTTTTCTGAATGTCTGTCCTATCTTGAGGGTTCCAGACAAAGGAATGTCTAGTTATAGTATCCTCGGGTTTTCTTAATGTCTGTCCTATCTTGAGGGTTCCAGACAAAGGAATGTCTAGTTATAGTATCCTCAGGTTTTCTCAATGTCTGTCCTATCTTGAGGGTTCTAGACAAAGGAATGTCTAGTTATAGTATCCTCATGTTTTCTGAATGTCTGTCCTCTCTTGAGGGTTCCGGACAAAGGAATGTCTAATTATAGTATTCTCAGGTTTTCTGAATGTCTGTCCTATCTTGAGGGTTCCAGACAAAGGAATGTCTAGTTATAGTATCCTCATGTTTTCTGAATGTCTGTCCTATCTTGAGGGTTCTAGACAAAGGAATGTCTAGTTATAGTATCCTCAGGTTTTCTGAATGGCTGTCCTATCTTGAGGGTTCTAGACAAAGGAATGTCTAGTTATACCTAGTTTCTGGGAAT